>JAOANR010000252.1:0-598582 GCA_030278955.1 Hygrophila difformis | reverse complement strand
ACCGGCATTGGGGGTACATGGAGGGCCCTTTCCAGGGGAATCCGCCTACCGGAGAATTGGTCGAAATGTTTGGCATAGGCATCTTTGAGGTACACACAGTACATGTATTATATATCCCCTGCCGGCCTGCAGTATGTAGTGTGATAATTGATCTTCTTCTTGAGATGTATATGCAATCATGGAATTGGATGTGTGTTTTTTGGACAGTTGGATGAGGATTCCAAGATTGTCAAGGTCGATTTTTTCCATGACCGTGGAGAATTGCTGGCGCAGCTTGTTAAGGGGAAGGCGACGACTTCAGACGAAACTGCCACCGGAGGCTGCCCTTTCATGGCTTGATCCAACATCAATTGGGGAGAATGGATTCATAAATAATTCTGAATAATTGGGATTTATTTAATAAATTTTATATATTGTATTGTATTGTTTGGCTTCGCCTCTTCCAGAAAAAATAAATTAAAACAAAGACTATTGCAGCACTGGTGTGACTACCAATGTTTTGTTGAACTTGTGAGATTCTAAGATTTTTCGTCAGTACTTTATTTAACAACGATACCAATCATTTTCAACAACAATCAAGCCGTGCATCCTGTGCCGCAACAAAGGATGGAAAAAGTAAAACTGGTTACTTACTCATAACGTCAGCAGTGACAAAAGAGGAGTTTGACATGTGGTGTAAAATAATGGAATTTTTGTGTGAGAATCTATCGATCAAGCTCAGGTTTATTCAAAAGTGGCAGCTACCCACCTACCAATAGGGTATCAATTTGGACACGAATCCGAAAAAACGAATCCGGCCGACACGAAAAATTTCAGTTTTGGGTTTAGTTATTTTGGGTTTTTTTTTTCAAATCAGGTCGACCCGATACCCGACCTGAAATATATACCACCTGCTCAACCTGACACGAACACGACCCGAAACCTGAAATTGTGTCAATTTTGGCCTATAACCCGAAAAAATGAACCCGAACGACACGAAAAATTTCAGGTTTGGGTTTGATCATTTTGGGTTTTTTCCGAAATCAGGTTAACTCAAAACCCGACCTGAAATATTATACAACCTGATAAACCCAATACGAACACGACCCGAAACCTGAAATTGACACATCTACCTACCAGCCACATACTAGTATATATTCAAGCGTGATTTATTGTAATATTATCTCTTTCAATTTCCATCACCATTTGGGTAGAAAATGTCCTCCCCAGACAAGTGTCCAGTGGAGTACAGATCCTACTTGAATGAAGAGGATGTCAAGAACATAGGTTGGAGATACGGTTCTCCCCCTAACTACGATGTTGTGGACAAGCTCTTCGAACAAGGCAGAACTAAGGTATTATTATAATCATTAATTCAGTTGCAACTTGCAACCATTCCTGTTGTTTGTCTTAAAATGGTAATTAAACCCCATGCGAGTTTGAACTCATTTATAGTATATTTAAAATTTTTGAAAAATAGATATGGGCTCCTGGTACACTGGAAGAAAAGGTGCAGAGAATTGTCAAGACATGGGAAATGGAGATGTTCCACAAAATGAGGAACCAAGACTTCAAATCAGTGGATACTTCCAAGTATAGGTTCAGTCTCAATGGTAATCTCAAGATCATAGGAGCACTCATCTTTTTATTACATGCATGTGGGCTGTGGCATTGAAATGAAACCGTGTGTCCTCTCAGGAAGAAAATTATTGTCTTTGGAAGAGAAAAGGAAGGTAGGCGGAGGATACAATTCCATGCTACAAACATCCCTCCCTGAAGAATTCAGGTGCTTCAATCCGGACGAGGAGACGGTGGATTCAGCCCACGTCGCCTTCACCACCGCGTTCCCACGAGGGTTCGCCTTGGAGATTTTAGAGGTCTACTCAGGTCCGCCGGTGATGGTGTACAAGTTCAGACACTGGGGGTTCATGGAGGGCCCCTTTAAGGGGCACAAGCCGACCGGGGAGAAGGTGGAGTTCTTTGGTATAGGAATTTTCGAGGTACATACATATATATATAAATATATTTTGTGACAAACATCTTAAACATATATGATCTGAATGTTATTCTGTTTGATGTATATATAGGTGGATGAGAATTCCAAGGTTGTAAGGGTGGAGTTGTTCTTCGACCGAGGGGAGCTTCTGGGGGCTCTAGTGAAGGGGGATACAGTGAATGGTCATGATGAGGACATTTCATTGATGAACTGCCCTATCTTGAGGAACACTGGTTAATCAATCAACAGTTTTATTGCAGGACGGAGAAAGGGTACACACAGATCCAGCTTTAATTAAATCAAGTTGTTGTTGTTATGTATTCATCAGTCAATCAATAAATGCTCTTCATTACAGAAGTAGTATATGTTTGTTTGTCGAATCATAGGACTGTTAAGAGCTGAAAACTTTGGTACAATGTGATATATATATCAATGATCATGAAGTTATTACACTCATGATTACAGATGTCTATTGCCCATAATACAAAGGGGCAAAGCATCAACATAACATGAAAATGTAGTAACTAGTAAGTATAAAACTGTACAAGCTGCTGTTGTATACATCTGTTAGCTGCCATCCTCCTCAATTCTTCTATGTAGACTTGAGCTTATCCAAACCATACTTTATCTGCACCATTCAAGACAAACATATATAGTATCATTTCACATACTTAAAATCAAGTCAAACAACATAATAGTACTATAAATATGGGCTGACCATAATTTGTTTGTTTTGGTCTAAAACTGGTGCAAGTAATGAAACCAGGTGCTGCAATTCTTCTTTGAGCTTGTCCTGGTCTTGGTCTTTCAATTTAAGGATGTCCACCAAAGTTTGACTATCTGGCACCAGCTTGAGTGCCACCTGTATATATGTCAATAAGAGACAAAGGAAGTCAGTGACTTACTACTACTACTAATGCAAGAAACAGACACAAGAATTAATGGTGAGAAAATTGAAGTGAATTGTTATTAAGTAGTACTTTATATGCTGCAGAAGAAATCCATCCATGCCATGGCTTTAAAGTGGTGGTGTAAGATTCCTCCACTGCTTGCTCCATGTTCCTCCCCAAATCCATTGCAAGCAATTGGACCAAAGCTAGGGTGAAGTCCAGGGACCTATATATGTTCATGCTCACTCCAACAAATACATAAATACATATACGAAATTGTAAATATATATATGTACTGGTAAATTTGTTGTAATTACTCCCATATGTAGTATATAATTGTTGCTAGATTCACATTCATAAATTGTTTAAAATTTCAGTGCAGAATAAAAATAGGGTAATTAAGTCAGAACCTGGTGAGCCATACAAAGGCTTTACTGCAAGTGGGTCCCTTTTTGGCCTTGCCTTCATTTACTTCTTTCTTCAAGATCTCAACCACGTCACAGTATACTGAAGGATCAGAGTCATGGAATTTCTCCAATCTCTGGCCATGGTAATAAATCACTCTAGTTAATTCCAGTAGACTTTATTGGAAGGATAATAATAAAAATTCTGCTATACAATACATATAATGCAAGTGTCGAATTAAATTTAAATAATTGGAGTTGGTCAGATTTCTAATCTCAATGATGTTAGGCCCTCTTTGTATGCACACATAATAAAATTCTACTTGTACTAAATATCACTCGAGTCGAGTCCAAAAACATGGCAGGAACCGATAATTAAATAACTAATTGCCCAAAAAAAAACCGAGAATTTAATATTCCCTTATTTATATTATTGATTTGTCACTTGTCAGGTTAATAATAACCATGTTCACCCAAAAAAATATAACTATTTGGTTAAAGATAAATAAATGTTACAAAAAAGAATAGGTATACGTATAAAATACTTCTATAACAATACGAATGGACAGAAATGCCCCGTTCGATAAATCCCATTTGACTTTCTTTCTTTTTTTTCTTCTTTTTTTTTTTGATGTGATTATTATCTGCACGCCACTATTTGGTTTATTTCAATTTTTACATGACCTAATGACGAAATTTCATATTTTCCTTTTATAAAAAACTTCGTCATCCATTCAAATTACAAATTAAGTATTTGTAATTATAATTACTAGCAAGTGGTGCTACAGTCACCGATTGCTTAAAAAAAAAAAAAAGAAGAAATAGTAGAAAGTATTAAGCTTTCACATGACCATAGTAGACAGATAAGATCTTCAACTATTACAGCTAAAGTATTTTATAACATTCAACAGAAATAGCTATATATTGATTTTAACTTACTAATAAAGTCAAAAATCAATCTAGTACAATTCTGAGAACAAATTTAAATTTTACGTAAGAAACTAATTTTCAAAATTTAGCATAAACTGAAAAACTTTCCAAGGATAATACTATAATACTCCAGTATTCGAAAAATAACTAAACTGAACCCCTAAAATCTAGATTAACGTGCTCCTGGAGCTCCTACGCCTGGGGTCCACAAGAACCCGACATCAGTTAACGGCGTGGATTCATCCAGCTTCATCAATTACCGAAAATACCCCTACTCACCCAACACTATCCATTAAGAGCCCGTTTGGAATGGCTTCTAGGGATGTGCTTTTGGCTTTTACTTCTGCCAAAAGTATTTTTAGTAGAAATTAGGTGTTTCTTTTGGCTTTTAAGAAAAAACAAAAGCATCTCGAAAAACTAAAAATAGTGCTTCTGGGAGAAGCTCCCCAGGGATGCTTCTACCAAAAGCAGAAGCCAAAAACACTTCGTAAAATGTATAAGGACTTAATATCCCCACAACTTAATATAAATTACACTATAAATATATCTTATTATCATATTAAGTAGCACGTTCTTTTTGGTAATTACTACATTCCAAAAGCACTTTTCATTTTTATTCATCCAAACGTATTTTTTTCAAAAAGCCGCTTTTCAAACATTGCATCCAAACACAAAAGTTACATACTTTTGCTTTTAACTTCTACTTCTGCTTTTATTTTTGACTTCTGGTTTTTTTAAAAATCAATCCGAACGGGCCCTAAAAATACTATCCTTCCTACGTCATTGAGCTAGAAAAAATGAACACAGGGGCAAAACGGTAAATGGCGAATAGAGTCCGTTTCCAGGCAGAAAAAGTCAATAGCAGTACTACAAACGAGTGTCCGTTTCCTGGCATGGAAAGACGAACGACGACACAGACACAGACGCAGACACTTGGTAGGGACGAATGCGTGTGCTTCGCACGCATTCTCAAGATAAAGATGTCTTCTTCTTTTTTTTTTTTTTTTCAACTGCTCACATTCAATAATTCATTGCAAAGGAAGAGACTACAGTAGTATCAAGTGTTTCTGAATCTTTTTTCTTACCTCGATGTTGTGATGAATATCCTGTCTCAGTACAGTCATCGTCGGCCCTATCTTATCTGCACGCCACATGACCAACACCAAAAGGAATTCAATAACACCACAAGATACAGATTGGGAAAATAAAAAAGGAAAAGGGAGAAAGGAAAAAACTTTGGATCGAAAAATTGAAAGTTTTTTGCAGGAATTTTAATTAATTGAGAAATTAGGGGGATTAATTTGAGTAACCGAGAACTTGAACCAGCAGATTGCAAATGGATAGAAAAGGCTTCAGCGGAATACGGGCGGTTATCTGATTCTGGGCGACATCGTCGGCGGCGCCGTCGGTCGTCTGTTTGACTTCCATCACTGACAGCTCTTCAATGGCGGACCTGATTTCCGACGTCGGCGTCTCCGCTTCTCTCCGCCGTTTCATCTCTTAGGACCTGCTTTGTCTTGATATTTCAATTGAGACTTGGCGTACGGCCCAAAGTCGGACATATATATGTGTGTGTGGTTGTGTGTCCTGTGGGTGTAATTGGAAGACGAAATAGAAATTTTTTACAATGAGATGTTGATATTATACTTATTATATACTCTCACTCATTCACGAATAGAGCTGTAAATAGAACAAACAGTTCGTGAGCTGAACTCGTTTCGATACGTGTTCGTTCGTTAACAGCTCGTTCGGTAAGTTAAACGAACCGAGCTCAAACACATAATTTGGTTTGTGTGTTCGTTCGTTAAGTTCGCGAACAGTTCGGAATTTTTTTTATTGGAATATATATTATAAAAAATAAATATTTTATCTATTTGTTCTTTCCATTTTTCATTTTTATTAATTTCATATTTATCTCATAAATTATATTACAATATACATTACATTTTCACACTTAATTTAATTCTAAAACAAATAAATTTATTAATAAAATAAATGGTTCGTTAACTGAGCTCCACTAGGTTCGTGTTCGTTCATTATTAGCTCGTTCGTAAGGTTAAACGAACAGAGCTCAAACATGAAAATTGGCTCGTTAAGATTTTTGGCTCGGTTCGTGTTTGTTCGTTAAGCTTAACGAACAAAGCTCAAACACTTGAAGCTCGGTTCGGTTCGGCTCGTTTACAGCTCTATTCACGGATTTATTTTACTATTTTATTTTATTTCAATCAAGGGTTTTGATTTCTCCACTCTTTGATGCTCTCTATAAATAATCAGCTGTGCTGCTAGATTTATGCTAATATATACAATTTCTAAATTAATAGTTCTTGAAAATATTATTTTTTTTTATTGAACAACATATACAGGTTAGGAAAGAGGTGGTGGGAGGCTGTGAGCCCACGTCACACAAATTATAAAGAGGAATAAAAAGGGAGGGATAGGGGGGGCCAGTAGGGGATTGAACCTCCAACGTTCCGTTGAAAGTCGAGGAACTTAACCACTTATGCTAAGACATCATCTCTGAAAATATTACTTACTGTGATAAAATTCTGTATTCAAATAAAATTCTTTGGTTTTATTTTTATTTTTATTTTTAAAGCAACTCTTTTCATGAGTATTGATTGCTCATGGCTATGACAGCGTTGATAGCGACTTGGAAATTTGACCTTGAAATTATCTCCAACTTGGAGAAGTATTAGTTTATTCAATTTCTATACTCCATCCATCCCTAATCAAAAGATATTAACCTTTCATGTTTTGACGTAACCCAATGCAAATGTTTATCAATTAATATTTCAAACTGTATAAAATTAAAAATTATAAAAGTTTAATATTCTAAAATTATGTGATTAGATGAATCTAACAACATCTCACTTGACTATATTTTATCTTATGTAACTATGGTAAAAAGTCGAATCAAAGTTACTCAATAAACAGTGTTTACCATGCAAACATTGATAACATTAAATGATGGAGGGAGTATTAAGTTAGTATGGTTTGGTTTTTTATGCACACACTTTTCACGCAGTTCAATACACATTTTAACTCATTAATAATCCAGGTTCGTTAAAAATAATAATTCAAGTTGGGTATAAGTAAAAATTCGATATATAAAAACTAAAAGACGGGACAAATCTAACAAGATCTCATTTGGCTATATTTCAACTTGTATATAATTATGAAAAAACTTTAAGTGAAAATCCCTGTGTGAATTAACGAGACTGATGAAGTATATATTCAATCACCATTTCATTTCTTATGAGAACAAAATTCTACTACACCAAGAACATAAAATTTCAATTCTAGAAACTGAACAGCAACCATGTGCATCTATAGCGTTACGTTTTACACATTAAATTAAATCAGTCTTTTAATTTATGGAGTTATCTTTGACTAGTAATTTTAGTTTAAATTTTTCGCTTCGAGGCTGCAAAAATTACTCATTTCTTACGTTGCTGGTGTTAAGTAGTCCTATATCGCTACTAATTATATGAACTATATATAGCCAATATAGGATTAAAACACAATGATCTTTAAATCTTCTTACTCTTTACAATGATCTTTCTTCTTCGTTTTTTTTTGAAGATCATCATTTTATTCAAGCACAATGATTTGAGCTCGGTTACACATATGTTGCCGAACAATATTTTGAAAATAAAAAAGAATCTAAAAAAAAAAATTAATTCTAGGTTGAGTGAACCTTGAGAAGTCTTTCAAGCTGTGTATGAAATAGGCCGAAACGTATCATATTAATTTCTGGATCAATCTTCACAAATAGACAAGCCAACATAATACTACTATATCTTTACTCTTTTTATTACTTCTTATGTTCTCAAATAAGTGTCACATTTCTACATTTCACGCAATTCAAGATATATTTATAAATGTTTATAACTCAAATTATATATAAGTAAAATTATAAAAATTTGATATTCTAAAACTACGTGATTAGACGAATCTAACAAAATCTCACTTGACTATGTTTTATCTTATTGAATTATGTGAAAAAATTTGATCAAAATTACTCAATGAATAGTTACTACTATACAAAATGAGCACTTAAATGAGAAAAGTATGATAAAGTGGGGTGTTACGATACAATATTTTCATATATTGATATGATGCCTAGTTATTACTCATTTTTAACTCAAATATTAAAAATAAAAATAAAACAAGATTTAAGTTTACCTAATAATCATCAATAACTATATACACTAATATACTCCCTCCATTTTTTTTTAAAATCTTACGTTTTGACTTTTCTTATTGTTTATTGTAGCACTTTGACTTCTATTTTTATCATAGCTAGTTATAGAAGACAAAAAATAGCTAAGTGAGATCTTGTTGGATTCATATCATTTTGTAGTTTTTAAATATCAAATTTTTAGAATTTTCACTTGTACCGAATTTGAGTTATTAATCGTTGAAAATGTGCATTGGCATACGTGCAAATGAGAAGTGTAAGGTAGAAGAGATGTACATCTATAAAGCAGGGCAGTTTCAGAAATAGATGTCAATGAACTTAATGAACTGGACATCTATAAAGCAGGACATCTATAAGAGACATCGTCCATTTCATTAAGTTCGAAAATCTTCTCCAACATACAAGCATTCTGCGATATTGTTCCAGTTCGCCTCCGATGAGTCTGTTGTATCCTGGGAAACAGTTGCACCGATACGCGGTAAATAATGTTTTAAGGAAATCGTTGCAATAACGATCCTCAGATTCAATCTCAAACGCTGCGTATTCGAAGTTAATATCCCTATTTCAGTAACATGTTGTAAGCTGTAACAAGTAAAAGAAAATATAATGATATGGGTATTATTAGTACAAATTGGACGGGAAAATCAGCTTCATGAGTGGCATTGTGGTGTTTCGGAATTGGGGTTTGGCAAATTGCAGCGTGGAGGCCTGCAGGATAAATAATTATTTGTCTTTAAGTCTGTTTTGCACGTAGAGCTGTAACTGCGTGCTGTAGCTGCGAACTACAGCTGCAGGGAGCTATAGCCATTGGGAGCTTTAAGAGCTGTAGCTATTTGTTTTTGCATAAGTGTTCGATAATTAAATATTTGGAAAGCAACTTTCGAAAGTTCCCAAAAGCTACGGCCGGAGGACGATCACGACTTTAATTAGGTTTTGGGAGGCAGTTCACAGCTGCCGCCGGCGTGATTTCTGACCATTAATTATTCCTTCATATATACTCCTTCCGTCTCACGAATTGTGGCTCGTATTCCTCTTTAAGCTGTCCCACGAATTGTGACCACTTTCCATTTTTAGATAAATTTAATTAATATAAATATGATTAGAATCTTAATGGTTTCTAAATCCCATTAAAAGTAATCACTTTTACTATTCTGCACAATTCCCAATATACTTTTATTTTTCTACACAAAGCCCCTTGCATTTCTTTAATTCTTCATATTTTAAAATTGGTACAAATAAAAATTATATAAATTATATATTCTAAATCTAGACGTCTAGACGATTCTAACAAGACCACACTTGAATATTTTTCTATAATTAAATCATTACAATA
The DNA here is from genome assembly GCA_030278955.1 of Hygrophila difformis. Taxonomy (NCBI): domain Eukaryota; kingdom Viridiplantae; phylum Streptophyta; class Magnoliopsida; order Lamiales; family Acanthaceae; genus Hygrophila; species Hygrophila difformis. The sequence goes on along the minus strand of JAOANR010000252.1, from coordinate 588,849 downwards.
ATATTTTGTCAAAGTTAAACAATAAAGAAAGTCAAAATTCATTAAAATTTTAAACACAAATACCCACATCACTTTAACCACTAAACCTCAGTACACCCCACCACATAAATTACCGTGCCCAAAAGAAACGAGCCACAATTCGCGGGACGGAGGGAGTATCATTTGTAGGCCGCCGATGAGTGGGAGTTGTAGTATAATGTAGGGAGTACGACTTAATACACTGCTTCTTACCAATATTAATGGATAATTATGTTAGGAATGTCAGGTAGGAATTCTATACTTTTCATAATTAATTATATGTCATTGTCAATCACTAGTGTAATAACGTAACTCCCTTATAGCTACAGTTAATTATACTAGTAAAATAATCACATACATACATACGAAGTACTATATAGTAGTAGTAATACTTCTGGAATCTATGGGCTAGCTCTGCAAGTGTAAAAATGTTGCAAGTAAGATATACGTATATAGAGGGAATATTTTTGAACCAAATTAGAAATTATATTTTGTGTATGCTTGCGTTGGTTCTCATTGACTTATTAATTGTGATAATTCAATCACTCCCAATTGGTTCCCACCCACATTCACAGTTGCAAGAGCACAACTTTCTCAATTACAATTCCCACGGATATTGTATTCCTGTCTTATTTGAAACTAAAGAGTGTCTCAAAAAATTAATGGAAATCAAAACATTGAACTATGACATGCTGCTGGATTAATTCTCATCTCTTTTCAATGCAATTGGATGTGTTATTTGACTTATTTCTGCATGGTGATTGTTAAGTACCTATCTTCCAAATAAATGAAAATCTAGATTTTATTGGAAAATAAACAAATAAATAAATAAGATTATTGTTAAGGAAATGCGGAACTATATATTATTGATGACAAGTAGCTATATTGTAATATTATTGCACTCTAGAGATGAGTGATTTTTTTAGTTTAGTAATTGTTCCATTCTATTGGCCTATTCTACTTTGTTGGGATTTTTTTTTTTTTTTAAGAGAAATTTTGTTCTTTTATACTGCTAGGTGTATTGGCCTATTTTACTCTCATGGATTCATGTATATTGTTCTTTTAGAAGCTACTTCTTGTGGCGTTAAAAGTAAGCTACTCCCTACAGCTCCAGCTCGTAGCTACATCTCTGCATGCAGAACAGACCCTATATCAGTACGAAGTATATATATATATATATATATATTTTTAAAAGTTAAATAACATAATGTGGAGAGTCAATATATATTTCTTTATTGAGGTAATAACTAAAATAGGCCACCAGAAGGAGTCATTTACACTTTTAGGCCACGATATTTTGATTTAGGAAAATAGGCCATTAGAAGGATTTCGGGCCTGAATTTAAGCCATTGGGCTGGAATTCGGGCTGTGATGGCCTAAAAATGAAAATGACTCATTCTGGTGGCCTATTTTAGTTTTTTTCAATTATTTTTTATTTTATGTAATTAAAATAAATAATATTCATTTTATGTCATTATTCATGTCATACTTTTTTTTTTCTGGTTCCAATATTTTTATTTCATTTTTATTTTAAAAATAATTAATATTAATCGTTAAACCCATTCATCACCTTGCATTAATAAATAAATATATTAAACTTTCAAATTACCCTCTACCATTAATAATTCCAGTCCACCCCACAACCACATATCAGTAAATCACACATAAATAAATAAATTAAAATTATAAACTCATTACAATCATATTATATAAATTTTTAAGTTACTTTTTCTAACACTAATATTGTGACGAATGGAGTAATATAAGAAATAAAATAAATATTAATTCACATATATTATAAAATAAGTAAAACAAACACATATTCAGATAAATTATAAAGTAAAAAATTAACATGTTTTATTATAAGTATCCCAAAATTTTCGGACATATTAGGGTTAAAAAATATAGCTTAAGAATTTATACAATGTGGTTGTAATAAATTTATAATTTAAATTTATTTATTTATGTGTGATTTACTGATATATGGTTGTAGGTTGGATGATAATTATTAATGGTAATGAGTTTGAAAGTTTAATATATATATATTTATTAATGCGATATGATGGGTATATTTGGTAATTAATACTTAATTGTTTTTAAAATAGAAATAAAAAAGTGTTGGAACAAGACATAAAGAAAGTAGGACATAAATAATGACACATAATAAGTATTATTTATTTTAATTAAATAAAATAAAAAATAATTCAAAAAAACTAAAATAGGCCACCAGAATGAGACATTTACACTTTTAGGCCATCGCAGCCCGAATTCCGGCCCAATGGCCTAAATTCAAGCCCGAAATCCGGCCCAATAGCCTAAATTCAAGCCCGAAATCCTTATAATTACTATTTTCCTTAAATCAAAATATTGTAGACAAAAAATTGAAATGACTCATTCTAGTGGCCTATTTTAATTATTACATCTTCTTTATTTATTGATCTATCCATGGAATCTTGCCAAGGAATATAGCTGGTTTCGTCATGGTGGCGTTATTTGTTCACTCCGCATAGACCACGCATCAATTATCCACGCATTAATTAAAATGAACCATCTCTCTATCAACTAATTCCCAAAAAAATATGATTACTATAATATTGGAAATTGACTATGGAGGAAGCCAGAATCAACATGATTTATTTATTTATTTATTCAAATAAATTAATTAATTAAATAGGACAATAAATTATTTCCCGGGCGAGGAGCTGTTGGGCAAGAAGCATCACAACTCGGCTATTCAGTCATTTGCGCCACCTCATTTTTTAGTTCAATAATTCTGCTGGGAATCTCATCGTTCACACACGATGAATTTCAGTTTTTTTTTTTTTTTTTTTTTTTTTTTTTTTTTTAAATATATATTACTAGAAACTTTGTGACCTTAATTAGTTGAATTCGTCTTCTTTTCCAAAATAGAAACCCGGCCTGATTACTGTGGACATGTATAGATTGGGGGTGTGCACAAAATATAGTTTTAAAATATACTAATCCTTCCGTCCCACGAATTGTGGCTCGTATTCCTTTTTGGGCTAGCCCACGAATTGTGGTCACTTTCCCTTTTTAGATAAATTTAATTAATATAAATATGATTAGAAACTTAATGGTTTCTAAATCCCATTAAAAGTAATCACTCTTACTATTCTGCACAACTCCCAATATACTTTTATTTTTCTACAAAAAGTCCATTGCATTTCTTTAATTCTTCATATTTTAAAATTGTTATAAATAAAAATTATATAAAATATATATTCTAAATCTAGACGTCTAGACGATTCTAACAAGACCACACTTGAATATTTTTCTCTAATTAAATCATTACAATAATATTTTGTCAAAGTTAAATAATAAAGAAAGTCAAAATTCATTAAAATTTTAAACACAAATACCCATATCACTTTAACTACTAAAAGAAACGAGCCACAATTCGCGGAACGGAGGGAGTACTATTTTAATGTTTATAATTCAAGCATTTAAATATACACACCTTAGAAGATTTAATGCCTTTAATTCAAGCATTTCAATCACTAGTTAAGATAAATGTTTTATTTATTCATAGTTTTAAAATATTTATATATATTATATATAATTTTTATGTATACTTATATTTTTAGATATTAACTGCTAAAGAAGTGCATTAGAAAGTATATCTAAATCAAACATAACATATTTTTGTTGGATAGAGGGAGTAATAAGTTTTGCCAATAAAATTGTTTCTTTTTGAATAAGCATCAAGATCTGCTTATCCCTTGATATTTATGCTATCAAATATCGATATCAAACATTTGAACGGAGTAATAGAGGTAGAACTCTTATTCTACCAAACAATCACTGATATTGCTAATCTTATTATGGGAGAAATTAGGGTGCGACTAAGGATATGATATGATGTACTGCGGCGTTTCCCAACCGTTGATTAATTTTTTAAATCAACGGTTTAGATGAACTGGAAGGGTAAAAAAGTAATTATGCCATGTTACTCCAAAATATATTTTAATACATTTCAGCGACAAGGTATGTACTTTTCACCGATTTGTTGATTAATACTTCCTCTGTTGTTTTTGTTTGCTACGGACTCACCCAACACACAGTCCAATGCACATTTTAAATAATTAATAACTCAAATTCGGTACAAGTAAAAATTCTAAAAGTTTGATATTTAAAAACTACAAGACGAGATGAATCTTACAAGATCTCACTTGGCTATATTTTAAATTGTATAACTATGATAAAACTTCAAGTTAAAGTGTTTGTGTGAATAGTGTTAGAATCACCAACGTAGCTATCTTTAAAAAACGGAGGAAGTATATTGTTTTCAGCACGCCTTCCGTGTATTTCAACGTCGGTGTATAGTATATTTCAGCGACGCACTATAGTATATTTCAGCAACAAGTTATAATATTTTTCAGCGACTTGATATTGTGCATTCCAGCGACTTCGTAAAAGCTGAAACCCTAATTCTTTGGTTTAATATATTTCAGCGACGACCTAAGTGTATTTCAGCGACGAGCTGTGTGTATTTCAGCGACAAGCTGTGTGCATTTCAGCGACATACATAGTGTTCTTCAGCGATGACCTTATGTGTATTTTTCAGCGACTTGACATGAAAAAAAATTTTGGACAATTTTACCCTATTACATTTTGGACCGTTGGATCTTAAACGAACGGTTGGGATTGACGCCTTGATGTGCTGCTTTTACATTTTGGACTGTTGGATCTTAAACGAATGATTGTGATTGACGCCTTGATGTGCTGCGGGTTTTGGTGTTTGCACCGTAACCAATCCCATCTTATTCTACCCCTTTAAATGATGAATTGCTTGTGTATTGAAGATTTCATAATTAGCTTATTGCTTGAAGTATCACAAATTAAATTATCGAATCATTTGTATAAATTAAAGGTCTATTATTAATGGATTTTTTTTTCTCCCTTTGATGATATCTATCACACCGTGAATTAGCGGGTCATCAATCTTTATTTTTTTGTTGCAAATTTAAATTAGACCAAAGTTTAACACTACATTTTGATTGGCATATACTTCGTCCGTTTATTTTAAGTGTTACGTTTGCATAGTAATTATTAACATTTAATAATTTTGATTCAATTTTTTAACGAAATTATAAGATAAAATATAGTCAAATGAGATATTGTTGTTGTCTAATTACATAGATTTAGAATATAAATTTTTTATATTTCAAAATATAAGCTAAAATGTAGTTAAATGTAATTTCATAAAATCATGAAATGCAACACTTAAAAAACAAAAACAGAGAGAATATCTTGCTGCAGGCAAAAAGTTGAGATATTTGCATTGGATTCAAACAAAAGACTTCAAATCTAACCTCGACGAAATATTGTATTTTTTTATTGGTAAACATGGACACTCATGTGTGGAAAATATTTATGGTAGATCATACCACACAAATTAAACATTCTTAACTAGTAGTATCAAGCAACACTTTCATACTAAAGAAATCAGCTCATATGAAAAATCTCCACTTGCATTCTGACTTTGTCCGAAATAATCACAAAATAATAAATTATTAAATGTATAAAATATAAAATTTTCAAAACTTTCAAAAATCAAAATACATTACGTTTAGACTTTAGTATATATTTGATCCATTATATATATATATATATTACAACATGTTAACCTAGTCGATTAATGCCACACAAGTGGTACGTAAGTAATGTGTTCATCAGTTTCTTCTGTTCTTGTATTTACAAGTTTGAAGTACTAGTGTGGCCCAATTGTAAATTATTAAATGACAAATATACCCTTGGTTTCAGATAACGCGAGAGGGCCATAGCCGAATTTTGAAGCCAATAATTCTTCTCTTGGAATGGCGGTCGCTGCAACGGTCGCCACGTCGTCGGCCGTCGTCAGCCGGCGTTTGCTCGCCCTACCGCGCTCGTTGTCGGCGACCAAGAATTCTTGTTCTTGCCTAACATCATCCAAATACTACTCGAGCATGGGTTGGAATCCTCTCCTGCAGCGCAGGACCGCGGCACTGTTATCGAGGAAGCTTGTGATTCGAGCTGCAAGAACCGAGTCCAAAGGGGCGTCCCTTGGTTCCAGAGCACCCGATTTTGAGGTATTTGGGCTTTTATCGGCGTTTGGCTGTGTGCGCAGGTGACTGGATTGATGAATTGCAATTTTAATGTAATTGAAAAAGTTAATTTGTTCGAAGTGGAGTTGAAATCCATTGAGAAAGATTCATGAGTTGAAGTGTGCTAGCACTCGATTCGCTCCGGGATCTCAATTTTATTGTAATGTCTATATGCCTTTAATTCTTATATGGAACTTTTGTCGACCTTTTTTTAGCTTCCGGAGCCTCTCACAGGGAAAGTTTGGAAACTGGACGACTTCGAAGCTTACCCAGCATTGCTGGTAATCATATACTTTTTGAAATTCAATCTTTGATTATTTTATGGTATTCTACAGCACTACAAGCATCTCATTAAGCATCAATGCAACGGTTACGTGTTTTATAATGGATAATTGCAATGGCAGGCATGTATGATATCTTAACTTCTAAAGAGATACAAAGGGTGATTAGCAATAGTTTAGTTATATATTTGAGGTGTGCCTTTTTGTTTCTCATTTGATGAGTCATGGGCAAACAGGCAGAAACTGTACATTTTGGAAATGGGATTAAGGAGGATATTGAATCTAAAAATGTGTTATATGACATTGTCTCTGATCTTCGGATGTGAGGGAGGTGAGTGTGACTTTAGTGCTCCAGTGTGGCTAGGTAGTCTATCTGCAATACAAGGTTTTATCATTAATTGGTGAGAGACTAGTTGGATACGTCAATAGATGATGATGTACATAAGAACAGAACAGTGGAACTTGCAACTTTGAGGATCGTGGTAATATTTTTCCTACACAGCTACACTGTTTAATCTTGTGCTTATATGCATTTCTTGATAATAAAAAAACTTAGTTTCTATTTGAGTTTATGTATGAAGACAATAATTGCATTATAACACATATAGAAGCAAGGTGTTGCTTTTCTTTATTTTTAATGATAACTGCCTTTTATTTAGTTCCCTTCTTTTTTGTGTCTGAAATGGTCGACCATTTGTGTGAGCATTGTGATTATGCAGGTTATGTTCCTCTGCAATCATTGTCCATTTGTCAAACATTTGAAGAAAGATATTGTAAAGCTTACAAACTTCTACATGAAAGTAAGCTGATATCATTTTCATTTTCAGTCAACTTTTTTGCCTTTTATGAACTGCAGGCATATAATTTTGGTATACAAATATTTGGAAACTAAATGCTCTTAATGGATTTGCTTATCTGTGAGGCAGAAAGGGCTTGGGGTGATTGCAATTTCTTCAAACTCCGTCATTACTCATCCACAGGTTTCAGATGACCTCTTATATGTACAAACATTTGAGCAGTGTTGAAGCCATTGAATGATTCGTCCAGCATTAACCTATTCATCACAGGATGGACCTGAGATCATGGCTGAGGAAGCTAAAATGCTTAACTACCCCTTTCCATATCTATACGATGAGGTAGCATTCTTGGCTTTGAGGCTATCTCCCCCTGCTTCTTTGAATTGAATCTGTTGTGTCATATATGCTACTACTATTTTTTAGTTGTGATCATCACACTTCCGGTGTGTGATTTAGTACAATCAATCCAATCATTTACATTGCAGATGTTTTTGCTTTACTATGTTATACATTTAAAAGCCAATGATCTAGTCTGGGCATCTAATTTGCTGACCTTTTCATATGAAGTAACTGTCAACGCTTATTTTGAAGAATGTCTCATACACATCGTCTTGGATTGTCCAAGGCAATCATTTTGATGGTCATTACCAATTGAATTCATTGAGTATATCTGCAGTCCCAAGAAGTTGCCAGAAGCTTTGGAGCTGTTTGCACTCCAGAGTTTTTCTTGTTTAAAAAGGTACAGTATTACAAATAACCTGATTCACTTACTGCTCTTAATCACTAGCACATTCCTGGGACAAAATGCTTTTGTAGTTCTGTTTGGTTGATGTGCAGAGTTAAGAGATTGACTTTTACTTTTCTCTCGACAGGATGGTCGCAGGCCATTCGAGCTAGTCTATCATGGACAATTTGATGATTCACGGCCCAGTAATAATGTGCCCATCACAGGAAGGTTGCTTCCGCACTTCCAAGTTCTAAAAATAATACTAACTGTGAAAGGAAGTTCATTATCCCATGTTCCTAATGACCTTTATCATACTACTATATAGGGATTTGAGCTTAGCAATCGACAGTGTTTTAAGTGGACAGACAGTGTCATCTAATCAGAAGCCCAGGTACTTCTCCAATTCATTTTTCAACCCTGTTGTTTCTGATCAATACCTCATCTCAAAATCTCCACCTTATGAAAATTTGTTTAGTAACATGCTTCAATTAAGATCATTCATTTCTGCATGGCTAGTGTTGGATGCAGTATAAAGTGGCATCCTTAAATTGAGGCATAACAAGAATGATCACCGGACACCATTGTCATCAGCCTTGCTTTGTCATGCCCGAATATCATGAGGCTTACCATACAACATTGGATCTACTTTGGTGTTACTTTTGGGATGTCCATCATTCTACCACTACAATTGCTAATTTGCTACTTTCTTTTGCAAATTCCATGAACTAACACCTTTTGTAAGAAATAAACTTGACACATAAATGGTGAGGCTCATTATTAGGCTGGGCCGAGCCGGGTGGGCTAGGATGTCCTGTAGTTTGGGCCTATTACAGCCTTCAAGGTATAGATCTTGGGTGAATTAATTCTGCCGACTGCCTAAAATCTTATTAGAAGCTTAACATGGATTAGGTTAGCCTTCAATATTAAAAGTGTTGGATTTTATAGTTGATGCTGAGTGCTGACTTAATTTTGCAATCCCAATAGGTAATAGCAACTACCAAGAAACCACTAATGCAATAAAATACACACCCACCCTAAATTAGTTCTATAGGAAAGGAATTATTGTGAAGTGTGGTCCTTGATTGATTGATTGATTCTTCCACGGTACTTCCCAACATTCCATATTCCTTCTAATCTTCTATCATCAATGCTAGTTACAGGCTGTAGAAACTCCTAAAAACGGTTTGTATGTTGATTCTCTATATGAAGATGTGCTGAATTGATACTTATATGTGTTGGATTATTATTCAAAAGTGCTTAATAGTATTTCATATATAAACTAATTGATGTTAGAAATATCGATTCAAATACTTTTATGTGTCAATTCAGTGCTTCTGCATATGCCGAATCTCTTAATTTCAGAACAGTAACCGAAACTTGAAACTACTATCTTAGGCGGCTCTGTCTTTCTCTATTCATGAAAGTTTACTTTTGACTTAGTATTTCTCAGGATGCAAGCCTGAATTTTTTTTTTTACTGTATTTGTTTTTTTGTGTCATAAATTTGGACAGTGCTTGTATGGTTGCACCTAAATTATTACTGTGCATTTACACAACTATTTAGTTTTAGGACGGCTCAATCCTAATGCATTAGGTATCTACTTACACAATAATTCGATGCCTACAGATTACAGAATATCCAACTTAATTAATTAAGAATGTGTATTGTAGGCTGTATGTAGACTGCAATAATATTGTACTGTAACGCTAAGCATATATAGTGTTTGATATGCACATGTGGATTTATTTTTGAATAATCCATCTCCTTGTATTAAGAGAGCATGTGATTGTGTTTGGCGTGACTCAATTTTCTAGGGTAAAGCATGTTAACATCATATATGGTTCTCGTCGGCTGTAGCCTCATAGAGTATAGTATTTTTTTTTAAGTCACAAATGGGCATATTACCGAATAACCAAAGGGAGGAGCTTGATGAAAACTCAGGGTGAAGTCAGTATGGTACATACATATTGTTGGAGTGTTGCTTAGACCCATATATGGACCTCAGTCATCATAATATATTGGCAAGAATGATAATAATTAAAATTTAAACCCATGCCATGGCCCATCAGGGTTTTTTCCTTTCTATACAATATACATACGTAATTAGGGGTTGACAAAATATTCAAACCGATTCGTTGAACCGGTGAATCGAACCGAATTTTCGGTTAACCGAAGATCCCGGAGCTAACACAAATATCATATTTCAGTATTCGTCCGGTTCAAATACAAATACAAATACTTTAATTTTTTTCCCCGTTAACCGAACCGAACTGAATATATGTATTTTATTTTAGAAGTTATATATTGTAATTATTATAGACATTTTATGGTATAAATTTATATAAAGATAATATATATCATTATTTATTTAATTATTTAAATATATAATAAAATAAATATAAAAAACTAAAGAGCTAACTATCAAAATACCACCATAATAAGCGTATACTAATTTTTATCTTTCAGAATATCTTATTATTGAAATATACATCTACACTAATTAAGATTTGTTACATATACTAACATATTTTGATAACATTAAAAAGAACTACTGAATACCATAGTTATATATATATATATATTTTATGTAGTGTAATAACCTCGTCCGACACTCTTAAAATGTATAATCAAGTTTTCATTTCTTAAATATTTGAGTTTCGTAGATTTTAAATACTCGAACCGAATCGTTTAACCGCTGAATCGAATCGAAACCGAACCCCCGGTTAACCTAGGACTCCGGTTATATACAAATACAAATACTGAAATGAAGTATTTGCCCGGTTCAAATACAAATACAAATACCTGAAAAATTTAGATCAACCGAACCGTGCCCACCCCACCCCTATACGTATTAGCGTTACAGTTGTTCTATATTGGATCAATTGGGGCGGCAAATGGCAATGAGCCTTTTTTTACGCGAGTTAACGGGTTGATTTAATATCTAATTATAAAAATTAATTAGCAACTTTAACTAGATTTGATTCATTGCACCAATGAATCCATTAATATCCCCAATCCAAAGATGCTATAAATAAAATAAATTCGATTTCATATGGTGGTTAATTTTATAATAGATGTCGTGTCAGTTATGCCCAGACATATTCCTGAGTTGCATTCTGGTTTGGTTGAATATTTGGCCCATGCATTGTTAAGTAAGCCTTTGATTTCCGTCAAATGTGTACCGTTTAGTTTCAACCAAAGTAATGTTTGCATCTCAAGTCTCAACAGGATAATAAAACAAGTTATTAGAAAATTCAAATGAGTATCACTACTCTCTATATATCTTTGTTCTTCATACATTCAAGCAAATATCAAAATTTCGCTATTATTATTAATTATTATTTCTTTTATAATATGAATATACATACAAATATTAATTATTAGTACTATTGTAGTAGTATTTCTGCCACAAGCCTATTGGAAGAGAATTGGGACATTAATAATTTCTTCCAACAAATTCCACAAATCAAAATTAAAAAAAATCCTTACCCCGAATCATCAAGGGCCTGATGGGCAATAATCGTACGCGGCCAAATCAAAGAAACCCCAATTCTCAGTCGACAAATTTCCAGACTCTCTGAACTGATCATCGGGTAAGAAATTCCCAAAATCTTCCATTTGCATCCTCGTCGTCGTCTGTTGCTGCCATTCATAATTCGACAAGTTTGTTGTGCCCTCATCGGACCACAATATGCCCAAATCGTCTCCACCAACACCCTGCTGCTGATGAAGCAGATCGTACCCACTGCAGTCTTGGTACACGAAATCCTGACCGTTCATCATCCCTCCCTCGACGGACGGGATTCCAGGGATCCCCCGATCTTCTCCGCCGTTGATCAAATCCAACGGCGTCTGATACTCCAGCATCGTCATCTCATCCAAATAATGGCAATCCACCTCCGACGCTCCCGCCGGGATATTCTCCGACGACGACCCGCTGCTCCCGCCGGGGCTACCGGACACGTCAACGTTCTGGCTCACGTACCTCGCGAACACCGCCGCCAGGTCGATGTCAGTGGCGACGCCGGAGCCAGATTCCCCCGGGCCTCCTCTCTGACCTAATAAGGTTTGGGGATGGTAATTACTCGTGGCCCCGGCGGCGTGCCTGGAGGCCCTGGAGCGGCGGCTCTTGCGGCATCCGCCGCCGACGGGGACGTTCCGGAGGGATCCGCCCTTGGTCCAGTAGCGGCGGCAGGCCTTGCAGAAGTAGCGGGGCTGGGAGAGGCTGTAGTTGTTGTAGTAGCAGAATTTGGTGTTGGTGGAGGCGCAGCGGGGGCAATTGGGCGCCGATTCAGTGTTGGTGCACCGCCATTTCCCCGTGGACCGCTCCATATTAGCCATTGGGCACTCGAGCATGGAGTAATCCTCACCGCCCAACATCGCTTTTCTCTCTCTCTCTTTTTTTTTTTTTTTTTCTAAAAATTGCAAGATTGAATCTTTGATCTGAAGAAGATAGTTGATGGATTGAATTTGGGATGGGGAGGAGGTCGGGAGGGGGACTGTGCATGCGTGTATGTATGTGAGTGTGTATATATATATATATAGATATAGACAGATATGATATAGAGATATACAGTGTATATAAATAGGGAAGTGTGATCAGTGTAGGCGTGAAGACTGTAGCAATGTGAGAATGCAGTGATAGAATATTTGATGATTATATTTTTTAACGATTAATTAATTGTAATTAACTATTAATAAAATTACATTTAAAAATAATGATCATAAAAAAACTCTGTAATCTACGCAAAAAAAAAAAAAAAAAAAAAAAATCTGTAATAAACATACACGCGTTTAGCATATCCAGGAATGGGGGGTAAAATGGGGAAATGAAGTGGAGACACCGTGGGCGGTTGACGTTGGAGAAAAGGAAGAAGATGGAAGTGGTGGTGCAGCAGCATGTGAAGATGCAGAAATCGGGTTTTTCAAGTTTCATTATTACTACAGCAAAAGCGTTTACGTTTGGCTAATGTGGCCTTTCGTTATTCGCCGTCTCTGCCCGTCATTCCTGCTCTCCACGTTGTCATCTTCATTTTTCCCATTTTTTTATTTTCTTCTCTTTTCACTTTAAATATTTTACTGTATATTCCCTCCGTTTTCTTATAATTATAATTAACACGATACATATTTTAAAGATTAGTAATTTAAATTGTGTGCAACAACCGGATCCCAGCAAAAAAAAAAAAAATTGTGTGCAACAGTGCAAGTAAAAAAGTTATAAAAAATTGATATTAAAAAACTACAATAGTTTAAACGAATCTAAAAAGATCTCACTTGATTATGTTTTTTCTTGTATAACTATGAGAAAAATTTGAAACAATGTTAAACTGTGAATAGCGCAAAATAGTGGAGTGGTGTAATTCTAAGAAAACGGAGGTAGTACATGTGCATTTTTAATTATTTTATAACATATTTTGAAATAGAACTAGCAGTATCGTACATCAAGAGTACTACTGTGGATATCTTGAGCTAAAAAATACTGACATAAAATAAAAAATAAATTAAAATAAAATCAATTAGTAATGTTCGATTTCAAATCACTTTTTTTTTAAAAAAAAAAAAATTCCAAACCTTATGTCTCAATATTACATGCTGAAGTCGCAGGTTTCAAATCAATTTTTTTAAAAATTCAAATGGCGTTGAAATGTTGAATAAGGGCATTGAGGAAATCTATTGCTATTGTGACTCTATGGAGATTGTGCGGCTGTTGCGGGCTCCTCAAAGTGCAATACATTCGCTTGCTGCTTGCCTGGCCAGAATTGATGAGCTTAGAGGATATTTTCGCGTGTGTCACTTTGGCCATATTTTGCGGGAATGCAATGCTGTTGCAGATTCGATCTCTTGCAGAGTTGGGAGCTGAAGACGACTTGTTTTTCATGAGGCATTTCCACCAGACCGTTTGAAGTCCCTGTTAGCAGCTGATGCTGCTGGCATTTGGTTCCTTCGGAAACGTTGTTTTTCATTTTGTTTCTAATTTTTCTATTTTCCTAATCCTTCTTGGTTGTTACGCAAAAAATAAATAAATAAATAAATAGGTAGATTGAACACCTCCACATAAGTAAGTTGTTGAATGACTAGAGCTGTAAATAGAACAAACAGGTCGTGAGCTAAGCTCGTTTCGACACGTGTTCGTTCGTTAACAGCTCGTTCGGTAAGTTAAACGAACCGAGCTCAAACACATAATTTGGTTTGTGTGTTCGTTCGTTAAGTTCGCGAACAGTTCGGAATTCTTTTTTAATGGAATATATTATAAAAAATAAAAAAATTTATCTAGTTGTTCATTCCATTTTTTATTTTTATTAATTTCACATTTCTCTCATAAATTATATTACAATATACATTACATTTTCACACCTAATTTAATTCTAAAACAAATAAATTTATTAATAAAATAAATAGTTCATTAACTGAGCTCGACTAGGCTCGTGTTCGTTCGTTATTAGCTCGTTCGTAAGGTTAAACGAACAGAGCTCAAACATGAAAATTGGCTCGTTAAGATTTTTGGCTCGGTTCATGTTTGTTCGTTAAGCTTAACAAACAGAGCTCAAACACTTGAAGCTCGATTCGGTTCGGCTCGTTTACAGCTCTATGAATGACCCCCTTGATCAAAGCATATGGCGTAAACTGTTAAGAGGACCCAATACAGCGAATTTCACTGGCCTAGGGATCAACAAAGAATTAATGTAGTAATAAATTACTACTACTAATTACGAGTGGTACAACGAAATGGTGCATTACACGTGGCCGCCATTCAATAAATCTCTCCTCTTAATGAATCTAGCTACACTATTTTAATCACATTTAATGAGCTTTTAATTTAAACACTACTACTTAAAGGTGTTTGTTTGTGCGTTTTGGGACATATTATCTGATTATTGCGTTTGCAAAACGCAAATAATCAGTTAATCCTGTTTGTGTACTAACTTCTAATAATCTATTATTTGCGTTTTGAGGGAATGAAAACGCTATTTTCTTGCAGCTACAATTTGGTGCTGCAAGAAAATTGCGTTTAGCTAAAAATAGATGTTACTATATTGTTACCTTTTGAGGTAATGAAGAACGCAAATCCAAACACTTTTTAATGATTATCTGATTATTGCGTTTTGAAACAGCATAAACTCATCCAAACACTTAATTTTCTACAGCACGTTTTGTTACAGCAATTATCTGATTATCCGTTTTCTAAACGCTGCAGCACTTTTTAAAACGCACATCCAAATACCCCGTTAGTGCTATCTGTCACTTAGTACTTCTTTGATTTCAGTGTTTTGGTGCTTGCCATTGCACGTCATTCCCTATTCTAAATTTCCTTCAATTTCTACTAGTACTAATTTATTAATATTTCTTTCTTTTTTGCATATACTACTACTATTATTTATAGTTTTACACATTGCAAGTCAACCTATTCACTCGAAAATAAAATATACTTAAATGGTCAAAGGTCATGTATTTCACTTGCTAATTTGTCTCCCTTATTTCTGGGTCAATTTGTCGACCTCAATCAGAATTTTATATATTATCTTTCAAAATGTCCCTGGATTTAAAATATTCAAAATTATGTGCTAATTAAATTTAAATATTTAAGGAATAAATAATGGGATTTTCGTTTTATCATTAATAGTTGCAATTAATTTTTAGTACTATATGAAGCACTGTTGGGATTTGATATTATAACATAAAAAGATTTGTGTAGCAAAGACTAGATGAGTGAATTTGCTTTAGCCCACAAAAACTTCATAAATACTAGTAAATATTTTTAGGAACCATTTCTTGCACGGTACTTTGTATTTATTATACTATGCATATGCATATACTCCACTACCCGCATGTATGGGTATTGGTGTCGTAGTAGTTTTTCTGGGAATTTAATTTAAACTTAATGTAAATCGAAAGTGGTTACTGTAAAGTTGGCTGCATCTGCAGCCGTATTGTGGGATGAGATATTTGTGATGCCTACAAATAGTGTGATGACCGCAATTGTTTTGATGATGGATGGTGTTACAGCAGCAAAACCCACATCCACACTATCACGCATCTAGTTTCAGGCATCACACAACCCATGCCAGACATCACATAAAATAGCGTGACCGTCATAAAAAAAAAATAACATCCGCCATCACGATTTCAACTGATTTTTGCTGGTGAATTCAAGGCATCACAAAAACAACGTGCACCATCACGACTACACATGTAATAAAATAAATAGTCTACACCAAATTTTATTGATGTTGTGACTCCACATCCCCATTTTCAAATATTGTGATACATTGTTAGATACTTAGATTCTCTCAATTCATTATTCTTATAAGGGGATTTTCGAATCAAAACTTGTCAGGACATGTTTGGATGGTTTTCATCCTTTTTTTTTTTTTTTTTTTTAGATTTTAGATTTTATATTTTTGAATATAGGCTGTTGAGTAAAAGAAGTAGATTTTTTTTTTTTCAAATGCAAACAATATGGTTTATGACCCAAAAAAAAAGGGTAAAATAGGGTATTTAATTATCATATTTCCCTCATCAATAATCCTTCTATGAAAATTTTTGGAAATTTTATACCATATGAAGTAATTTTCAAGAACTATATAAACCACTACTCATACGATATTACTTTTTCTTGAAAACAAAAATGTATGTTGGGAACCAGTTTTGAGCAAATGTGTTCACAACCGATGTCTGAACTACTTTGTTGGACCAACTACGTCAACAACAGACAAACTACGTAAAGGAAGAAGAGCTGGCGAATATACTCATGAAGATTCTTCAACGGCTAGCTGATCTTCTGCCCGGATCCCGCACACGAAGTAAGGAAATAAGGATCTCCTAATCCGGGCAACTCCATTCCAAGGATCCGTGCAATTATAGTAAGAATATCTTACCTTAGAATGGAGATGCAGTGGTTCTCTTCAAAAAGGACGACCAAGGGATGAACGGATGACGACTGACATTATTCATCTTCTCCCTTGTGCGATTAAAAGCATCGTGCTAAGAGAATCACATTCCTTCCGAGTTCTTGAATTCATCATCTTGAAGGAAAACATACGATCAACACTTCCTCGAGTGGAATGATCGAAAGTGCTACTGTGAACTTGATTGAGGACGACGGATTCAATCAAGGCTTTCGATGAGTCGTCAAACTCAAGAGCTTAATTGAAAGATTCAAGTATGAGAGTCGCCAACAGGTTTCGACCAAGGGCAAACTTGAAGGAGGAGCCTTCAAGTGATTGAAGCAAGGTCGGGGAGATCTTCACCAAGGCAGGGGGAGTGTCTTGGTTTGACAATTCAGTCCGCTTGGTGATTGGAGTTGGGCGAAACAAATCACTATTGTTTAGATCGATGATCAAGTCAAAACAATTAGTGAATCTCCTGGATTGGTATCCCCCAGACGTAGGCTTGTGCCGAACTGGGTCAACAAACCTTGAGTTCTTTATTCTTACAGTTTATTTACATTCCGCTGCTTAATATCTTAAACTGTTTAACGTGTCCACGAAAGGTGTTTGAACTAGTTTTCAGAACTACTTAATTGGTTATCCACGCAAACGGACCTAACAACTCCCTCCGTTTTTAAAAAAATTGTAACATTCCTGCGTTTCACGTTATCCAATGCACATTTTTAATGCTTAATATCTCAAAATTTATAAAAGTAAAAATTATAAAAATTTGATATTATAAAACTACGCGATTAGACGAATCTAACAAGATCTCACTTGACTATGTTTTATCTTGTATAACTGTGTTAAAAATTTAAATCAAAATTACTTAGTGAATAATAACAACTATGCAAATATTACAATTATTTCTAAACGGCCGAAGTACTATAAAAAAAAAAAAAAATTACTAGTCGTCCACTATGGGCCGGGGTTGCATTGCATCAGTTGTGTATGAACAGTGGAAAAGGTATTATGAGGACAACGCAAAGTCATGTGGGTGTTTTGGGTCCCTTTCAAGCACAAGTCACCTCATCAGTTGTCTATATATATATATACATATATATATATGTGTATGTACAAAGACAATACCTTCCACGGCTCAAACAACTGCCATTTTCCCCTACATACATCATCTGTCACATCACATCAACCCACCCTTCTTAAATCTTACCACTAGCTAATTCATGCATGTAGAATATGGATTCTACATTTCATCAACAAGCAATATCCATGGAGAAAACCCCCATGTGTCAATAATCCCCCTTGTGTTCTTTGTGAGAAAATTTTGTGGAGTTGTTGCATGTGGGCTATGCTTGTCTAAATGTAGCTTTGTAATAAGAAACCTCCCCATTGTGTTCATGCCGTCTCAACAACATTTCATTTCAAGAAGAGTTGTTGCACATTATCATTATATATAATTCGGTATGCACTATGTGAAATTTAAACTATATATGACTTCTAGAGCTTTTGTTGATTATGATATATAGCTTGATAACAACAACTAAAAATAGACGGTTTTAATTGAGATAGAGAAATTTTAATTTCTTAAAAAGAAAGGCAAGTATTTCTTTTTAATGAGTAAATACGTGCTTCAATGAACTACTTAAAAGCTGCAAAAATTCAAGTATGACTCCATTCCATTCCAATTGAGAAAAATGGACAAAAAAAGGGGATAGGTAAGTAGAGTAATTTTTATGGAGCCATTACGCAAAGTATAATTGTCTTAAGCTAAGATTAATTAGTAGGTGAAGATCATTAATTAGAACGACTAATGCAAAAGGAAGCTTCAATCTTTGTAATTACATATAATTTTTAGGAATATTTGCCATAAAATAAAAATAAATATTAGTGTAGTCTATGGTAGATGCTTGTTGATATGATGATACTACGATTTGCAATTGATATATGTTAATGTCGGTAATCTAAGATCATCTCCAATGGAGAACCCAAAAAATAAGTTATCGCTCTACATACTCTCTCATGCCACATCAACTTCTGAACTCATTTCAAAACCCACCTAAATTTTATCTCCATTCTCTAATTTCCCTCAAGCAAACATTCAAATTTAATAAAATAAAATAAATTCTATAAAATATGTTCTTTTTTCATTATTTAAATTTCTTATTTTGTCCAAAGAGGAGAACCGAGGGTGACTGTTGTAGTTGCTCTTAGGTGGTCATACTCATTGTGCTGAAATATTTTGACAAGTTTAGATCGATTTTGTGAAACCACCCTTCCTCTGTATTGTCACTTTCTAAACCCTAATTAAATGTCATATATTTCAGGCTTTGCTCCTCCATCTTCTTCTTTCTTAGTATTAGTATTAGTTTTCTTGTCATAATTTGTGGCTTGTGCGTGTATATATATATATAGGTAATAAACGCATGGAAAATTAGGATTTCAATTGAAACGTGGAATTTCCATTTTTACATATGCTCAACTATTATTATTACTACAAATATATATAGATACAAAAGAGAGGTTCGTTGTGGAACCAATACGATACAATTCTTGACGTATACTGGTTATTCCTATGCTACATTCAGCCCAAGACAATATGATACATCAAGAACCTGTTTATAACATTCATACAATTGATTAGTGAATAATATTGTCATCTCTAATTATTTTATTGTAACATTCTTTCAAAAAAAAAATTTAAAAATAAAAATAAAAATCAAATGCTCAAATAAATTTGTCTACATTCCATTCAAATTATATAGTCTTATGAGCATTGATATCTAGTATATATCTGCCATGCATTATCATGATTTATCATGAAGCGACGAAAACCAAAGGGTTGTCGCCATCCCATAATTTGATCCCAATTAAGCTGCCTCCCATGCACCATTATTAGTATATTATATTGTTCCCAAGACACCTATAATCTTCCCACAAGACCTGCAGCATCGTATCGATCACTATAAGAAAATATTTCTTTTCCTTTGGAAAATTATCGTAGCAAATTCTGTCGCAACAACCAATTTCCAAAAGTTGCGACGGAAAATGGTTCCGTTGCTAAGCTACCGCACCTCACAATCTCAACCAGCGGCGGATCCAGAATTTTTTTTCCAGTGGTATCACAATAGTGATGGAAACTATGTTAGAATTAAAAATGGTAGTTAAAATATAAAAGCCTATTGAAAAAGACTAGGTTATAATTGATTATAGTGGTGTCACAACAAAAATTCAGTGGTTGCACAAAGTCAAATCAAGTTAAATCTAAAAACTTTTGTTGCTTAAAATAATAATTTTATTAATTTGAGTGGTATCATGTGCTATCACAGTATTGTGAGTGGATCCGCCTATGATCTCAACATTACCCTTCCACGGCCGCAGGCTTCCTCTTCCACCCATTCAAATTTCATGTCATTTTTAATTCTATTCATTATTATGTGCAGAAAATTATATACATATATAATAATTAAAACTTAAAATAATGAACAGAATTAAATGTGATAAATGGAAATATATCTAGCATTGAAATGAATTAAAATAAATTACTTTAATTAAATTGTTAATATAAATTAAAATATAATAAAGGAAACTTAATATATTTAAAAAAAATATTATATTAAATAAAATAATTTTATTTTTGCTACGCAAATTTCCCGTTGCAAATTATGTCACGAATTGTGACAGAACTAAAATTCGTAACAAAATCCACCGCGCGCTATTTATTACTACAGAAACTTTCTATCACAAAATCCATTTTAAAACCCTTATTTTCTTGTGGTGGATGTACCCTAGTTCGAACTTTATTTGTGGTGAATTCAGTTTTTAGTTTTTTTTTTTAGTTTTTTTTAATCACCAACAATATTAAATATTCAGTAAAAGTATAAATTAAAAACTGTTTCTAATATCTCAGTGATACTAGGTTTAGAGCAGTCTTAGGTTCTGTTGTTACCGGAAATCTAATTTCTTGATAATATTAATGTTTTGGTCCATTTGTTGGGTGATATATAGACTGGTGGATGTCTCAATAACCTTGCCATAACTATTGCACATGTAATATGGTTCGTATCCATATACATGTTAGTAGCCATTGTAATTAGAATATTATAATAACTAACACTAAACTAAATTAAGACTAATGAAATTAAGAAAGAAAAAGTAACTAAGGATAATTTCACTGCCTTTTTTTTTTTTTTTTATGCATGCCCCTTTATTACAATAGACGGTCTATTTATAAAACTAATAAAGAAAACTTCTTTCTAAATACACAACCCTTTACAAAAAAAAGAAAGAAAATTACTCAATCAAACACAATAAACAACCCCCTGTTCAAATACAAAAAACAAACCCTCAAAATTTATCTAGATATGCAGGATGGAGTATTATTTTTGATGTGATAACGTACAGGTCGTCGAAACGAAGGCCCTACGACTATCTTTATCCATGACCACCCCAACCACCCAACCATACAACCATCTCATTATTTAATTAATTTCTCTTTCCTCCAAATCATCAATATTCATCCCAACCCAACCACCCAATTTCACATACTTTATCAATAACCACCCAACCATCCAACCACCATATTATAGTATATAATTATTTTAATTTACATAATTTTAGATTAGGTTGAAATATATATATAAAAAAGTATCAAAAATATAAAATATTTATCTTATTTATAAAGAATAAAATTTAAAATGTTAATATATTTTACTCTATTTATTTATTTTTATTTTATATAAATTTTAAAATGAGTTAAATATATCAAAATTGATATATTATGTATTTAATAAAAATGTAGCAAGAGTGGTCTCTATTTGTAGAGAATGAAAAATTATAAAATATGGTATATTTTTTATTTATTTTTATTTTAAAATATAAAAGATATAATGATTTTAATAGGATTTGATTAAAATTTTAGTTGGTCAATGGGAAGGAGACAAATATCCCATTCCCATTGGCCAAAAGATAAGAGACCAAGAGGTTGAATTTAAGTGTTGGTCGAACTTGGATGAAGGACCATGTCTCATTTTATCTTTTTTTTTTATATAGAAAAAATAATGACACGACGATTGGGTCTCCTCCCAAGGTCATTGACAATGTGGATGTTTGGGAGTCAGCGGATCCGCTAGCAGATAGCAGATTCGGAGAGAGAAATGTGAGACAATATGCTCTTTCAATCCGATATCCGCTCGCCAATCTACCAACATCCAAACATCCTCCATCAATATATAGCTAGTGTGTTGGTGGCAACAAGTGATATTGAACATAACGTGATGAGTGAGACTAATAGTAGTAGTACTATAATTACTGTACAGTATATGATGCGATTCACGACATGGTGTGAGCAAGCAAGCGTGTGTGGTGGATTTGATATATACTACGATGATGCAACTGCAACAACAGATCGATGCATTAGTCAAATGCTATAGGGAAATCGTGAATTGGTGACCCACGCACCAAACTATATTTAATTAACATTAGGGATATTTGACACTATTCACACACACGTACTTTGACTTAAAGTTTTATCATAGTTACACAAGTTAAAATATAGCCAAATGGGATCTTGTTAGATTCGTCTTGTCGAGTAATTTTTAAATATCGAACTTTTAGAATTTTTATTTGTACCGAAATTGAGTTATTAATAGTTTAAAATATACATTGGACTGCGTTCACTGTGAGTCCGTTTCAATTTTTTAAAAAACGGGAGTATTATTTATGCCACAGCCGCATTATATGCCCGCTTCTGTTGCCGCCTGCACACATTGTCGGATCCTGTTGTTCCTTCCCATTTTGAATAATGTTACTCTCTGCTTGTCTATGTTTGATCTAGAACATGTAGTGGTCAATAATCTAATGGTAAAGCTCAATTTATTAATTGTCTTTTTAATTATATATATATGTTTATAAAAATAAAATTTATTAAAATAAATAAATAAACAAATAGTACTAATATCTAAAAATCAAACAAAACGTATTGAATGTGATGGAAGAAGTATTTTGCTTCCCTTCTTCTCCCATCACTCTTCCATAGATTATACATGCATGTATGGCCAAAAAGTATTTGTGTTGTGGATTTGATTCATGTCTATTTTATTGTAGTAGTTTTTTTTTTTAAAAAAATAAAATAAAATAAAACACTTTATTTAATATCATAGTCAAAATTTTCTACATAGTAGAAGTACATGAGTATTACTAGGGGTGTAAACGAGCCGAGCCGAGCCGAGCCCGAATAGTGGTAAGCTCGGCTTGAGCTCATGAGAATTCGAGCCGAGCTTTGACCGAACCGAGCGTTGACCGAGCTACTTCGAGCCGAGCGTTGACCGAGCTTTGACCGAGTCGAGCCGAGCTCGAACTAGTATCATTTTCATCCTCACATAATTTATAAAAGAAATTATATTTAATATATTGTATGTATTTAATTTTATTTAATATAATCTACATATTAAAATAATTTTAAAAATATATATTTAATTAATAATATATTTTAGTTTAAAAATTAAAAGATATAAACAATAATAATACTATACTTTTAATCTTATATATAATTTCTATATTTAATAATAAATAAATATATGTATAAAAATAAATCGAGCCTATTATCGAGCTTTCGAGCCGAATAGTGGTTGGCTCGGCTTGAGATCATGTGTGTTACGAGCCGAGCTCGAGCTCGAACCGAGCCATTTCGAGTCGAGCTTGAACCGAATTTTGACCGAGCCGAGCCCGTACAATTCACGAGCCTATCAGTCTCATTTACACCCCTAAGTATTACTATTATTGATGATATTCTACATCAGAGACGAGTATACTTTTGGTCTGTCAACTCAATGCAATAATCTTGTTCCTAGTACAGACACAGTTTCCACCTTTTCCGTTATAGTTAGGCGGCATTCTTTTGTACTAGTAATTAGGCTGTATTCAAATTTAGACGTATAATTAATCCATATCTATCTGTAAAATTTAGACGAGGGTTTTTCAGTTTTTCTATCCCTACACTATATATTGGCATACAAAGAAATTAAAGAGCTACGAATAACCAATTAATTAAGAATCATGCATGCATGCAATGCAATAATCAAACTAATCTTCTAGAGAGAGATATAATATTATGTAACACAAAGGAAAACATGGATGCACTCGGTTTTTCTTATTATATATGTACTCTCTTTATACATAATTAGTATGTTCAAATTATATATGGGTCAGCTTCCATGAAATCGATCTCATTAATTTGAAAATTCCAAGAGAACATCAAATCAAACATTGTTTACAAGCAAATTAATTAAACATATAGTATATACTAGTATATAATCAAGTTGATTTACATCATCACTGGCCAATATAAAAGAATATAATAAAATAAATATAAATAATAGTGGTAGTTCATACTGATGGGGGCCCTCAGTACAAGGTATTAGTACTATGTAAATGCAACATATGAAGTAATAGCCAATCAGATATGCAGAATCGTTCAAATTGAAGGCGGCTTTATTCATGTTATTTTAGTGTTCATTCTAGCTAGCTATTCAATTTTGCTTCTTTATTTTAATTTGTCCAAATCACAATCCATTTTTATAGTACTTCTATATCTTGAAGAAAACGGTTCTAGAGATAGTGTATTAATTTCACGGTTTTCACCAATCAACAAACCCTAATTAATGTTTTTTTCTCCATTCAACAGGGTTGCCATGTTAATTCATTGATCGATTTATTTATTTTATTTTTGTCATAGATGCATTCTGAATAATTTATTCTGAATAATTTAGGGGTTGAGGACTTACCCTAGTGGTCAAGTTCCTTTCTCTCAACCATAGGTTAGAAGTTCGATCCCCACCCGGCCCCGCCCTATCAAAAAAAAATAATTTATTTTAAAAAAAAAAAAAAACTCCCTCGCCAGTTCAATTCGTCAAAGCAATTGAAGTACTGTATTTTTTTTGTCTCCTTTTAATTAAAACTTTTTTTCATTATTCTTTGTACATCCACGACGAACGGAAGATTTTCTTTTTTCATTTGAAGGATATGGTTTGCTAGGGTATTATAGCAGGGTATGTTTTAATTTAATGAATTAACTTTCATGAATTACTTTATGAAAATTAATACTAATTTTAATTAATTAGCTAGAACTAGTTATAATTAAAGGGGCGCGCGCTAAACATAAACAAAATGATAAATAAGTCTATAAAACAATATATAATTAAACTATCATGTAGGAATATATTATTAGTCTAAGTGATGCTTGTTCTTTTTAAATTTTTTTTTTAAGAAAAAAGGCGCATATGTCCTAAAAGAATATATAAATTTGACTACATAATCTAAATCTGAACCCCCAATTCAAATGTTATGAATTGACAATTTAATCAATAAATTTAAGCATGGATTTCTAGCTAGTCTTGTTCACACTGATATCACACCATTAAAAAAATAAAAAATACTAGTACTATTAGGGCTGTAAAAATGGGCTTGGCCCGTTGGGCCAGCCCGCCCCCGCCTCCCAAAAGGGTGGGTTGGGCTGAATAAATAAAGGCCCGTTTGGAAGCGGGCCTAAATGGGCTAGCCCGCCTGAACCCGCCGTCGCTTGAGCTGGCCCGCAGCGAGTGCGGGCCAGCCCGCGGGTTAAGCCAAAATTTTAATTTATTTAATTTCTTGTTAAGTTTGTTATGGAAATCTAAATAACATATGTATTTGTAAGAATATTGATTAGTTGAATATTATTTGAATTCATATATTTTAATTTGATATTAGTTAATATAATTTAATTTATAATTATTTTAATTATAAATTGAATTATATTAAAAAAATTAAATTAGAATAATTTTATCACTTTATATGACATGAGCTACTTAACATTACTTTTTCAACTAATTTTTTTCAAAAAGAATTCTATACAAAATTAAACTAAATCATTTTAGATTTTATTAAAAATATTATTTAATTTTAAAATTAGTTAATATATTTAATTTTGGATAAATAACAATATTATACAATTTATTATATAATTAAAATTTAATTTATTAATTAAATAAAAAAACCGCGGGCTAGCCCGCCTGGCCCGCAACCCGCCGGTGGGTTGGTCTGGGCTGAGGTTATTCTAGCCCGCCCCGCCGTGGGCCCACCCCGCCTAAGCCCGCGAAATGGTGGGCTGGAATGGGCTTGACCCGTGTCGCCCGGCAGCCCGTCTTGACACCTCTAAGTACTATATAGTACGTAGTAGTATAAAAAAAACAAGGCAAAGCAAAAACAAACTTCCCATCAATACTTCGAGAAAAAAATTCTTAGCCCAACGCTGTTTTGGGCCTTATTGGGCTTTAAATAATAATACCTCCTAAATTATTTAATTAATATACTCGGGAAGCTTCCCAATGCAATAATGACTTAAATAATTCGATTATGCTTAACAAAAAAAAAATAATTCGATTATTCATTATCAGTCCCAAATGGTCAAGTCTATTCTCACCATCATTTTATCTGGTTTCAGTTTTGGATTAAAAAAATCTCATTTCTATCTTACAAACGCAAAATATATAAAACGATAAAAAAAATAAAAAATAAAAAATCATACATGTAATAAGTTAAGGATTTTACTTTATATTCAGATTTTGAGATAGTAAATATGATAAATATTTGAAACTTTATTAAAAATTATTAAAATCTTTTATAGTATAGGTATATATAGTTCATATGTTACGAAAATTGTATATTGTAGACTCTATCCTTTTCAGTCACAACTCACAGGTGATGAAACTGGAATTGAAAATTGCAGCAGCAAGAAGCAACAATCTAAGGGATTAGAGACAAATAAAGAACAAGGAGGGGAAAAAAAAAAACAAAAAAAACAAAAAAAAACACCAAGCTAAGAACAACAAATGGACTGGTAATTTAATGCAGTCCATAAGTTTGAGAAACGACAATTTCAATGAGATATCACCATATATTAATTCAGGTCAAAATGAGTATTTATCATCATCATCTGAAAGTTAAATAAAAGGTCAATGCATTTTTTATAATTTCTCAACGACAAAACAAAACTCACTACTGTAAAATTAGTTGTTCAATACTTCATTTAAAGTGAAAATATTTCAGTACTAAAAAAAAAAAAAGAAAGAAAAGAAAACACAGTGGCAAAGAAATTCAAATTTTTTTGTAAAACCGGGTATCCCCAGGCCCTATTGGACCCAAGACTAATCAGGAACTGCAAGGGCAATTAAGGGCGTCTATCCCAAAGCAGTTTTTTTTGCAAAGAAATTCACATTTTTCTTACAACGAAAATTGAATAATGGGGCAATGACATTAATTATAATATATCATTAGGCATCAGGTGAAAGCATCTAGTTGATAATAGTATGATTATTGATCCGGTAAAATACTTGTTTGTATATTAAAAAATGGGAAATCATTAAAAAAGGTTTAAAAATGTTAGCTATTTTAGCTGTGAAATATTATGATTAGTGATTTGGCACAACCAAACTGGTGAAAGGTGTTTAATTAAAAACAATAAACATTAATTTGTGATTTACCGTTTATTTTAAATGGCATGACTTATTTGAAATTTCATTTGATTTTGTTTTTGTTTTATAATGGTAGGTTTATACATATAGTATACTTCTAGTATAAGTAGGCAAGACGACCGAGTCTGTAATAAGAGCAAATTCAAGTACAGACATTGACCGGAACCTCCTCATTGGCTGACCTTTCCATGCTTATGGGCGGACCCACATGTATTGCTGTGGGACATACTTCCTCTCTTTTCATGAAAATGAAATACATATTCTGCACATGCAATCCAATGCACATTTTTAACAGTTAATTACTTACATTGTGTACACGTAAAAATTATAAAAATTTGATATTTTAAAACTACAAGACGAGACGATTCTAACAATATCTCACTTAACTATGTTTTTTCTTCCATAATTATTGTATAAACGTAAATCCAAGTTGAATAATGAATAGTGTCAAAAATCCAAATATTCACATTCATAGAAATGGAGGTAGTATAATTAGAGCTGTAAATAGAACAAACAGTTCGTGAGCTGAGCTCGTTTCGACACGTGTTCGTTCGTTAACAGTTCGTTCGGTAAGTTAAACGAACCGAGCTCAAACACATAATTTGGTTTGTGTGTTCGTTCGTTAAGTTCGCGAACAGTTCGGAATTCTTTTTTAATGGAATATATATTATAAAAAATAAATATTTTATCTAGTTGGTCTTTCCATTTTCATTTTTATTAATTTCGCATTTCTCTCATAAATTATATTACAATATACATTACATTTTCACACTTAATTTAATTCTAAAATAAATAAATTTATTAATAAAATAAATGGTTCGTTAACTGAGCTCGACTAAGCTCGTGTTCGTCCGTTATTAGCTCGTTCGTAAGGTTAAACGAACAGAGCTCAAACATGAAAATTGACTCGTTAGGATTTTTGGCTCGGTTTGTGTTCGTTCGTTAAGCTTAACGAACAGAGCTCAAACACTTGAAGCTCGGTTCGGTTCGGCTCGTTTACAGCTCTAAGTATAATACTACCATTTAAATTATTTTTTTAAGGTAAAAAAGTTTTAATTTTGGTTTATTGACGCCACTTAAATTTTTGTGGTGCATCATTATATTCCTCAATGATTTTTGAATGATTCTACTATATAATTTGTGTTATAGAAAAAGAAGCACACACCTTTTTTTTTCATTACTACATCCGTCTCGTTATGTTGTTGACGTTTGGCAATGTGTTATTATTTACATACATACTTTCCCTTAAAGTTTATTTATAGTTATACAAGTTAAAATATACTATCGTGATCTTGTTAGATTCGTCTCGCAATGTAGTTTTTAAATATCGAATTCTAAAAATTATACTTATATCGAACTTGATTTATTCATCATTTAAAATTTATATTGAACTGCGTGAAAAGTGGGTTCATAGAAAATATATCGACACGGAGAAAGTATAATTAAATGAAGTTATTAATTTGGAAGGAAGAGGCCCAAACTTAAAATTGAAAAGTAAACTCTAATACTGGATTATTATTATATTTAATGTATTAATTATTTTGTAACAACACTTAAAAGTTATATTTCGGATCCGGCTAATTGTTTGGATTCCATTTCATTTCGTTTGATTCGAGTGTATACTATACGCAACTACAATAACTACGTTTATGTATTTGAATTAATTAATGATATTGGATAGAAATATGGGCCAAACCCGAATGGATCCGGTCAAACTGATTGGGTCCGACGATTGACCCAGTTAATTCAGGAGTCATGAGTCGTCACGGGTCAGGTCAACTATGGGCTATTATAGCGCGGCTATATATGTACTTCATCCACTGTCACGTCATATGTCATTTTTTTGCAACATTACAGATTTCTTTAGACAAACACTTCACTTCATATATATGCAATGGCAAACTAAACCTTCATCTCATCCTACCAAAAAAAATAAAATAAACAAATTAAAATAAATAAAAACCCGCCAACTATTGGGGAATTAAAATTCATTGAATTTTTCTAGTATATAATACTTCTATGTAAGTTTAGCACGACAGTCCTTTGTGTTTCATAAAGTCATCATCCCTCTCTTCAATTAATGTATTATTGTATTATTCGACATAGACAGTTTATTTAGAAGCTTTCTACCAGAATTAGGGATTTTCTAGCTAGCTACCAATACCATACTACTTTTCAACATATTCAAGATCCTCACTTCCAATTATCATATTTATTTATCCCTCACCCCACCTTTATCCTTTATAATGTGTATGGTACAGGCCAGAGGCGGACCCAGTCATAGGCTGGGGTGGGCTCCAACCCCCCTCCCAAATTTTAAAAAAAAAAATTATATTAAAATTAGGTCAAACCCCAACCCTACCCCTTTCTGCAGACTTCTTCTTCTTTAATACTTCTGCAAAATTCTTCTTCTTCTTCTGGTTGGTTGAAAAAAAATTATAGCCCTACCACTACAAAAACCCTGCGTCCGCCACTGGTATAGGCCCAACGCTTTTTGATAACGCTCGAGCATCAATTATAAAAATAAAATAAAATTTGTCAGTCCAACCATTCATAGTTGTTTAATTTTACAATCTTGTCAATATCTAGCTTGTTTTCAACAAATTAAAGGGTAAAGCGGTGTACTTATTGAGGGAGAGAGAATGAAGGAGCTCTAGCGAGGGATGTGAATTGTGGTGTGCTCTAAATGGCTATGTGCATCCTTCAATACAGAGTCATGAATATTACTAATAATAATTTTTGCACTTTGCAATATATCCATCCTCTTCATTGTAATTTATTTGTAATTAAATTAGGCGAGGTGGATGTGTAACTGTTGCGACAATTAAATTAATTAGAACAAAATATATAGCTTGTAAAATATGAAATACAATGGCACCCAATTAAGTTCTTAACAAAATTATACGTGGCTTTAGGAATGCTATTATTAATTGACCAGCTTATATATTAAGCGCTACAATATACAAATATATAAATATATATATATATATACACACACTATATATATGTACAAGAATCAAGATGTTCATAGGCAAGATTTAATTAGTTCACTTCCATGCATGCATGCTCATTGTCAATTTAATTTGAGTTTTTGTGCTTTTGTTTTTGCTTATTTCACAAATTTACAGTGTTTTTATAAATTTAAAATACTAGTTTTATACTATATTTTATTATATGGAGGATCTGGAAGAAGGGGTGTATGGTGTACCACAGTCCACAGCAACACTCTTCATGGATAAGGGTTATATAAAATTCTAACCCTCAGTCACAAAATTGGAAGTTGGAAAACTTATTTTATTTTATTTTTTTAGGAGCCATTAAAGGTTTGATAAATGAATAGTGGAAATTCATACCACACAAATTACAAATAAGAAAAGGGGAGGAATAGGGGTGGGTGGGGATTTGAACCCCAACATGCCACTAGAATAAGTCCCCAATCCCAAAACTTATTTTATTTAAAATAGTAATTATTCTGAATTTTTGTGTTCACCCGACAATTGTTTGGCCCATAAAATTGAAGGCCCATTAAGCGGTAATCCAAATTACTGGGCCCAGCCTGCAGTGAGACAACAAGACTAACTCGTGGCATTCAACAGACGGAGTCAATCCATGCAGTTGAAGGAGAGATCGTGGCGTCAACCGTTCTGTACAACCTCGACTACATATACCTTGAGAAGACTCATTTGGAAGGCCCCTCCAACTCCACAGAGAAAATTTGATTTCTTTATCTGCAGTTTACTTTCTTTTCATTCTGCGAGTTTTATTTTGTGTTTTCATTCTGCAATTCCTTTACTGCTTTGTTTACATTCTTGTAATCTCTTTTCCTACTCTGTAATCTCTCCAAGTTATCAATCAAAAGAGGTTCCTACATCTCTGCAAATTTCTACGTACAACAAATTGGCACGCCCAGTGGGACACGGAGTTAAAGCCATATCCGCTTTGAAGAAGTGTATGCATCTCAGATCTGGAAAAATTGTTAGTGATCTGACAAAGAAATTTGAAGAAATGTCGATATATGAGAAGACTCCAGTGCGAACACTGTCTGAGGACGCCGCTGAGACGGCGAATACTTCTCAACCACAACAAGGGATTATGCAAACTCCCACATTGACGGAGCAAATGCGGCTTTCGATGACAAAATCGATGGCCGAGTTCATGCCTGTACTCACGAGTCACTTAATGGAGGTATTGCGGTCGGCTATGGCTGATCAGATTGATAGAGTATGCAGTTCCTTGCGTACTCAACAAGCATTAACCACTTCTGCAACTGCTCCCTCAAACGGCACTAACACGCCGCTTAGCATCCCGTGTCCAGGGCCGTCAGGCGGCCAACAGCGGACGCGGGGAACACCACCTAGCCAGCCACCACCCCTTGAGGCTGGAGGCCTGGCTAGTCCGCTTCCAAACCCATATCAGGCTGATTATGCCTTCACCCCAACGGCACCCATGATGCCGAGTTTTGGATATGCGGCACCTCTAGCGCCGATTTATGCGGCATCAGGCTGTTTAGTGGCCTCCAGTGCTTCTCCAGGCTATACAGCGGCCTCTGGTGGCACTGGTATGCCACCACGACAAGCGGCACATAATGTGCCGAATGTTCCAGTTGTAACCTACATGGCGGCACAGCCTTGGGGGCAGGCGTCACAATCCTGGGGGCAGACGCCACAGCCAGGGGGGCAGGCGTCACAACTTTGGGGGCGGACGCCACCGCAAGGGGGGCAGACGCCACAACCTTGGGGGCAGACACCACATAATGTAACACAAGCCGCCGTGGCTCCTACTACACCCCCAGTGGCGATGCCGCCTGCGCAGGCGCCAGCAGTGTCACCCGAGTTGCTTGCGGACATGATGCAGCAACACTTCGGGATTCAACTGAGGCCGATGGAGCGGCCTACGTACCGAAAGCCATACCCTGATTGGGTAGACAGTATGCAGCCATACCCACGAGGCTTCAAGATGCCTGAATTCACCGCATTCTCAGGGGACGATGACAAGTCCACTGTGGAGCACGTGGGCAGATTTACCGCACAGTGTGGTGAAGCGGCGGCTAATGACTGGTTGAAGCTGAGACTCTTCAGCTCATCCCTCATCGGGCCTGCATTCACGTGGTATGCATCCCTGCGGCCTAATTCAATCTAAAATTGGGCCGATTTGGAGCGAGCTTTCCATGACAGGTTCTACACACCACTGTCTCAGGTGAGCCTCGCAGACTTGACTAATGCAAGACAGTATGCCGATGAGACGGCAAGTATCTTCATTAACAGGTTACAGCGGCTTAAGGGCCGATGTACTATGGCAATTCCTGAGAAGGAAATAGCCAACATAGCAGTATCTAATATGTTGCCTAGACTAAAAGTACATTTAATTGTGCATGATGCAAGTAATCTTACCCAACTGGCCGAGAGAGCGGCCCGCTTGGAAAAATTTCTGGAGGAACAGGAAGAGAAGCGTCGGCCTACATACGAGACTCATTTCAAGGAAGTGAGACCCAGTAGAGATGAAGATGGACCAAAGATGGTGGCAAATTCCCAGGATAGTGGTCCTAGAAGGCCATTGACGGCGGCCTTGGAGACCGGGTAAAATAATAATAATAAATTAAAAATTAAAAAAAATAAAATAATAATATTAATTTTAAAAAAAATTTAAATAAACGAATTATAGCCATGGAAACAATATGGCAACAAAACCAAAATGACGAGGGAATGGCGGCCAAGAGCTACAGAGTGGCGGCTGGGCACCTACGAATGGCGGCTGAAGCTCCCTAGGTGGCGGCTGGAAGGTTCCTGGCGGGCGGTCGAGTAGGCTTCGATGGCGGCTGCTTCTTTACTCGTTGTTGGCGGCCGAGAGGCTATGGATGGCGGCCAAGAGGCTACGAATGGCGGCCGGGCACTCCCTTGTGGCGGCTGGAAGGTTCCTGGCGGCGGTCGAGTAGGCTTCGATGGCGGCTGCTTCCGTACACGTTGTTGGCGGCCGAAGGGTCCTCGGTGGCGGTCAAGAAGCGCAATATGGCGGCCGAAGCCCTCTTCATGGCGGTCGGAGTGTCTCAGGTGACGGTCAAAGCAAGTTGGTGAGACTAGGGTTATCTAAGTTATTACACAACAAGATTCAAACATGAGACGCCATTACAAGCACAAGTGGCGGCCAAGAAAGGGTGAGTGGCGGCTGAAAGTTCACTTGTGGCGGCCGAAGTGCCTTGGATGGCGGCCCTAGGGCCTAGAGTGGCGGCCAAGAGGTATTAAGTGGCGGTCGGAGCCCTCTTCATGGCGGCTGGAGCGTCTCAGATGGCGGCCAAGACAAGTTGGTGAGCCTATGGATTATCTAAGTTATTGAATAACAAGATTCATACGTGCACGCCATCACAAGTAGAAATGGCGGCCAAGAGGTACTAAATGGCGGCCGGAGCCCTCTTCATGGAGGCCAAAGCCTCCCAGGTGGCGGCCAGGTGCGTTAAAGTGGAGGCTAAGATTTTCCTTGGTGGCGGTGACAAATTGTTTACCAAAATTTCTATAGTTCTAAATAAATCCTAAGTAATGAAGCAAACACGATCAAAGAAAAGCATGGATTGATCATCATTCGAACAACTATGTACCTGTGACGCCATGAAGCTAGCAAATGGCGGCTGAGATCCCTCCAATGGCGGCCGACAAGCTGCAAGTGGCGGCTGGTGCAAGGCAAATGGCGGCCAAGGACCCCTTGGTGGCGGCTGGCGATTTCGGGTGGCGGCCCGAACCGAAGATGGCGGAAGAACACTCGGATGGCGGCTGAACGAGCGCAAGTGGCGGCCCACCTCCTCTTTGTGGCGGCCGGTGTGATCTTGAGGGCGGCCAAGAAGGTGCTTGAGGGGCGGCTAGAGACGCGCAAGAGGCGGCCAACCTCCACTTTGTGGCGGCCGGGGTGTTCTCGGGGGCGGCCAAGGAGATGCGGTCGGCAACAATTCAAACACGCACGGAGGTGGTCGGGCGTACATAGGAGGCGGCCTGGGAAGCCTCGAAGGCGGCCAGGCGACACGACGGCTAGCGCAAGAGTGGCGGCCAAGGATCCTATGCGCGGTGCATATGCGGATTCGAAAAGAAAAAAAAAAAAACAAAAAAGAAGAAAAATGAGCCCTAGCGACGTGGGTGTCTTTTCATAATGACCTAATGGGCCAGGCATAAGGCAAACGCGCAAATTAGTCTTAGGAAACCCTAACAGACAAATTGCGCGAGGGGGACATCTGTTAACCCGACAATTGTTTGGCCCATAAAATTGAAGGCCCATTAAGCGGTGATCCAAATTACTGGGCCCAGCCTGCAGTGAGACAACAAGACTAACTCGTGGCATTCAACAGACGGAGTCAATCCAGGCAGTTGAAGGAGAGATCGTGGCGTCAACCGTTCTGTACAGCCTCGACTACATATACCTTGAGAAGACTCATTTGGAAGGCCCCTCCAACTCCACAGAGAAAATTTGATTTCTTTATCTGCAGTTTACTTTCTTTTCATTCTGCGAGTTTTATTTTGTTGTTTTCATTCTGCAATTCCTTTACTGCTTTGTTTACATTCTTGTAATCTCTTTTCCTACTCTGTAATCTCTCCAAGTTATCAATCAAAAGAGGTTCCTACATCTCTGCAAATTTCTACGTACAACATTTTGTTTCTTGGAAAATAAAAAAATCTCCACATGAGGTTGTTCTTGTTCGGATTCTCTCAATGGTAAAAAGATTATAAAAATATACAGATGTAAAGAGGAAATATAGACAACATACACTATATATAAATTTAAACTTAAAATGGAATTCACACATTAAATTCCCAACAATCAATTCAAATTCATTCGATAAAACCAACATATTCCCAATCCCACCACTTCAATATTCTTTCATGAAAAAAGGTAATTAAACTTGTAACCAAACAAAACTTTGCCTCTTCCAAAAAAAAGTAAAACTCCTACTCAAAAAAAAAAATTAAAAAAAAATAATAAAACTGCATATTTTACAAACAATAAAATGTAAAGCAGGCTCACATAGGGTCAACAAGACAAAGAAAAAGGGGTCAAGTTGATTCTAAACTTAGTAACGAAGAACAACTCGGTAAGAATTAGGGTTTCTCAATCTTGTCATTCTATTTGGCCTTTTTCCAGAATTGGTATGCAGTGTACATATATATATTTATTTGAACTTATTGAAAAAATCAGGCATAGTATGTATGATCATATATTGGGTCTACATCCTGTTGTAAGTACACGAGACAAATTTTTGTGTGCAATAATGGCTGCTAATCATATGTGATAGATGATTCCGGTTAGGATCGGATCAGGTCAGACATAGAAGTATATATATATGTGGTGACTACGGGTGTTAACTTAAGACACAGTCAGAGATGACCAAACTTGTGCTGCTGATAATTCAAGGATCAAGTCTCACCAAATCCAGGCTGAAGAGTGTTGAAGACAGTGTCAAATGGACCAATTAATTACCATAAAATAAATACTACAAGTACTAGACTAGTACTACCAATTTTTTCCTCAATAGTCCCCAATTGGTGGTTGTACTATACTGGTCTTATTTATATACTCCCTCCGTTTTTTAAAGATAGCTACGGACCCACCCAACACGCAATCCAATGCGCATTTTAAATCATTAATAACTCAAATTTGGTACATGTAAAAATTCTAAAAGTTTGATATTTAAAATCTACAAGACGAGACAAATCTAACAAGATCACACTTGGCTATATTTTAACTTGTATAACCATGATAAAACTTTAAGTCAAAGTATATAAGTGAACAGTACACATTTGTCAAACGTAGCTAACAAAAAAAAAACGGAGGAAGTATAATATAATGGAGTAGTTTCTAGAACACTCACTATTTAAACTCAAACCAAATGTTCACACGTCGTCCAACAAGGCAGAAAACAAACACCTATACAATTCATAAATATCGTTGGACTAGGAGATCAACAAGGTGCAATAATCATATTAGTTATCCATCATATTTCATATCTATCAAATTAAACTCAATGGTTGTTGGAGTCTTATATTATACTCCCTCCGTCCCACCCCAAGGGTGCGTTTGGTACAGAGAATGGAATTGCAGAGAATTAATGCCAGAGAATAGAATTGCAGAGAAAGAGAATTGAGGCAGAGAAAAAGAAATGATTCTCCTGTTTGGTAACACAGATAATTGAAAAGAGAAATGCAACAGAGAATCAATTATCTTGTTTGGTTATTATAGATAGAGAATTGAAATATAAATTTTATTTTAAACTTTATTTGTCCCAACCATAATTCCTTTCTTGTTTTTTTTTTAACAATGGGTAATTTAAATTATATAAAAAATAACATCCAATAAAAAAACATAAAACATCCACAATAAAATATGATCAATTTTGTTAAAAATAAATACATATAAATAAAATGTAAAGTTCTATAATAAACGAAAAGTACATAAAAAGAAAAATATATAATAAAAATATCTCAAAGGCCATATATACAACTGTTCCTTTCCCAAACTCCATTCACCGACATGATCAGCCTTCCACCTCACTTGTCAAAATACCGATTGTTTGTGGCAACACTTTGCAAGGATTTCAATTGCATGATTATCTGATAAGAGGAAACAAGAATAATATATCAACAAAAATCAACAACTAACGGAAGAAGTGTGAGATTCACTTTGGCTCAACTCTTTAACAATTGCCTTAGCAATATATATATATCTAGTAAAAACCCATCAAGCCCTCAAAAACATAGAGAAGACCTTTTGCAGCAAAAGGTTTGATATCTTGGATTCACATAGTTGACCATTGCCTAGATCCCTTGGCAGGACAGCTCTCTGGTAGAATCAAGGTTGCTTTTTACAATTAAAAGAAATTATTATTGAAGTCACTACCATGCAATGGTAAAGAAGTGTATCAGCAAACCAGGGTAAAGAAGAAGAAAAACCAAATAATCAAGAATAATCATAGAAGCTAAGAAAGCAATCAAAATAATTCAAGAAAAAAAAATAACTTATGTGCATTGATGAAACAATATTCCAGAGAGTGCATTTTCTAAAATCCTCATCCTCCAAACATAAAGAGAAAGTGTGTGCGATTCTAGAAACAAGAAGAAAATGAACATGCACATATGACATCCGACAACATCAAACCTCAAAGAAGCTTTGCATGACACACAAAATCCCATGCCATCAAACCTTGAAGAATCGTCACTTGAAGAATCATTAAGCGACACAAAGTAACATGCAAGTGCTCAGCACAAGGCGACAGTAAAATCCCTGAAATCACTTGTATATGAATCCCCCAATCACTCTGTCAAAGTGACACAAATTCACAATGCACACCACATGTCAGCACTTAACGGGAATTGAAGGCACATATGATCATTCTTTGTTTATATATACAAGTAAAATATGTACCATTATCAAAAGAATCCCTTTTTCTTTACAACCACCATGTCAGCTCACTGCTTGTTGCATCTTCAATTGTTTACAAATGAAAATCTCTACACCTAAAATAGAACCAACAGAAAACAAGCCAAAAAAAAACGAAGCAGAATCTATGCGATCAGCAACAAATTTCAAGCAGGAAAACAAGCAAAAAAAAAATAAAAATACACACACCAAATCTGCATAATTTCTTCAAGAAAAAACAAATGTAGCCAAAATAAACAAAGATTAACCGACCTTCACATGAGTTGGCTTAGGATAGATGAACAGAAATCCCAATCACCGTGATGTAAATAACTACACGTAGGAAAATAACAAAATTCGTTTATCTTACCAAAAGAGGAGATGCCATCGACAATGGATGTGCTCAGAACAAGAAAGGGGAATGGTGATTGCCGCCGCCGGATGAGGAAAGACGCAGATGGTGGGAGAAAGGGGGGAGACGAAGGAGACGCAGATGGTGGGAGAAGGTGGGAGACGCAGAAGACGCAGAAAACGCAAATGGTGGAAGAAGGGGGGAGACGCAGAAACGCAGATGGTGGAAGAAGAGGGAATCGATCTGAGGAATTGGCGAGAATGAAAGAAGCAATTCTCCCCAATTCTCCGTTTTTCAGAGAGAAATAAAAGTAGAGAATGGGAATCCAATAAAATCTCGATACTGAAATCTCGACTGTTAACAAACAAGGGAATTGGGCTCAATTCCCATTCTCTGAGCCCAATTCCATGTACCAAACACACTCCAAGTGTCCTATTACTGTTGGGCACGGGAATTAAGGTAGAGTTGGTTTGTGAGTATATAGTGGGGTCCACATAGTTGTTGAAGGGGAAAATTATTTCTATTTATAGAAAGAAGACATTTGTAATGGGACATCCAAAAATAGTAAGTAAGACATTTGGAGTGGGACGGAGGGAGTAATTTTTTTTTTTCACAATTCTTGTGTAAATATTTACTTAAGTACAAACATCTAGTATTAAGTAGTAGTACTTTTTCTTTTTTAAGTGAAACGTATTACACGAGCTAACTTAGGAAATATCTTATCTCATATATACTTCCTCCATAATTTAATGATATTAATATTTGCATATTAAACACTATTTATTGAGTAACTTTGATTCGATTTTTAACACAGTTAGATAAGATAAAATATAGTCAAGTGAGATATTGTTAGATTCGTCTAATCACATAGTTTTAGAATATTAAATTTTTATAATTTTTACTTTTACACAATTTGAAATACTAATCGTTAATCATTATTGGATTGCGTGAAAATATGGAATGTTAATATCACTAAATTACGGAGGGAGTATATAATATACTATATATTAAATGTTAAACATTGAATAAAAGGTTTCAATAAATAAAAAAAATATTGAACATTTTTTACCTACCTATTTATATAATTTATATCTATTTATAATTTATACAATATAAGCTTCCAAAACTCATTTATCAATGCATCAATTTGAACGAGATAGTGGTATTAATTAATTAATTAATTAATTAATAATCGAAGAAAGAAAGAACCTTTTAAACTATGCTTATACTTTGTTTTTTTCTTTCTCAAGTTCATAGAAAAACCCAAATCAAAACATAGTATATTACATTAATACACAATTCAAAACTTTTATTACGTGCATGCCACGTGTGAAAAAATTATTAAAATTCAAATCTTTTAAATAAAAAATTAGTATGATTAAATTAAATATAATTAAATCTCCTCACGTAACGATCGCACTTGTTCATTCGTCTCCATGGATACTACTCCCTCGGCGTCTTTAATTTTTAAGTGTTACATTTCATGATTTTACGTATTTGAAAATTATTTTTAATATGCTTAATTTCTCAAATTGTACAAAATTAAAAATTATAAACTTTGATATTATAAATCTATACGATTAGAGAAATCTAACAAGATCTCATTTGACTATATTTTTTCTTATATATTTCCTCCGTTCTTTTTTAATTGCTCTATTCCAATCATTGTTTTCAACTAGCTGACTTTGGAGCTTTATTTGATTAGGTTAGAGAATGATTTTGAATGTAAGTCTACGAGTTTTGTAGTTTGTAATCTTTACTTTCATTATTACTTTACCATTTTTTATTTAGCCTTGTACTGAATCATATAAAATCATCCAAAGTAAGTTAGTTGAAAACAGTGATTGAACTGGAGCAATTAAAAATAATGGATGTAGTACATATTAAAAAGTCGAATCAAATTTACTCAATAAATGATAGTAATTACTATGCAAACGTAATAATTATAAAACTAAAAAAGAAATGGAGGAAGTATGTAATACTTACTACTTCACTTTATATGATTTCCTTTGTTCATTAAGAAAAAAAAAAGAAAAAGAAAAAAAGAAGTAACTTTAAGACACCAGCTGGCCATCTGAATTACATATTTTTGCCAATACAGGCCATCTGAATTATATTGATCTTTGGCAAGTGGCAAGTGGCGAGTTTAAATCAAAATGTGTGATATTGTCTTCAAAATAAAAGCGAAACCTAAGTTTGCCATTAAAAATAAATCCAAAAACAATAAAATAAGGATCAATTAAAACCCCTGATATTGTACACGAGTGATTCTATCATATTTATGTATGTAAACAGCTCATAATGAATGTATTTTCCCAAATGTAGGGAATTTAGGACAACATCAATCTTAATATTATGAAGGGACGGCGGAAGGATAGTATTAGTAAATTATTACAAAGACGAGGCTGCAAAAACCCATTCTTCTTCTGCCCAACCCCCATTCGGTTTGACAGGTTCAAACCTATATTTATTACACCAAGAAACCTGTCCCAATTGCATCACCTTACTATAAATA
Source organism: Hygrophila difformis (assembly GCA_030278955.1). Classification (NCBI taxonomy): domain Eukaryota; kingdom Viridiplantae; phylum Streptophyta; class Magnoliopsida; order Lamiales; family Acanthaceae; genus Hygrophila; species Hygrophila difformis. The sequence continues at coordinate 548,273 of JAOANR010000252.1, read as the reverse complement.
AATTATTAAATCCTCAACCCCTCTCTCCAATTTACATTTCACACATATATATACACACCACACTAACCATCCTATACAATATATATACATAATAATCCCACACTCAATTATATATATATTCACCATTAATTATTTCCCAATTTTCAATTTCAAATTTTCAGTATACACAACCACAAACTTGAAACTTCAGCGTCTATATATCACCAAATAACATCATCCAAATCACAACCACCGCCGCCCCGCCGCCGCCGCCATGGACATGCCGGAATTCCCCTCGGGCCGGTCTCCCCGGAGAGAACTCCAGGGCCCCCGCCCGGCTCCGCTTAAAGTCCGCAAAGACTCCCACAAGATCAGGAAGCCTCCGGTGGCACCTCACCCGCACCCGCACCCCAACCTTTCCCACGCGCCGCCGCCGCCGCCACGGCCGCCAGTCATAATCTACACGGTCTCCCCCAAAATCATACATGCAAACCCTAACGAATTCATGTCCCTCGTCCAGCGCCTCACCGGCTCATCAAACTCCTCCGCCGCCTCCTCCTCGTCCATCACGGCCGCGCCGGCCGCTTTCCACGAACCCGCCGGTTCTCTATCCCCCGCCGCCCGGTTCGCCTCCATTGAGCTAACCCGATCCCCCGACGGCCGATCGAAACCGCCGATTATTCCCGACCACCAGCAGAATCTAGGGTTTTTCGACGAAATTGAAATTGGGGCCGACATGAACATCCAGCGGACGGGGCACTTACCCGGAATCCTGTCGCCGAATCCTAATGCTCTCCAACCAATTCCTCCCAAATTCTTCTCCCCGCCGCCGTCGGAAAACAGCGTCAATCCTCTGAATTATTTCCCCGATTTGAGCCCTGTCCTGCACAGCAGCAGGAATAATCATTCTAATTACATGGAGAACAGTTTCCATCTCCTGCAGAGTCCCTCCGCAGCATTTATGATCTCACCCAACATCAATTATATGCCCTCGCCGAATACTTTAGATCTTTTCCATAGTTTATTTGACAATTAGAAGAAGAAAACAGAAAATTTATTGTAGCTACAGAAAGATTGAAATTAGGGATTGACCCTTCAAAAAAAATTCAAACTTTGGGGAGGCAGTGCTGTGTGCCAAAGGATTTCATCACCATTGGTGAGGAAAGGGACAGAATTGGAAATTAAAGGGGCATTCTTGAGGAGCTAGCAGAAGGGTACTAATTCATTTTACTTTCATTTTTTATTTTTTTTTTATTTTTTATTTTTACTTTTCTTCCTCCTTTTTGCATTACAGTTGAAAATTTAATTTCGTGGGCCTCATGATATATATACAAATTATTTATTTGTGGATACATTGATTTTTGGCTGTGTGTCGTTTTGGCTTTGTTATAATCATACTTACAGAAGTTTTATAGTAATAACTTTCTTGTTTTGTCGTAATTCAAATGATCCAACAATTTTCAATTTGCTGCCTGCTGTGTGATTACTCGGTCAAAGCTTGCAATTTCTGGAATAGGGTTCCATTTTATATTATTAATTTTGGAAATTTTTGCCCTTCCAAGTTTTTTCTGATGCCTTTGAATTCATTGATGTATTCAATTTAGGATAATGTACTTTATTAACATCTGAATGCGATTACAGATTAAATAAAATAAATTAAGTTTACAATTCACTATCAGGAAATATGTGTTAAAAATAATGACTACAGCATGTTTTAATAGTGATATTATTTTTTATGCTTAAATACTGTACGTGTTTTGTGATTAACCAAATTAAATCATCATAAAGAGTTGAAACTTAATTGAGTTTTATATATTTCTCCATTTAATTAATTTCCCTCACTTATTGATCTCAATTCCTGTTAAACATTAAAACGACACATAGTTGTGTTTCGAGAAAACGCTAGTATTTAACTAATAAAATACATATTAGAAATTAAAATAATTTAAGTACTATATAGTAAACTAATTCCAGTAACTGCTTAAATTTTAATATTTAAACTCTAAACTTTGAATGGTTCATTTGCTCAACTTTTAATTTATCAAGCTTCAATATCTAATTCTAATTTTAAATTCCAACATCAAATATTATTATTCAAAATTATCTCAATTTAAAACTATTGTTCATCCCAAACTCAAAATTCTATTCTCCAAATTTTATATTTTAATTATTCCTCAAGTATAGTCATAATCAATTATTATTATATTTTTATTATTATATAGATATGCTGCATAGCATTAGCATATTTGTAGTATAAATTCTTTTCTGGTGGAATTTACAATTGGATTATACCAAGAGCGTCATAATTCGGCGATGCCACTAAAATTAAATATTTTAGTTAACCCTTTTGATCAAATAATTGCTTTGTCATCTTGCAAAATATATATACATAATTAGTATTATATTGTTGCAGGCTCATCTCGTAAAACATATATATTTTACTAATTTACATTCCAAAATTACATTTCAAGCTCAAATTGTTTATTTCAGTGTAATTAAATGTATATGATGCATTATATTATCACTTGTTATGCTCATTTTGACTTTTGACACTATTATTGATCAACTTTGACATAATATTATCACAATTATACAAACAAAAAATATAGTCAAGTCCGGTCTTGTTGGATTCATCTAATCGTGTAGTTTTAGAATACATATATATTTATAATTTTTACATCTCTACATTTTAAGATATTAACTGTTAAACAAATGTATTGAACTGTGTGTCCAAAAATTTTGAGACATTTCAAATTTCAAATGTAACTGATGGATTACTATTCCTTGGAATGAACTCGCTACATGTAATAACAAAAACTGCAATTTCCACATTAATTAATTTGATTTTGTGACCTAATTAAATGTGTGATTTAATCTTGTTCTTCAGAAAGAAACAAAGGAAAAAAAAAAAAAAACGTTTTAGAACCCATATAAACTGTATGTTAGTGTATATATATATTCATCATTAATAATTCCCACACTGAACAACAACATTATTAGATTATTGTATGAAGCTCCCTTCTGAATTTAAATTTATAATTTTGCACTTCATGTCTACGTCAGATCACTCAGATCGATCTGAAGCCCTAGGCATTATGTAAATTAATTAACTAATATAGTATTATTTGTATTTTAATAATGCAATCTTGAATTTTATATGCGTTCTTTTAGAGAAAAAAGAATATGGTTTGGCGTGTAAACAAACACAACATACATATAACAACTCTTTTCTTAATAATCTAAAGTGGTAGTGTCAAATTAATTTATTCCGAGTGCGTGCTTTAATTTTTTGTGTTTGTTTGGTTACTTCAGACTAGAAACCTATTCAAATTATGATTATTTTAATTTATATATGTTTTCTAGCGTATTCATATTACATATAATTACCAAATCGGCCACCATCTCATGTGAATATCTTCTCAAGGTCCTCTTGAATCTTATTTTCTATCATTTCACTCTGGAAAAAAAAAAATATTACTAATTAAAGTTAAATAAAGAGGTAAATGGGTGCGCAGATTCGAAAATTTACAATAAAAAAAATACAGTTGTACCTAAAGGAGGGGAAAATTCCTTTAATGGAATAAAATAATTTAAGGTTATCGTCTATGCCCACCTAATACACGGAGACGTGTGTAAGTTATCATTTTTTTAAATACATTAATAATACTGTGATATTTTTTTGGACAACAAGGACGTTGCGAAAACGTCGGCAAAGGAGAAAGCTAAAAAAAAACCTACAAGAAGGAACCAACCAAGGAAGGCTCAATCACGAAGAAACCAGACGCCCATCTAATCCGCAGTGAGGAGTAGCAGCACCTATCCGGGGATAGGCCCATGTCGTAATGAATTTTTTTTTAAAATTCATTAATAATACTGTGATTTAACTAGTACAGTAATTACTACTACTAATAAATAACGCATCTTCTGATTTTTGTGCCAATAAGTAATAAATTAAAAGTCAAATTATGCAACAATTTATTATTAGTTCTTTTATTTGAAAACGAAAAAGAAAATGAGAAATAGGGAAATGCAAGTTATATAGTAATGCAACAAAAGTCAAAAAACTTTATCCAATTGCAAATTTCCTTTTTGTTTTTATATACAAGTCAAAGAATAGCTTTTTTTTTTTTTTCTTTTCCTTTTCTCAATTTCGTATATCTCTCACAAGAGCAATTACAAGATGCGACTGACGAGCTTCATATGCAAACATTTGAAAATAAATAAATAAAATTTATTATTAATTTTGAATGCAATCTTCACTTAATAATTAGTTAAGTATTTTAATTTCTGATGAGTTCCCCTGAACATCTCCGGACCCCCTTCTCCGGCCAACCCTCCCCCGGGGTCGGTAGGCCCCCTTCTCCACCTTCATTTCGTGATGTTGTAATGTCGAACCCTGCGTCTGAGTCCACTCCTACTGTGGAACCGGTACATGATTTGCTGGCAGAAAAGTTAGCGACAATTGATGCTACGGGTGCAAATAAAAGGTGCCCTAAGATTCGATTTGTGGCGTCTGTTCTGGAAGAGTTCTATGCCCCTGGAAAGACACATTAATTCTTAAACCCTTGGACATCACGGTTGGATACTTTGCTTTGAAGGATAGACTTACTAAAGCATGGAAACTGACTGGTCAGTTTGACCTATTGGACATTGGCCATGGTTGTTTTATGACGAAGTTTGAATTGCCTGCGGATCGGGAGAAAGTTTTAACGAACGGCCCTTGGATGATCTTTGATCATGTCCTCGCCGTGGTTCGCTGGTCTAGAGGTTTCAACCCTGCAAAATCCAAAGTTCGTACGGTGCAGGTGTGGGTACGGTTCCCTCAACTGAACCATGCCTTCTACAAGGAAAGTGTTGTGCGGGCGATTGCGGCGGCAGTTGGGACTCCGATTAAGGTTGATGTTAACACTCTTGGCCTTAAACGGGGTCGCTATGCCCGTGTATGTGTGGAAGTGAACCTTGATGAGCCGTTGCTTGGAATGGTGGATGTGGAGGGTGAGATCGTCCACATTGCTTATAAGGGTCTTCATATGGTTTGCATGAAGTGTGGAAGATTTGGGCATCTTCAGGGTCGCTCAACTTCGCCTCGGTCTAATGGTGCTGCTTCTGCAGAACCTACGGCAGCTAAGGGGGCTGGTAAGGCAACTGGAGGTGAGCCGAGTAAGGAGGTGGAGACGGTTACTGGCTCGGAGTTGGTTATGCATTGTGGTTCATCTTAGGCAGTTACTGCTGACAAGGTAACTACTTCCCACGATCTCAATAGCCAAGATCAGGGATTGCTAGGGATTGGTGAGTGGATGATGGTCAAGACACGCAGGCCACGCAAGAAAAATCTATCTGACTCCAGTAAGGACAAGGTTTATGGGCCCACTAAACCTGGGCAGCCTACCTTGAACAAATTGGGCCTGGTTTCTCATGATAGGGCGGGCCCTAGTAAGACTCATATCTCGAGTGCCCATCTCCCGTTGCCAGTTGATTCCTTTAAAGTTGGTTCGTGTGGTGCTGCTAAACCTAGAGGGAAGGTACCATTGCATGGTAATAAACGTGTACGTACTGATCCTCGTGGCAGTTCATTGGATGGACAATCTATTGCATCATCTCTAGCATTGCGACTCAAACAACCGCATGAGACTGGGGTCTGTATTGAGCCGGTCCACGATGCTACGACTGATGTGTCTCTGGGTGCGGTTTCGTATGATTCTGCCATTCAAGAGATGGAATTGGAGTCCACTACTGAAGTGGTGGGAGGTGAAAGTGCTCCACAGTGTTAGTGGTTCACCCAAGCAGGAGGTCTTGGGTGTAATGGCTAATTTTCTATCACTTGTTTATGGATTTGTTTAAAGATTTTTCTATTATGTCTTGGAGTACACGTGGGATGATGAATTGCCTTGTGCGTCGCACTCTTTCTGATTATTTCCGTCTTCACCGTCCTTCGGTGGTTTTTTTGTTTGAGCCGCAGGGTCTCTATGATCGGCTTCATAATTTTATTTACAGCCAAGGGTATTATCCTATTTCCCTTGCTGAATCGGTTGGAGGGGGGGAGGTTATGGGTCTTGGGACGGTCAGGGAGTTCGATGCAGTTTGAGGTGTTTGAAGAGAATGACAAATTTCTTACTATTACTATTGCGGCAGGAGCTGTTGTGTAGTATTTTACAGCGGTTTATGCTTCGCCTAATTTTTATAGGCGTCGATCGGATTGGGTGTATTTAACGCAGTTACACAACCGCATACATGGCCCCTGGTTCCTCATGGGGGATTGGAATGAGGTTCTTTCGCCTTCTGAGGTGCAAGGTGGGGTTTTCAACCAGTCTCGTGCGGATGAGTTTTAGGAATGTATTTTGGAGTGTGAACTCTTTCCAGTTTGTACGGAGGGGCCCCTTTTTACGTGGTCCAGATCGGCTAACACATCCACAATCCTCAAGAAGCGGTTGGATCGTGCATTAGCCAATTTGGAGTGGATCGATTTTTTCCCATCTGGCCATGTTTACACCTTGGCCCGGGTGAGCTCGGACCATGCTCCCATGCTCCTGCGCTGTGGGGAGCCTATGCCTCTTAATGCATCTAGGCCATTTCGATGGGAAGCTATGTGGAGTAGTAGGCCCTCTTATGAAGAGCTTGTCACTGCTACATGGAATGGGCAATCCAGCTCAGTTGCCTCAAAACTTTCTCAACTTCGGGCTTTGTCTGTCCAACATTGCCTCCAAGCCCACCGTCTGTTCCGGAACAAAAAGAAAAAATTATTGCGTCGGCTTGCAGGTTTAGATAGAACATTGGCCACAGTCGACTCGGCTCGGTTAATTATACTTGAACGGAAGTTACAGGCTGATTATCAAGAGTTACTAGCTCAAGAAGAATTATTCTGGTTCCAGCGGGCGAAAGATGACTGGATTCGGTTGGGTATCGAAATACTAAATATTTTCACGCCCAAGCGAAATTTCATCATCATCGTAATAAAATACATGGTCTTATGCTCCAAGATGGTACCTGGTGTTATGATACTGCCACTCTCCAGGAATCTGTGAGGAATTTTTATGTAAATCTTTTTTCGGATGCTCAGCAGCTTGTTGCAGGCCAGCCATTACCCCGTCTCTCCGACCCGTACAAGAATTGGGATGTTCTTTGGAATCTGGTCCTGTGTCAGTTCAGAGGTTGTGGATGCCCTTCGCCAGTTCAAACCTTTTGCGGCCCCAGGCCCAGATGGGTTTCCGGCTGCCTTTTACAAAAAGCATTGGACAAGCGTTGGGAATGATGTTGTGGCCATGGTGCAGCGTTCCTTTAATACTGGAGTGATCGAACCTGAGCTGACTAAGGCTCATATTTGCTTGCTGCCTAAAGTCCCTATTCCTCAAAGTGTGAGAGAATTTCGGCCGATCACATTGTGCAATGTGTCTTATAAATTCATATCAAAGGTACTTGTGAATCGTCTTCGCCCTCTGCTGGCATCTTACATCTCGCCACTACAGTCGGCTTTCCTTCCTGGCCGCGGAACGGTCGACAATGCTATTATTTTACAGGAATTGGTGCACTCTCTGAATCTCCCCGGCTCCCAGTTAAAAGCTATCATTGTGAAAATTGATCTCGAGAAGGCGTACGATTCTGTCCGCTGACCGTTTTTAGAGGAATGTCTAATTCAAATAGCGCTATCTCCATCCTTGCGTAGCCTCATTATGTCATGTGTTTCATCACCTGAATATTCCATTTTATGGAATAGCTTGCCACTTTAGGGTTTCTGTCCGCAGCGTGGCCTTCGACAGGGTAACCTCTTGTCACCATATCTGTTTAACATTGTCAAGGAATGGTTGTCTATGGCCATTGGACAAGAGGTTGCTCGGGGTAGTTGGGCCCCGGTGAGGGTATCTCCAGCCTGTGAGGGCATCTCTCATATGTTCTTTGCAGATGATATTATTTTATGCACCATGGCCACTGAAGGTAGTATTAATTCCCTGGCGACTACTCTCCAATCCTTTGCTAGTTGGTCAGGCCTCAAAGTGAGTATTCAGAAGTCACGGGCCTTAGCATCTAGGTCTGTCTCAGCGTTGGAGAAGGCCTGGTTTACTGAAACCACAAACATCCCTTTCACAACTCATTTTGGAAAGTACTTGGGATTTCCCATTCATTTGGGAAGAGTCTGCAGCAGTGCCTATAATTATAACTTGGAAGCAATGGATAAGCGGATGTCCTCCTGGGCTATGAGACTTTTAAATAAGCCAGGGAGGGCAACCTTGGCGCGCAACGTCTTGGCCGCTATTCCTTCCTACCCTATGCAAATTGGATTACTTCCCGTAGCCATATGTACTAAGATTGATCAGCGCATTCGGCGGTTTGTTTGGAAAGATCACAATGGCCGTGGGATTCATTTAATAGGTTGGGATAGAATTGCATGTCCTAAGGTGCAAGGTGGTTTGGGTTTCGACAAACCAGGTATGCAAATTTGGCTTTGCTCGGTAAGTTGGTTGATGATCTAGTTATGGGAAGAGATAAGCTATGGTGTCGATTGATGCGTCTGAAATATTGGTTTCAAGGTTGGAATGGCCAACCCTTCTTGTCTTCGCGAACACAGGGATCATGCACCTGGAGAGGGATTCTCAAAGCTGCGGCTAGTCTCCTCCCAGGATACTCCTTTCGCTTGGGTGATGGCTCCAGTTCTTTATGGTTCTCTCCGTGGTTAGATGGTCATCGGCTAGGACCAAGGCTTCAATTTGTGGAGACTTGCGATCTGGATTGGAGGGTTTCGGATATTCTCTCTAATCAGGGATGGGATTTGTCCCGTCCTTGTACCATAATCCCGGATGATATTCGGTTAAATATTCTGGCTCAACCTCCCCCTTGTCTGCACCCGGCGGTCCAGGATGGCTGGATTTGGAAAGGAAATGTACAAGGACGTTACTCAGTGCGGTCTGCATATTCTTTCTCTTGCAGGGGGCTGTGTACTGTGGAGGTTGGTCCTGGATATGGGATTCTAAGCTCCCAAAGCGCATTTGCTTCATGGTATGGCTAATTTCTTGGGAGGCATTGCCTTGTAATTTTCTCAGACACCACAGGCAGCTTGCAAGCTCCCCTCTATGCCAAATTTGCGGTACCATTGAGGAAGATTGAAGACATTGTATGTTTCTTTGTCAATGGGCAGTCGCGGAGTGGAACTCCATTGGTATCACTATTTCGACTGATCTGGATACGGTGGACAGGCCTAATATTCGCCTTTGGTTGCAAGCCATGTATTCTTGTTATGGTATGACTTTCATGGCCGGACTTTGGTGCATTTGGCGTGAGCGGAATTCTAGGGTTTTTCGTGGAATTGCTGCCCCACATCACTCCCTTGTAAGACGGATTATTCATTTTCGAGACACCTTGGAAAAGGACAGCTACAAACCAACCCATATTCAGTCGCCTCGGTTTGTCTCATGGAATATGGAAGATTGGAGCGGTGTGTTCTTGCACACTGATGGGTCTCATCAATCCGCCTATAACCGCGCTGGTTTTGGTGCTGTATTGAGATCCAATGATGGCGGATGGCTGGGGGGCATATCTGGATATCTGGGGAACACTTCAGTGTTACATGCAGAAGTAGCAGGTATTCTCTTTGGGATCCAGTTGGCTGTTGATAAAGGCATTCATGATATTTGTTGTGTATGTGATTCTATGGAGGCTTTGCGGTTGCTGAAATCTGTTCGATGTCCAACCCATTGGCTTGCGTCGTATCTGGCTCGTATTGATGATCTCTGCATTTCCAATCTATTCGGTTCAGACATATATTGCGGGGAGGCAATCCTGTTGCTGATTGCCTGGCTAAGTTGGGGGCGAGTGATGAAGTGTTCTTCACATCTTGGGCTTTCCCTCCGGATTCATGCTTAAGCCTCCTATCTGCTGATTTAGCTGGCACGTGGTTCCCACGTTGTAACTGATATTTTTTCTTCTTTTTTTCTTTCTTTCTCTAGCCTTATCAGGCTGTAACGCAAAAAAAAAAAAAAAAAAAAAAAAAAAAAAAAAAAAAATTAGTTAAGTTTAAAACAAAGGACTGATTGTTGAATTATAATTTAATTTGACCTGAGATGGAAATTGCAACTGATAATATTTACTCATTCCAATTATTTAATGCATCTTACATTAGTTATACCTAAATGAATACTCCCACCTTTAAATTTCACGAGCTGCTCGATCAAATTTGTTTGTTTTAACAATATAAATATAAACCATAAGGTCTAGTGAGTCCAAAGAAAAGAATATATAAGTTGCGACAAATCCTGGCCCCAAAGACAATTTGAAGTCCATGCCATATGCGAATTTTTTTTAAGGATAAATAATTTTTGGCCCAAGCCCAACCCATCGTGTAGCGAGCGCTTATCAACTGGTATTGAAAAATTGACTCTCGAAACAGAAGCAGAATAAGCTTGAACTCAAAATCTTTGTTTATACTCATTCTGTCCCATTTAAAACAGCTCGTTACTGGGCACAAGAATTAATGTTAAATTAATTTTTGAGTATATGATGAGATCCACATCCAGATAATTATAAAACACAAAAAATATTTCTAATCATAGAAATAAATATTTATGATGGGACATCCAAACATATTAAGAACATTTATGAATTATATAGTGTACTTCCTCCGTTCTCATGAAAGTGACACATTCCCCCTATGCACGCAGTTTAATGCAGATTTTTAATCGTTAATAATTCACGTTGTATATAAGTAAAAATTATAAAAATTCGATATTATAAAACTACAAGATGAGACGATTCTAACAAGATCTCACTTGACTATGTTTTTTCTTCTATAACTATTGTATAAACGTTAATCAAAGTCGAATAATGAGTAGTATCAAAACACCAAACGAGTCACTTTCATGAGAATGGGGGTAGTATATTGTTTCGATGTAGTATCAAAGAAAAATAGAAATGCACTCCATAAATTCAATGGGATAAGGTTAACTTCCAGACATGATATACACAGCAGCAGTTCACAAATCTCATTCACTACACATTCCATCCAAAAGATTTTTGGTTTTAGGAATTTTTCAATAACACATGTCAGGGAGCTATATAACATTCTTATGCCAGCCAGTAGCAGTTCCAAGGTAAAATCAACCCATATGCATTGACACAGCAGGGAGACTAACAGAAGGTAATATCGGTCATGGTCGTTCAATCTTTACATCCGAACAAGCTAAGGCAACGTAGCTAAGTGATTCTGCAGTGAACGTATTGCGAGTTCCATCTTCTGCACCTTGGTATTTTTGTCGTGCATTAGTTTCTGTAGGCTCCCCTTTAGGTTTGTATTTGTGATTTCATCCATTGTTTCTTGAAGGACATGGTGGCGCTTTTCGTACCACTGGGTGTTGCTTGGTGTGCTCCCATTTGCTTGGAACAAAAAACACACAATGTAGATTAGCAAAAGCTTAATCAGTGCTGATACAGTTTATTTTTCAAGGTTTCATTTGCGTGCACGTAGTAAAAAGTTTGGGAAAAGAACACGGTCCAGCTTGACAGATGAATTTCAATTATCCAGTATAGGGCATACCTGGAAATACCTCACTAATGGCTGCCGCAGACACAGCTTTCAGTTTCTTTTTGTATTTCTTTTTTCCGACTGCCATTATACTTCTGACCTCCGCAGACACATTGGGGCAGCCTTGCAACTGTAATGTAGGATCACCTCCACCCAAGTGCGCCTTCAGTCGATCAATTGATCCACATTTAGAAACAAAACCACAGTACCTGCATTTCAAGGCTTGTCCCTGTTCATCCAGCGGTATAGCATGCTCCCATACGTTATCTGCCAGCCTCTCTCTCTTATTAGGTTTGGGAGGAGCGGCTATCAACAGGAATACAAGATGTTTAAGGGCATAACTCATAAGGATCCAGAACCAAAAGTATTCACAGTTGAGAGAGAAAACTTGGACCGTACAAGTACTAGAGGTATATAAGATCTATAAAAAATTGTAAACACAACTATAAACAGTTTGCTTGAATTTGATTAGAACCATTGACCAGCAGGTGCGAGCTTCATGGAACTCACATTTCGACAGTTAGTGTGCAGCGTGCAGGCCAAAAAAAAGGAAAAAGAAACAACCCAGCCACCAAATAGTGTGAAGGAAACCAGTAACTACCTATCAAACATCACCGAAGTAAACCAATAAATTGCGTGGAATCTTTACTGAATCACATATATCCGAAGGCTTACCGGGGTTCCTTGTCCAAGCGGCAGACGAGGATTTTGCCCATTCATTGAACCACTGCCCCATAACACTTTTCACTTCTGGTGGTACCTGGGGGCAGCCCTGCAACTGCATTTGTGGACTTCCCCCACCCAAATGTGCCTTTAAGCGTGAGATTCCACCATATGAGGAAACAAAACTACAGTATTTGCATTGTGTCTTCTGTCTAGCTGCATCCAATGCCTTCGCATGTTTCCAAGCATCATCCAATGGCCTTCCCCTCCTTTCAATTTGTGCATCATCTGTCACAAATCACATTCCCAAACCCGGTAAAGAGAAGAACATGAAATAAACAATGAAAGCAATTTCAATCAGGAATCAACCAAAAGTTGTCCTTTGGTTTTTCACAGATAGCTGCAATATAAAATCAACAAAAGAAAGAACGAAATGACAAAATAACTATACCTTCAGATTTCTTCATTTTATTAGTAGTCGAATCATTTGCCCATTCAGGCGTGAGTCCTTTTATTTTCTGTGGCCTAGAGGACTTTGGTTTTTTCACTTTTTCAGGTACTCCACCTTTTATCTTGGGAGACGCCATAGGCCAAGTTTCCATGTGCATTTTTTCCTCACCTAAATCCAAGTTTAACTTATGGTGTGAAACTCCTCCATCAAAAGACACATAATACTTGCTTTCTGTTTTGAGTTTCCCCGATAGATCCAATTGTTTGGCATGTTCCCAAGCAAGATTATGTGGACCTCTCTTCACATCATCATGTGTCTCTGGTTCTACTACAGATAACAGCCATCACAAACCCAAAAAGGAAAAACAGATGGGGCAAAATGACATAAATTAAGATGCAACTTCCTTACAAGATACTTTACGGGACACACATTAATTCATTTATTTGAGATCTCCTCACTAAACACTTGTCAACTATGATTGATTCATTATCCATGGTAAACTAGGCATAATGGACATACCAATCCATAAACCAATTTCTAAATATAATCATGTATTTTTCAGGTCAAGTTAACATTATAGCCATTTGAAACTTCCAATCATTTTAATTTTTTGCCCTTTTCTTTTCTTGACTGCTTTTGTTCTATCCCCCTGCTGTATGTAGATTGATAATGTCCTAATCCATCAAGAAATCCATGTCAAACAGTAATTGAACACCCTAGGAATAAGCAAGTTTGGAATGGAAAAGATATGCTTCCAACTTTGTAAAGGAAATCTGAAATTATTACACTAAAAGAATATATCTGCAACTATCATTAGCTACAAAATTTCAACGACTATCATTCATACAAGGCTTCACGAAAGAGTTCATGTGTGTGTGCGTGCACGCGAGGGAGGGGGGGGGGGGGGGGGGGGGGTGGTGTATGTGTTGGTATTTATGTTCAATTATTAATCATACTACAAATATTTTTGTGGTAATTTATTTTAGAATTTAGAATCTTGTAGCTGCAAACTGTGTGCATTCATTTCTACACTAGAAATGCAATTTTTGTTCAGGTCTCATATTGGAATTCTCTCAAGCCAAATGATGACAAGGGCCAGGTCTATGTCTACTTGCAGTGTAAACATAAAAACTAAAGCAATGAACTGTAAGCAACAGCTGTCAGTAGTCAATTTCTACTCGGACACAATATTTGGGAATAGAGATTAAAGAAGGAAATTTTTCTTATCACATACTACCTCCGTTTTTGTGAAAATGAAACGTTTGGCTTTTTGACACTGTTCATTATTCAACTTTGATTCACGTTTCTACAATAGTTATAGAAGAAAAAACATAGTCAAGTGAGATCTTGTTAGAATCGTCTCATCTTCTAGTTCAATAATATCAAAGTTTTATAATTTTTACTTATACACAACGTCAGTTATTAAGTGTTAAAATTGTGTATTGGATTGCGTGCACAGATGATATGTTGCATTTTCATGAAAACAGAGGAAGTATTTCGTACAACATACCTCTGAGACCTTTTGCCCAAACAGCTTTTGTGGTCTTCACCCATTGATTGAACCAGTCGGCCATGATATTTTTAATTTCTGTTGACACCTTAGGGCAGCCAGGTAAATGGATGGTAGAGATCCCTCCTCCCAAATGCGCCTTAAGTCGCGAAATTCCCCCATGTGAAGAAACAAAACCACAATATCTGCACTCTGCTTTCTGCCTTAACTCATCCAATGGTTTGGCATGCACCCAAGCATCATCTAAGTGCCGCCCTCTCTTATCAGCTTTAGCAGAATTGGTTACAGATACTAAAAGCAAAATAACAAAAAAGAAGCAAAAGGAAAGGTATCAGATGGTCCACTGAGTGCATAAACATCACAATACGTTTCAAAGGAACACTCTTTCAGAAAAAATGAAATGAGGAAAACTACAAGCAGATATAATACATAATAAAATACGAAAATCAAATCATTTTTCCTTCATTATATCAACTAAAACTTCACTATCATCATTCTTCCTCTTTGAAATTGAGGGGAAAGGCCTTCTTGCAAGACACTGATTCCAGAAAAATGGGTCTACCATATCAGCATTTTATCCTTCATCATATATGCAATGCAGACTATATAATGGGTCTCCCCTATCAGCATTTTCCTTTAGGCAATATTCTTCTATATAATAATGACCCACTATAAAATTTGTTTATCCAACCCACCCCTACACCCTCAAGAGAAAAGGTGAGGTTCAATGTTCATGAAGAAAGAAATGAAATTACAAGCAACTAAATGGAATTTAAAAAACGAAAAAGAGAAAAAAGTATAAAAATAAATAAATGCTTTCTGAAGGACTTACATGGACTGAGGACATTCGAACCAGTTATTGGGTTGCACCCCTCAAAGCTCACTCTAGCATTTTGAGTGTTAACTTGGTAATCAGATTGATGAGAAAAAGCAGCCTGTTTTCCCCTGAAGACTCCCCACAGATAATGTTTCCCAAGAAATCCTGTGAATCCACAAGAAAGAGAAGAGATGCAACACTTCTGGCAATACATTATCAATCAACCGCGGAACAAAGACACAAGAATAAATTATGGATTGCATAGCATATCTATATAGACACTAGGAGCAGGACTCACTGTGCAGCTTCTTAGGAAGTTGGACAGAAGTGAATATTAAGAGTTCAGTTTCACCAATAATTGCTCGAAATGCAAAGTCCGTGTAGATGGCCTCGTTAACCAGACTACTGAAAACTTCTTCATCCCTATGATTATGGTCCGGATGTAAATAGGAGAAAATTCACGAAAATAAATAAATAAATAAAGCATATCCTTAACTTTTAAACCCCCACCTTCCCTCAGGAAAGAAGAAGAGCGCCATACTGTGCTCAGTTGGTGGAGAGCTCTTAAAGGATACAGGCCATACCTCAGGCCGCAAAACCATCTCCAAGCATAAAGACTCAGGCATTACCTTAGCTACCTCCAACACTTTCATGCATGCTTTGTTTGACACATGGGCAGCTACATGTATATCTACTTTCTTGCTTGGGATATTAATAGTCCCTCTGCTCCAAAGATAACATTGGTCATTACTCATTAGTCATTAGCGAAGCAAAACAATCAAGCATAAACATGCTCTCACTTGACACTAATTTCTCGGAGAAAAGGAAGAGCTGTGTAAACATATAAACAATGCTACACACAATCAGAGTTCATTACCTCCATGCTGGAGCAACTACTGGTTGAACAGGTGTATTGAAGTCATGCATTACATTATTTTGCTGGCCATCCATTGCTGAATTCAAGGAAACAGACTATAAATCTTTGCTCGGATCAGACTTCAGCTCCCATCTATTTGTAAATGTTACTTTTTGTTCAGTTAGATCCTTGCTATGATAACAATCTGTAATAAAACAGGAGTTTATAACTCAAATGCAACAACATAATAATATGGATGAGGATTACGGGCATTGGCCCCTGAAAGTTGGCATTGTGTGCTAACTATAAGATACCAGCAGCAGAGCCATAAACTTGGCTATATAAAAATGATAACACTTCAAAATCGTCTTAAATGGCTCATATCAATATGACTAATTGAATTGAATAATGAGAAGCTAAAATTTGATCCTAACCACTGCATTAAGAATGCTATCTCACTTGTCCAACTAGAATATGCAATCTGTCCTCTTTACCATTCATGATGCGCATCTGACATTGAACAATTAATACTAATTTAAAGTAAGATTCAAGTACATCAAATTTTGTTGAACCAAATACTTCAAAAATTATATTGTACTATAAATTAGGAAAAGTGTAAGAACACGCCACTCTCTCATGTTTTGCTCCTAATTTATCCCTTCATCTCTCAGGGTTTTCATCCATGAAACGACTCAATAGCAATATTCGGCAAACAGAGAATTTCAACTTTGAATCATGCCAGCATGGAAGAAGTTTGTGATCAGCATCATATTCCCTAGAATCTATCAGAGCAATCATAAATCCAGAGCCCTCAAACCCCATGGTCAATCACAGAATCCAAAACTGAAAATTACTAAGTAAACACATATGAGTGATATAAAGAAAACATCTACAACTTTAAAATCAGCGTTCACCATATCCACATCAGAAACTCCAAAACCCATATACAGTTACCCAAAATAAAAATTTTAAAATAAAAATGAAAATGAGTAATGAAATAAAAAATACCAGAGCGCAAATATAGGCAAAAGAAGATTATCTAAACAAACAATCATAGCCAAGAAAAAACCCCATTGTTCACCTACAGGCCACACTTCATAAGTCAAAAATTCAAGGGTTTCTTTTCTCCCCACGAAAATAAACCCATCTTTCCAAGAATTTAGATATACAGCAATAGTTGTCTACTCGGAAAAATTGAAAATTCCATCAGAAGCAAAACAGCGAAAATCCCAATTACCTGAAGGGGTTTCGAATTCTAATTCGATCTCAGGCGCACGCAGCTTGAGAACAAATTGAAGTTTCTACCCCAACTTTTTTTTTTTCCTTTTTTTTTCCTACTGATTTCCTTTTTTACTTCGATAGTCGGGATTAATAATTGAGTGTTATCAGAGAGAATGTGATCTACAGTACTTGATTTAAAAATTTTAAAATTTATTTATATATTAAAATAAATAAAAAGCAAAAAAGAAAAAGGAAAAAGCGTTGGGTAATTTTGTCATAAGCCACCAAAACCAAGTTTCAAAACTTATCTATTTAAGGCTACATTTTTTTAAAAAAGCCAATATAGTCATTTTCTTTTACAAAAAAGTCAAATCAGTCATTTTTTTTTATTTTTTGGCCCAATTGGTCCGCTACATATACTAATTACATCCCAATCGGTCCTTCACCCACTAATTATGCCCTAATTACACATTTTAGGTCAAATCAGTAGTTTTTTTTTCAAAAATTTAAATTGGTTCATTATTAATTTTTGCTCCATTTCATTGAGTCCAATGCACATTTCAAACTATTAATAACTCAAATTTGATATAAGTAAAAAATCTAAAATTTCGATATTTACTTATAAACTACATGACGAGACGAATCTAACAAGATTCTACTTGGCTCATTTTAATTTGTATATCTAGGTCCGTCTCGTCGTGTTAATAACGGACCTAGATATACAAGTTAAAATGAGACAAGTAGGATCTTGTTAGATTCGTCTCGTCGTGTAGTTTATAAATATCGAAATTTTAGAATTTTTACGTATATCAAATTTGAGTTATTAGTGGTTTGAAATGTGTATTGAACTGTATGAAATGGGACAAAAATTAATAACAGACCAATTTAGATTTTTGAAAAAAAAAAGGACTTATTTGGCCAAAAATATGTAATTAGGGCATAATTAGTGGATGGAGGACCAATTGGAACGTAATTAGTATATGTAGCAGACCAATTGGACCAAAAAATTAAAAAAATGACTAATTTGATTTTTTTGTAAAAAAATGGACTATATTGGCTTTTTTCCCTACATCTTTCTTCGGCTAAATTCAAATGCCCCTAAATTGGCCCAAAATATAAAACTAGAAATAAGTTAAAACTAGAAAATATAAATTAATAAACAGTCATCAATTTTTCTTCGGCTACCATCATCCATGCCTCATCAAATTTTTTTTTTTACTAAACAGTCAATTAAAACTAGAAAATATAAATCAATAAATTCTAATTTTCGAAAATTCCCTCATTTATTTGATAGTACTTTTTTCTAACAAAATAATTTTTAATCGATTTGTTTTTACAAATAAGTTAATAAATAGTATGAAAAAATGACAAATACGTCCTTTTTCTTTTCCAAAAATCTAAATCAGTCATTTTTCTATTTTATTACCAAAACAATCCGCTACAAATGCTAATTATGTCCAAATCAGTCATTTGTTCACTAATTATGCTCTAATTGCCGACGTGGCAAGGTTTAAATTTAAATCTGACACGTGAGGATAATATTAATTCTTTTTCTTTTATCTTTTATCAATTCAGTTCTAAATTTGTGTTTTGTTCCATTCATTCATCTACACAAATCAGTCATTTTTATATTAATTGGCTTCCAACTTTTCAAACTATTTCATTTCAGGCCCAGAACCTTAAATTTTTTTTATTATTACTAATCCATTTTATCAAATAAATGTCCGACATATTTTCGTAAATAAAATTAAACGCCAAACCTAATACATTGGGTTACGGTCGGGTGGTTAGAAAGAGTCCGTAAAATCTCGAAACTTGGAAGACCCGGTAACAAGACAGTAAAACCCAATGTATGAGGTTTAGTGTTTAATTTTATTTACGGAAGTATGTCGGACATTTATTGATAAATGGATTAGTAATAATAAAAAATTTAAGGTTCTGGGCCTGAAATGAAATAATTTAAATGGTTAGAGACCAATTAATATAAAAGTGACTGATTTGGGTAGACTAATAAATGGAACAAAACAAAAGTTTATGACTGAATTGACAAACGATAAAAAGAAAAATGATTAATATTATGCC
The DNA here is from genome assembly GCA_030278955.1 of Hygrophila difformis. Classification (NCBI taxonomy): domain Eukaryota; kingdom Viridiplantae; phylum Streptophyta; class Magnoliopsida; order Lamiales; family Acanthaceae; genus Hygrophila; species Hygrophila difformis. Next base: position 529,188 of record JAOANR010000252.1, on the reverse strand, counting down.
CACGTGTCAGGTTTAAATTTAAACCCTTGTCACGTCAGCAATTAGAGCATAATTAGTGAATAACGGACTGATTTGGACATAATTAGCATTTGTAGCGGTCTGTTTTGGTAATAAAATAGAAAAATGACTGATTTGGATTTTTGGAAAAGAAAAAGAACGTATTTATCCATTTTCCATAAATAGTAGATAAAATTTAAAGGTGGGCATTCCGTGGTTCAGTTCGAGTTTGATCAAAAACCAAACCAATTTCAATAATGAATTTTTTTTAAAATCAAAAATTGAATTTAAAAAAACAAATAAAAAGTTTGAGAGTAAAAATCAAAATCATTTAAAAAAATCTGAAATCAAAATAAAAAACCTAACCAAACAAAAAGAAAAAAACATAAAATTATGAAATTAAGAGCGTTTGTTTCCTTTTATAGTAAATGGATGACTAATTGAATGTCTGAATTAGTAACTCCAATAATTTACTTTTTATAACAAAATTAAACTATCTTTGTATAATGTATAAAGCGTAAAATTTCAACTATTTTTTTTAAAAATGTACTCCGTATTTCATTTATTTTTAAATTAACTATAAATTTGCAATTTTTTTTTTAAAAAAATTAATAAAATAATCAATCCACTAAATGCATTCCTCTAAATTACTCATGCCATGTCTACCATGAGCAACTTCTTGCGTCACCCTATTGTTTTGCTAGAATAATACTTGGACATGTAATAGCATTATTCTTCCACAAATTTCTTTTTTTTTTTTGCCCCTTGAATTGGGTTTCGGGTGTATTTGTCTAGTTTGTTTCAACGTTCATGCAACATACAATGATTTATGCACACACAAAAAACTGAATTGATTTTTCAGTTTTCACGGCCCATTAAGAAACATAAATGGCAATATAACTTATATTCATTCATACCCATTGAATATTTACATCAAAGCACCAGAGTGTTATTCTCATTTTTATTTTTATTTTTTCAAAAAAAAAAAAGGTACCACACAATGTTGGTATGAGATCATTATAGTCTTAGGGGCCCTAATGTTTATCATTTAAGTACAAGATTAATAAAGAAGGTAATTAGTCTCTTTCCTTTTCCTCATAATCTTATCTCCTCAAAAGAATCCTTTGTTTTTCTATCACACCTTTTTGAATAAAAAGATCCCATTTCTTGCACATGTACTCCTTCTCCACCCTCATTTAGTTTATTATAATCCATCACCATTAAAGCATGATTTTTAAGATTCATTAAGTATCCTAAAAAAAAAAAAACTATATTTTCTTATCCTCCCAAGAAACAAATATTTTTATCCTCCCAAAAGTGGCCTCATGAGGCATGAATCCAAAACCTCAACCCCATGCCTTTACACCCTACACTACATGTTGAGGCTAGATAGACCCTTAAATAATGCTCCATTACTCCAATTTAATTAGTGCCCCCACCCTGGCTAGTGATGCATAGGGAAGAACTTTGGAGCCGAGTCAATGAAAAATAGAGACAAAATTGTATATGCCCCCAAAACAATTTCAAAACACTCCATGCCACTAAGAATTCAAAACCCCAGCAAACTTTCCATTTGATTATGTCTAATGATGGAGTATCAATTTTGAAGACATTAGTTCATCTACTTAATTGTTCATTATATTTCATTTTCAGTGATGTTTTCTATTGAGGAATTGGTGATATAAACCCTACTAAGCAATGGCACTTTATGTTAAATTAATTTGCCTCCTTTGTAGCTGGATTACATACAAAATTAAATCCATCAACCAGCAAGTGAAAAGTAATCTAAACCACTCAAATCAATGGAGACTTGTTTGTGATTTGACAACTCCACAAAATTTCTGAACCTATCTCTCATAAATGAAGTATTCAATAAATGCAGTAGCTCCTTGGCCTTAAATTCTAGTAGAATACTAGTACTAGTTTTCTGAGAACAACTGGTTTCTTACATGGCCACTCTTTAAGCACGATAAAATGTGACTTAAAGGGACTCACCTAAGTGGGCAGCATGAGATGAGATCATTCAGTTTGATCAAATCCCAATTAATAAAGCAAGAAAGGGGGACGGACACATATACATGGGCCATAACTGATGTGTGTGGGAGTGTGTATCAGTGTGTGTGTATATATATATATCATTAGGATATTCTGGCTTCGGTACCTTTGTCTCATTGTGTGAATTCCACTAGCTGCTCTGATCTAAGGCTGCTGTAAGGAGTGCTCACCCCCAGCTGTTCTCAATATATCCCATTTATTTTATTTTTTTGTTTATTCAGTGACAGTTGGCCAATCAGCTTGAGGACAAGTAGGAAAAAAGGTATGAAAAGTTACATACATATATATATATATGTTTGTGTGGGAATTGGGATGGGAATATGGGATGGGAAGTTTTTTTTTTTCCCCTTAATCTCCTGTGTTGGAAAGTTGAGGAAAGGGATTTTTATTAAAAACAAACATGCTCGGTATTGGTCCTCACTTGCCATCATTCTCAGACTGTGTTTGTTTTCTTCTTTGTTGTTTGAAGAAGGGAGGGAGGGAGGGAGGCAGGCAGGCCTGATGTAAGTATGTGACAGAAAAATGGTGGGGATTTGTCCCGGTGCTCACTTCTCGGTATCTGTCAATTCCATTGAGCCTTCTCCCTGGAAACGGGGGGATGAAGGGAAGGGGGGGTTTCGTCTTCTTCCTCAGGATGAAAAAAGATTCAGGCTTTATATCATACACAAGCAAAACACTCGGACAAGCCTTGTCCGATACATATATCGATCCCTGTCTGCAGAAGTTTGATGTCTCGATGTGGTATGTTCTGTTTGCCATATTTTGTCTTTGCTTCCTTCTGTGCCGCAAAAGTTTATCCCGTCTCAGTGTTCTGAGTATAAAACATACGATCTGTGTTCTCATTCTATGTTAGAATTAAACAAAGTTCTTCGTGTATATATATTACAGTTGCTTCAATTTTTTTTATTTTTTATTTTTCCTTTCTTGCAGAGAGGTAAGAACTGAGAATAAATTAGTTTTTGGGCAGCTGTCTCCAGGTGATCAAAAGCCAGTAGAGCTGAGGGGAACACACTCCTCACCAAGTACCTGTTAGAAATTATTTCTGTAGGCCTCTACCGGTTTTGTTGTTTTTGGTCATTTCCATTTGCTACTTGTGCTTCACCAGTTTAGAATGAAACAGTGACCGTTCTACATGTAAGAAGAAGCAAAAAAAAAACCATGGGTTGTTATTGTTGAGGTGCAAGTATATTCCAGTCACAAAAGCTTTGAATGTTTTCTTTATATGTTGAATTGATGAGAATGAGACCAAACTGCCCTGTCAGCTCACTGACCAGAGCTCAAATCTGTGGTCCTAAATCCTAATGACACACAGGTGGTGACAAGTTTATTCAATAATCAAAACTTCCATGATTTGTCAGCATTAATGATGTAGGCCAATTGCTAAAAAGAAAAAGTTAACACAATAATCAGAAAAGGCCAAAGGTGGGTTCAAATTTATGACATCCTTTCAAGAGATAGCAAGACAAATGATTGTATCATTCACACATCATACAACAGAATCATCTTTTGTGCCCTCAAGTTGTTGGATAAATGTTATACTAACTGACAACAAACTGAAAGCCTGGAAGAAAGAAAGGATCCAACATGAGAAAAAAAAAAAGAAGAAGAAAAAGAGTGCTCCCAAGGTAAGGTAACGACGGTAATAAACACACACCCACACAAGCACACGCTTTGTGCTGGGGCTATTCACATGCCAGCTTCGTGTCGAAGCTGCTTAAGCAGATGGCGAAGGCTTGAAACGCGGATAAGGGATAACGGTAATCCATAGTGAACATATCTTTTCCAACTTTACCGAATTGCAAGATGATCTTGTCGTGATCAGAGTGGCTCGACTGTGGAGGGGCCGGGGCCGGGGCCGGGGCTGGGGCTGGGGCCGGGGCTGGAGCTGGGGCGGTGGAGCTAGCAGGTTGCGTTGCAGCGATGAGCTGAAAGTTCTTGACGGAGGCGACAGTCACCCTGCCTCGGAAATTTAGGCACCAACACTGTAGCTGTTCGTGCCATCTCGGTGGCTTATTCTTCAAAACCAAGGGTCCGTCCTTGACACCATCCTCATCCTCGCGCGGACAGCCTATTTCTGAAAATCTGGCGCTGCTGAAATCCATGGAGCCGTGAATCGACTTGGAGAAGGAAATACTCCGGAACGAATCTTCAAGAGAGCGGGGAAGGAGCTCTGGCTGGCCAGGGACGACACCACCAGGCTCGAGTGAAGAAATGGGAATGGAGTGCATGACAACACGCATCCTACGAGGGCCCCTTGTGCCGAGCACATTAAGCTCGTATGAGACCTGCGAGATGTTGTAGCATCCACTGGGTACTTTCGGAGAAACCCTTTTCGAGTAGAACCTTTGGCTAGTGTTGCCTGGGCGTGAAATGCTGGAGCTGTTGTAAGGCGGCTGTGTGTCGTAAATCACAAACTTGGTTCCGAGGAAGTTTGACCTGACTCAATAAAGTTGTAGAAAGGTCAGTTTTAACTACATAAGGCCCCATCATGGTGTTCTGGTATATTCAGTAATAGCATTTTCTTGAGGATTTCATATGCAGTTAAACCGCCAAATTAAATCAATCTGTCTACAGTCGAAAAGATTTTACTTTATTGAATCTTATTACAAGGTTGATATGATAAAGCCAAGCAAGAGGATGTGGTTTGTACTAACCTCACTTTCCCAATGTAACTGCTGCTTGACTTTGATATCTTATCAGCACCCATTGTGATTACATACTCCGTACAGGTGGTCCGGCGCCTTCTTTTTGCAGAAAGAAGAAACTTACCATTCTCTACAAGCAAGGCTGCAAGAACATAGCATAACGAAAAGAACCAAGAGTCAATGGAACAAATCCAATACGAGCCATCAAGCAAATACTACAATATAATGCTTACGATCGCTTTCTAGGCAAAACAAGTAAACAACAGAATGTTTCTTGAAGCAGAACTTTGAACTTTGAATTGATGTCTTAAAGACTTCTAGACAGGTCACCGTGGTAAGCAAATACACACATGGTCACCGTGATGTCTTAAAGACTTCTAGACAGGTCACCGTGATGTCTTAATGAATTGATGTCAAGCAAATACACACATGGTCAATGAATTTTTCTGAGCAAATCGACTCAGGGCCAGTTTGATTAGAACTGAATGGGGTTTAAATTACCGAGTGACTGAATTTATATCACTATAATATGACCCTAAAATGAATAAAAATGACAAATTATTTTAAGTTTTATTGATGAAATATAAGATGGTTTTCATTTAGTAATACTATGGGAGAACCAACTGGCTCAATTTTAGACTCTGTTTTCTCATAACAGCCAAACTCATTTACTAAAATAGAGTATTGCTCTTGCTATTATAAATATGCTAGAAGATAAATACAATAATTTATGATTTATCCATTAAAATTAAAATAAACAATTTTTCAAAGAGGGCCTCAGTAAACACAAAAAAGATAGTAGTTCAAAAGGACGAAACCAACATTGAATAAGGCAAATGCATAAAACTATGATGTACACAGAACCATTTACAGAAAGCTCCTGAAACACTGACAAGGCCACACTTACTCAAAGAAATAAAACCAAAAATTAAGTGGTTGGGATCAATCAAAGGAGAGAGCCCTACAACTTTTGTGTGGACATGTATGCATGTTTTCAGGAAATGGTTCCAAATATATGTGCTCATATAAATAGTCAATACCATATAAGTATATGCAGATACCAACAAACATAATGGCCATGGAGATGATCAAAATTAATGGAGTTCATTAGATCCCATATTTTGTGTGGTCCTCCAGGTTTGTTTATAACATACAAAAAACCCCCAAAGATTGCATAAATTAACTAAGCACCAACAAAAATTATACAACCATCCCCTTTTATTGCAAATAGATCCCCTGTGAACCGCACATCGTCATATGGAATAGACTTTGACACAAACACACACACACAAATTTATATAAAAGCCAGAATCAAAGTTTCATAATTTCAGAATGCAGTTCAACCACTTGAAAAGATCATTTGACCACACACACAACAACAAATGTAAGAGAACAATAGACTGCAAAGAAAGATGCAGTTACACACAATACCAAACTAAGAATGGATGGAAATACATCTAGTCAACAATTTATTGCATTTATTAACTAAAAACAGTAAGAGAACTTGCCAGGGCTCAGGCAAAGAAACAACTGGTACGTCAATTTCGACTTGTCTCGCTTAATGAAGCACTGAACCGTTCCATCTCGATACCCTGGCTGCAGTAGGTCAAAAAAATGGCATATTTTCAAACCATCCATTCCCACCATAAACAAAATTGCAAACCTGCTTAATCGACGCAAGCAAATGCAATATGGATGACCCTTACCTGCTTCAGAGATATTGGGAAGGTCAATTTTCCACAAAACTCTGGATACTGGACAATTTCTTGGCACATCTCCCTCCATGATCGGCAAACACCAGCACATGCAACAACATGCTTCCGTGCAGGCCATGTACTTTCGCTCTCCTCCAACCTTTTGATCACATCACGAAGTAACTCTGGTGGAAGACCAGCCCAACAACTACTCTGGATAACTTCAGCAGGCCGATCCGGAGACTCATGAACTGCACCATGAGACTTACCCCGGTCGTGACCGTGAAGCCTCACCTCAAAACCCCGTCTCGAAAAACTACCAATACTATCTCTTAGATCTCGAGCTAGGCTACGGAACGACATTTACTTCACTGTAGAAACATCCTCTAATTCTTATACTACGGTTACATCACTCCTCAAGCTTCCCTGTACACCAATCACACATATTACTTAAATGAAACTTTATCAAAATGGTGCTTTTGTGCTTTAAATTTGAATCGAGTTCATCTGTTGAGAACAATACACAACCTTAAGCAGGTCAACAATTGTCTCCAGCACAAAAAAAAAAGACGACCTTTAATATACCTTAAGAGGAAAGGAAAAGCACCAACCAAGAAAAGAAGATTCCCTCCCCCAAAAGAGGTCCCTCACATGGCGCACAGAAAGCAAATCAAACGACAAACTTTAAATAAATAAGCAATTTCCCCGCTTCGATCAATTATTCTAAAACCATGAAACCAATATCATAGAAACAATTTCAAACCCAAAAAACGAAGAAAACTTAGCCCTAGACAATCCCCTATGCCCAAATTGCTGCCGGAAAAGTAAAAAAGCGAAAGATCCCTCAGGAAATGAACACCCCACAAATCTATAACCTAAAACGCCGTGCAATTAACTTCAAGCGACGAAAAAAAAATGTGAATTGAAGTCAAAATCGGCAGTAGATTGAAGTGAAAATCCAAATAAGAAAGTAAGGGCCCCTCACATTGAAGCAAGTAGACCGTGGAAATCGGTAAGAGTATACAAAATTGATAAGTAGTAGTATAATCGAAAACCCAGGGTTTGGACTTCACCTTTACCTTGGCGTCGAGGGAGGGCGACAATTGATGAAGACAGTTCGTTGTTGGTTGGGTTAAATGGATCTTTGGAGAAGAGAATGGTGGTGGCGTGGGTGTGAGACCGAGAGACCGCCTCTCTCGCTCTAGAGTCTCTGTAGAAATCTTGGGACCGGGTGGGAATGTGGGGATTCCACGCGCACTTGAATGAATCGGCTGCGCGGCGTTTCCCCCTTTTTCAGGCTGTTGTTTATCCGCACTTAATATATCTATATTCTTTTATTTATAATAGAAGTATGAGTATATCCTCCTGATTTTGTTTTGGGTTATTATTACCGTTAGTTAGTTGTGTAATAAATAGATGTAGTAAGTATAATCTGATTTTGATTTGTTGAGGTGATTATTTGGTAAGTCATTTTTGTCTTTTTTACCTTATTCGCTCCTGGTAATTATTTCTAACTCTGTACAAATTGTCCTGTGTAATTTTGGTTGAGGGGCGATGAATTGTACGATTATTTCAATATTTGTAAGATGTTGGGATGAGGACATAGCCCAAGCGGTTAAGTCCCTTGACTTCCAACGGAAGGTTGGAAGTTCGATTCCCACCGGCCCCCTATCCCTCCCTTTATTTCTCCTTTGTAATTGTGTGGCATGGGCTCCCACCATCCCTTTCCAGTCTTCAATGGCTCTTCCAAAAAAAAAAATTGTACGATGTTGTCGAGCAAAAAAAAAGATATTTGTAATATAAGATGTTTATTTTGTGATAACATTAAGCATTAATTTGTAGTACTGTTTTTTCCAGGCTTCGGCTTATCAAAAAAAAAAAAAATTGTAGTACTGAAAATTGGATGAAATTTTTTAGACACTAATCTGATCTCTGAGCTCTCTGAGATCCGAAAGGAACATCTACCTTAAAAAAATATGCTCAATTCCCAAGTCAAAACTTTAGATTGTTGCCTAATGAATTTTTTAATTATATACAAGTATTTATAGATTTGTTAATTTCTTATAGATACCAGCTTCATTTTAAATTTATATTTCGATCGAGACATTCAATTTTTTGTGAATTCCATGATAGTTCATGCGGTATTTTAAAATTTAAAACATTACTCAATTACAATATAAAGAAATACTTCCTCCGTTCTTTTATAAGTGACACATTGGAGGTTTTGTCACTGTTCATTGAGGAATTTTGATTCGAGTTTTTAATACAATTATATAAGATAAAATATAGTCAAGTGGAATCTTGTTAGATTCGTCTAATCGCATAGATTTAGATATCAAATTTTCATAATTTTTACTTGTATGCAATTTGAGTTATTGAGGATTAAAAACATGTATTGGACTGCGTGAAATGTGGGTCCGTGGCATTTAAAAAAGAACGGATCAAGTATATATTTCTTCATCTGTTTTCATGAATCTGCAACATTTACTCTGTACATGAAATCCAATGCGTATTTTGAACAATGAATAACTTATGTTGTGTACAAGTAAAAATTATAAAAATTTGATATTATAAGTATAACAAGAGGAGACGGTTCTAACAAGATCTTATCTGGCTATATTTTTCATTGTATAACTATTACATAAACGTGAATCAAAGTTGATTAATGAATAGTGTCAAAAAAAACAAACGTTTCACTTTCACAGAAACAGATGTAGTAGTATTAAACAAGCATGTATATAAAATTTAATATAATTTAACCGTATTTATCAATTCATAAATTCTTTTGGAGATGAGTACTTTGCCCAAGTGGCAAAGTCCCTGCCTTCTAACCTTAAGTTGGAGTTTGATTTCCCATCTGACCCCTTATCCCTTTCATTTGTTCAATTTGTAATTTGTGTGGTATGGACTCCCACCACATTTTATCTGGCTTCGGCTTCTAAAAAAAATCATAAATTCTTTTAATTTTGTCCATAAAAGTATCATCGCCGAATTTTTTTAGAAAATGCAGAATATGAAATTAATTCATTACCATTTCCTTAAAGTAAACGGATGCATCTGAATGGTAGGTACATTCCATTCAAGAACTTACTCCATTATTATTCCACTCATCACACGTGTACGCTATTTTTTCTAGTATTTTTTATTTATTTTTTTACTTTCAAGTATATATACTTCTAACAAAGATATTTTCTACTTTATGATGCCCCATTTAGTTAGATAAGAGAGTCTCATTGATGCAATAATAAAGGGTCTTAATGTAGAAAGTGGATTAGTGAAGTATATAATTGTACCACGTACATAGCATAAAATTTTACCCTTTATAATAGTTCTAATAATAATTTTTGCTGGCAATATTTCACCCAACTTGGGTGTTCTATAGAAAAACGGAATGTTTGTGTGTGTGGGATTTGTTAAATTTTTTTTTTTTTGGCAACCTAAGATTATTCACATGCATCAAGCTTATTATTATTATTATCTGCCAACTCAACATGTACCGTGTATTTTTAAATGTGTTTTTTCTTTACATTTCAAGAGTGTTTCTGGATCACCAAATCTGGCGTTGTAATAAGAATAGCGGGTAGATATATGGACTTTAGATTATGCAATGGAACAAGGAGCATTTTAAGTACCCAAACAAGATCTCACTTATTCACTCAATGCATTATATTAATTCTTTTGGTCATGTTAGAAATAAGATGAACCTAGGGTTTCAACCTAAAACAATTGGTAAACAGGGGATAACACAACATATAACCGATGTCGGACTTTAACACCCCTTCTCGATACAACGAGATACCCAAATGAGTACACATGGCTCTGATGCCATGTTAGAAACAAGATGGACCTAGGTCTTCAACGTAAAACCAATTTCTCTACCTACTGGAAGGGTGCCAAGACAGATCTTACACAATAACAGTACAATATTCGAATCGTTAGACAAGGATAATAAGTTCGAAACACAAGGATCTTTCACTTCCAAGTCAAGTTGCCACAGACTAATCATTCAAATTAAATAATACTCCATAAGTTTTAAATAACATTCAACACCTCTCAAACCCTAGTTAATTCTTCGTAAGCGTTCCAGCAAATTATTCATACGATAGTGAAATTGTTGAAAGTGTCATTTTGTGCTTTAATTTGATTTTAGTTCGCTGTCTTGTTAGGCTCTGAGATGTTTCAATGTATTCATGTTTTTTTTTCCAAATCAAAACGACATAAAAGAAATACTTATAAAAGTAAAACGGCCAATCTTTTGCCTGTTAGGTAACCTAAAATGGATTTCCCAAATCAAATTACAAAAAACAGAATTCTTTATAAATGATTGAAGAGATAAACATTATCAGAAGTGAGATCATAATCAGGACAGATGTCAATGATCAATTTATCTATATTTTCCCCCTTTAAAAATGAAAGTAAAAACTGCAATTTGCACAAGTTGATCTATGGAATTCACGAGAAATAATATATTTGCCATTTGTCTTTGAACCATATCATTCAGAAAAATAAGTGAATACTATATAACTGGGGAAAGGAAAAGAAAAATCGAAAATTTGTTGGCCACTTAGTGTTGAAAATTTCCAGGTTGTGTGAGATAGTGACTTCTTTGATTTTAATTTTCAGGTTGGACATTAGGATAATACTATTATTTGAAAATATAGTTATTCTATACACTATTATTATTATAAGTATATTTTTAAAATAGTAATAGTAATAGGTGGTGTGCAATGTGCCTAGTGCCCCAAATTCAGACTACCTTTGACTTATGAATAGAGCATTCTCGAGGTATTGTGTATGTTGACAACCTACTCGCTTCATTATTCTATTTATTTATTTATATTTTATTTTATTTTATTTCCTAGACTAGATCTAACTTACATGTGGTACTATTTATTTATGGTTGAAATTCGAAGCATGGTAATAACTGACATGATACATTGATAACTATACTCTCTCCATACATAAGTAGCTTCATTTGCAAAGTTTATTTTTGGTTATATGCTCCTTTGCAAAGCTGATTTTTGTTTCAAGAAGGTTCTTTTTTAAAAGGTAAGAGTGTAGATTTTTCCAAAGATTTAAACTTTAGGTATATTTTTTTGTCAAAAAATTAGTTTAAGGGTATTGATGGCTAATCTTAGGATTATTTTTTGGTAATTGCTCAATTATAAAATAGCATGTAGCGAAAATCTCAAATTTAGCACTTAAAAAAAGTTTTGTAAATTCTTTATCAGGTGATATGTACCTTTGGTGGGTTTTGAGAAATTTTCATTATAAACATATCGAACCTTTTAAACTTTGTTAGAGCTTAGAGGCCATTTTCTTTCTTTTACTAAAAGAAAGTTGTCAAGTTGATATAATAGAAGACATATTGGGCCGTATATAGTCTTGGGCCTTGACCAATAAAAGTTAAAAAAAAAAGAGCCCAATAAATTTTCAAGTGTGGAAATTGTTGATGAATAGGATCGATGAATAGCACAATTTCTGTCAAAAATCGTTACAACTCCTGATTGCTTATACTATTAAAAACTAATTATTATGCTTTTAGACCTGCTTGGCTATCAATTTCTTTGTATTTATGGTAATTGATGAAGCTTCATGTAAATCATACAAAATAGTGTTCAATTACACAACAACAACAACAACAATTTGCAATGAATAGGCTCCAACAATTGTTGGCACAATAGAAGTGACATATTCATTGAAATATTCTCCAATGAACAACATATTATTTTTAGTCAGCATTTGCAGAGGTGTTCTAGTGGAGAGTCCTGTGTGCTACAATAATAAAAGTCCAGCAATAATACCAATTAAACGCATGCAATTGAAATGGAAGGTGAATCCGTGACACCCTAAATTAATGGCTTAAATATTGTGTGATTTGTACATGTCATTAAAAAAATGAGTCAAAATAAGGACGTCTGGAGAATGATTTGCATGTCTGAAACAAAAAAGAGCATCCAATATTGACGGAACGGCAATGCAGGATGCTGGACCTGAACACATTCCCGGACGCAATAGGGGACACCGACGATACTGATTTCCATGGAATATCACCCCAACAGAACTTCATCGACGCAACCGTTGCATCATTTCCGGAGTGGTTTTTAGTGGGCAATGAAACTGAAGTTGTGGACTTGGGTGATACTATACCAATCACCGGCGATCGTGTTGAGGGTGAAGTAGCCGATGGAACATCGGGAGTCGAAACATGCTACGAACCGATTGATGTTGATGTTGAGGTATGGGATGATTCTATACGATTGACCGGAGATGGTGTTGCGGGGGATGCAGCCGATGGAATAGAGGGAATCGAAACATGCTCCGATCCGATTGAAATAAGTAACCCCGGCGATGGTTGTGTTTCGAGCGCCGAAGGCTGCCGTGTCTTACCAATCAGGTACAATATCATTCATGTTATTCTTGATTCAAGATTATGAACACTCAAAAAAATGATTGATATGCCCTTAGATGGAATTTGTAAGGTAATTTTCTACCACCGACATATGTGGACCACCTAATCCCTTTCTGCAATGCATTATATATATTGAATAAGATATACAGTCCATATTGTATGTATGCTTTGATTTGAAAATTGGTAGAAATTGGACTTAATTTTAAAAATGTATGGCAATTGACTGGATTTAAAGAATGGACGGTTATAAAAAGTAGCATGTTGTTATTTCGAAGACCGAAGTGATAAAGAGTAGCATGGTGATAAGGATTAGCATGTTGGATAGGGTTACATGTATGGTGGAATTAGAACGACATTGATGTTTGGGTGGAGACAATTGTAATGGTGTGTTTGAATATGTATTATGTTCTGCTGCTCATTGCAGAATGCTACAAATACTTTCATTGTGTGCTGTGTGCGATTCTGAATGCGCTTCAGCACCAACTTGTCTTGTTCAAATCCAGGCTGTCAAACACAGCTGTTAAAATACCACACCTTCCTCTCGGCTGAATCGGCCTCGAAAAGTACCCAATGTCCGTGACGTACATACGGGGAAGAAACTACAGAACATATAGGATGAATATTGGATCCAAACATATAACAGAATGTATATAGCATATGATAAACAGAAATAGAACACATTATTCATTTGTCGGCAGCACACATGGTACAATAATAAACTACTCCCTCCGTCCCACCAATCTTGTCTTGTTTGACTTTTTTACACTGTTCATTATTTAACTCTGACTCAATATTATTGCAAGTATATATTTGAAAAAAATAATCGAGCTGAGTCTTGTTAGAATCGTATCATCATGTAGTTTTAGAATATGTATTTTACATAATTTTTCATTGTACATATTTTAAGATATTAACTGTTGAAAATGTGCATTGGATTGTGTGCAAAAGTCAAACAAGACAAGTTAAGTGGGACGGAGGGAGTACGACTTAAGTTTGCAAGAAAGTGAATATGCATGGGACTTTCCAGGATTGTATGCAAAATAACATGGTACTGGAACAAAAAAAAAAACACATTGAAAAAGGAAAACCAGCAAACACAAATGCGAAAACATATGCAGCACTAACCGAAAGCGGTTATAGCATAGGATATGTACAGCTAGAATATATGAGTTTAGACTAGTTTGCCATCCCTAATTACAGGTCACTGGTCACATAAATTTTCTTCCAATCCTCTCTCATATGTGGCCAAGGAGAAATAAAGTAGAATATCAATTTAAGTTGAACCGCAATACAAGATACAACAGGCAAATAGTATGTGCTTTATTCCAACTAATTACAGGACCACATCATTATAAAGATTAATTTCAAATAAATTGTGTAATACAACACTCTTAGTACCTGGTAATAGCACTATATGTAAGATTATAGAACACCTATGCTGGGTAAAACAGCAAGCAGAACATATACAAATCAGTACTGGATCACTGTTACGAAGTACGGTTTTGTGAATGTTGCGCCGAAGAATGTCCGGAATCGTGTTGAGAGGGAGGTAAGTGTTGTGTCGTTTTCGTGTTTTGATGGAGGGTTTTGTTTTGTCTGAGACAGACACAAAGAGGGTTTGAAAAATGACAGACCAAAAGTGGTCCAATGGATAATGTTGGTTGAGCTAAAAAATCCCCCACAAATTCTGTTCCAAAAAAAATAACAAATACGCAAAATATTTTAGAAATTGGGACCACATTAATCACAACCACGTATAATAAATATATTCTACACATTAATATAAACCATGATTTTAGGAACTACCAAAACGTAAATCACCAAATAACAACACAATTAATTAAAGTAAATAAAGAAATGTAATTAATGTAATTTGCTGCCATATATGGGTTTTCAAAAAAACTGCATAAACTCTGCATCAATAAAACACTTCCGCATATGCGGACTCCGCATAGGAACTCATTCGTCCAATGAATAATATTACCCAACAAAAATTGCTGGAGCATATTCATTGCAAATTATTGTTGTTGTGCTAACGTTATAACTCCAACAATTACACAACAACAAAAAATTTATTAGTGCATTTGATACAGAAATGAATCACTCCATCCCTGGAGCATCCTTCCTTTGGAGAATCTCATCGGACGGCTGAGATGTAACGATACCCCATCCTTGGAACATCATTCCTTTGGAGAATCACCTCCCAAAACACTGCACCACACATAATACAACACTCCTATTATTCAAATTCAATTACCCTAATCGTAAATACGAACATTTTATTTTATTAAATTAAATATAACTAAAATGTAATGATAAATAGTACTCCCCTTTCTCACCTTAGATGTCTTGTTTGACTTTTTGACACTGTTCATTAATCAACTTTGACTCAGTATTATTGTAAGTGTATAATTGAAAAAAAAAATAGTCGAGTTTTATCTTGTTATATTCGTTTAATTGTATAGTTTTCGAATATATATTTGACATAATTTTTACTTTTATATATTGAGATATTAACAATTAAAAAAATACATTAAATTGTGTGCAGAAATCAAAATGACATCTTAGTTGGGACAGGTAGAGTATATTTTGAATTGAATTCTACCTTCCCCAGTGCGTGCAGAGATTCATGGAAAATAACAGTAGATAAAAAATGGCTATCAAAATAAGTGAAAATGGGCTGAATATTGCAGTAAAAACCGGCCCACTTTTCTCCACCACCCAAATTTGCAATGAATCCTAATGTTACTCCTGTCACCAGAATCCCCTGCAAACAGTGGATTCATTCTTCATGCCATATGGAATGAAAACAAGCTGTTAAGTGTAGTAATATACCATATGGAAATGTAGCGAGTCATAACGAACAAGAACCTATGAGGGAAAAAATAGGCGAAAGGGGCCAAGACAAGTATGGCAATGGCCTGTCGATATGCGACAAAGATAAATGACCTGGTTTTCACCATAGCCATAAATGTGTTGGTCGGCATTTGGTTTTTCACCATAGCCAATTATTCTTTCCCCATGATTCATGAATGCTATGTATTACTTTTTTTTTTTATTTTAACAACTTCTATTTTTATTTTACAAATTACCCTCCGTAATAATTCTTTATTTTAATTAGATTATGTTAGTAAAAAGATTCTTTATAACACATGCCTAAATCCTAATATAGGCTAAAAACCTATTTTTCAAATAGGGCCATCCTGGCCATTCGAATGTATAAATTCCACAATTTCACCCGTCAGATCATTAATTCCCTTGCCAACAGGCAATTTCCATCACAGTTTTCACCCTTTATTCTTTATCAAATACTCCCCGTATTCAAAAAATTTTAACATTCTATATTTTCACGTAATCTAATACACATTTTTAAAGAGTAATATCTCAAATTTTATAAAATAAAAATTTATAAAGCTTTAACATTATGAAACTACGCGATTAGACGAATCTAACAAGATCTCACTTGACTATGTTTTATCTTGTGTAACTGTGTGAAAAAATCGAATCAAAATTACTCAATGAATAGTGTTTATTATGCAAATATTAACATTATTCAAATACGTATAAAGTACTATGCTTCATGGCATCGTATCGCCGTATCGATCACCAGCATAAGATTATCAATTGATGTTTTTTTGTAGTAGTAGTAAAGAATATATGGAGGCGGACACATGTATATATGTTTGGTTCACACTTGTTGAAATTGATTATTACATACTTCCTCCATTATTTTTAAATAAATGGTGTAACTGCAACTTTAAGGGTGTATTGTAGTTAAGCTATACTCTGTATTGAAATCACTTGATAAAGGGGATAGAAATATTTTTTTTTTGAGGAAGAACTATCTTTATTAAAGCTCAATGAAGGAAACATTTTACAAGCTGTCTTGCTTCCACACCCTATAGCTCAACACGTAAGCCCTTCCTTTCAACCTAACAACTGATAAAAACAGTACAATATTACACCTTTATTACACTTTCTCGTCCCTGTTACATATACAATATGCCCAGCATACCTAATAGATTAAAGCCAAACCTCAATACCTTCCTTTCCTTCCGCCCCTCTCTCGCCCAAAAGTCAGCCAAAGCATAGCATTCCTTTATCTGAATATATGTTGCACCCTTACTGCACCCCCGCATCGGAATACCGCCACAACAGGTGCCATATAGTAGTATTTATTAAGCCTCCATGGAATATTTTCCGGCTCTCAACCAACGGACAACATTTTGTGAATCACTTTCAATTACAACCTTTGGAATTGGGAAGCCATGCTCCCTCATAATAGCCTTACAAACTCTACTAATGGCTGAAATTTCTGCCTCATTTGAATCCATGAATTCAACGCTATCAGACAGTATATAGATTATGTTTCCACCATCATCTCTAATGACCCCTCCAACTCCTGCAGGCCCCGGGTTGCCCAGAGATGATCCATCAGTATTGACTTTCCACCATCCTTCCTCCGGGTGTTCCTATTCCAATCCAAAACCGAGGGGTTGTATGCCTTCTGCCATCGGAATTATATAATCCCCCAGGGCCACCACTTTCCAAATAGTATAAATTTGCATCCCCACCTCCCGATGATGCTTTCCACCACAAGCCTACCCTCCACCTGATTGTCTCCTCGGCCACCTTTCTATCAAAAGATAACCCTTTAAAAACTATATCATTGCGCTGCCTCTACACAGACCAGAATATTGCAACGCCTGTCAGTAGCCATGCCTTCGTGTTGCTCCATTTAACTGGGTAATCAAACCATCCTACCAACATTTCTGATGCCTTCCCTGGAGCCACCCAACAACAACCAAACTAGTTCATAGCACTATACCACAATTCACATACCCGATTACACTGGCAAAAATATGGTCTACCGTCTCAATCTCCCTTCCACAACATGGGCACATCGTATTGTTTAATTGAATACATCCTCTCTTAAGTAATGTTTCTCTTACCGGAAGGGCATTTTGATATATCTTCCACACAAGGACCTTCACTTTCATAGGACACTTCACCTTCCACAGCCTGTTCCAAAACCATTTCATCTTATTCGCATCATCTCCTTCAGCCCGCCTCCAACAAGATCTTGTTGTAAATTGTCCGCTGCTTTCCTGTTTCCACCGAGCTTTGTCCACCATGAATCTGTTCAGCCGAGCTTGATAGAGAACCTGCATAAAATCATTCCATACCCCCACTTCCCAATCGAACAACTGTCTTCTTAAGTCAATCTTCCATTCCCATAACCCCAATCCATTTTCCAGCCTCTGCAATCATCCCATCCTTATTAACCGCTAGAGTAAAAATTCTTGGAAACATTTCCCTTAGTGTCCTTCCCCCCTCCAACCACTTATCCCACCATAGTCTTGTCCTAGAACCATCCCCAACTTGAATCATTAAGCTGCCCCCCCCCCCCCCATACCATCCTGATCAAGACTATCCCATCCACTACAGATTCTCCCCCATATAGATCTACCCTTTATTGCCTCTGGTACTAAAGGATTGCCATTGCCATAGTATTTTATATCAATCACTTTTTTCCAAAGCGCGAATTCACCCCCAAACTGCCATCTCCATTTGTACAACAACGCTTTGTTGAAATTCTCCACATTCCTAATATTTAGACCCCCTTCCTCCCTGTGCAAACAAATTGTTTCCCATTTGACAGTATGTAACCGCTTACACCCTTCCCATTCATTCCAAAAGAACCGTCTCTTCAACATTTCCAATTTATCAGCAACAGTTCTTGGTATTTTGAAAATTGATAAGAAGTATAGAGGAAGACTATTAATTACCGATTTTATTAAGCATAGCCTCCCAGCCTGTGACAACATCCGCCCTTTCCATCCGCTAATCTTTTCTCTACCTTATCCAACACCGGTTGCCAAAGTGATACACTGTTTATCCGGCCACCA
This sequence comes from Hygrophila difformis, assembly GCA_030278955.1. Classification (NCBI taxonomy): domain Eukaryota; kingdom Viridiplantae; phylum Streptophyta; class Magnoliopsida; order Lamiales; family Acanthaceae; genus Hygrophila; species Hygrophila difformis. The sequence continues at coordinate 510,476 of JAOANR010000252.1, read as the reverse complement.
ATCGAGATCCCCAAATATGTCATAGGCCAACTACCCATTCCACATCCAATAACCCCTGCTGCTTCCCTGACTAAATCTGATTCACAATTAATTCCATATATGCAGATCTTTTTGAAGTTAATCCTCAAACCTGTCGTCAAAGAGAGACATCTAAGTATTCTTTTTATTAATATCACTTGTAACAACTCACCTCACAAAATAATACAATGTCGTGCGCATATTGAAGATGTGACACCTTCAAACTACTATTTCCAGCCGCTAGCCCCCTATACAACCCCAACTCTACTGCCCTGCTCATCAAAGGGGATAGAAATATATTTATCCGATTTTCTGTAAATCGCTGAACAGATCGAATTGGTGAAAGGATATAGTATAATTCATTGGATTCATCCATATATTGGTCCAATTTGAATTGACAGCCATTGAGAATATAAGCTGAGAAGTATAATTTATTACTACTAGCACACACGTGATAATATTACTAGCCCATTTTTTTGGTTACTTTTACTTATTCTTCCTTTTTTTTATATATATTATTTTAATTTTTAATTTTGTTATTATATTTGGTAAATATCGAGTATACTTATGTCACATTGGAGTTAAGACTAATTAATCTTTTGAAGATTTACATGAATGAATTAAGTATTTCCGAAAGCTAGATTTTTTTTTCCCAATTACCACTATCCTTGTCTATGTCCTTTCTCAGATTCCCTATTCGGTTACTATGTATCTTATTGTCCACTTTCATTGACGACACAATTTTAATGATTTAGGGCACTAAGGGTGATTAACGAGTAGGGCTACTCGTATTTTGACTTGGGACTCGGCTTGTAAAAAACTCGACCCGTACTCGATTATCGCTACTCGACTCCAGCTCGAATTCGAGCTCGAGCTCGCATCAAGTCAAGCTCGACTCGAGTATTTGAGCTCGACTGAGCTCGACTCGACTCGATAACACCATTAACACACATTTTAATTAATCTTCATTTCATACTTTCCCTCACAGTTCACTCTATTTTCTATTAGAAAAAATTATATCACTTATTTAAAATATCTAAACAAGGAAAAATAGTCATTCTAAAAAATTAAAATATATTTTTAAAGAATTTTAGTCTATCTTTAGTTGTACGATAATCAACACAATATTCAAGTATCAAATTATATTGTGTCTTTTAGGCTATGGTTAAAAATTCAAAATCAAATGTTAAGAAAAATAAAATAAATTCATACTTAAGCTACAAATTCAAGCTCGAGCTTAGCAAAAAAAGAACACGTCAACTACTCGAATTTAAACTCGAACTCGATGATACTCGAGCTCGAACTCGACTTGATGATACTCGAGCTCGAGCTCGTACTCGAATATATGTTGTCAAGCTCAAGCTCAAGTACCATGATACTCGAGCTCGACTCGACTCGATATCACCCCTAAGATTTTAGGCCATGTTCTCTTCACCTGAAATAAGGTGTTTTGATCTGAATTTTATAAGATCTGATCTGATCTGATATTTTTATTCTACTTAAAACTATTGTTATTATAAAATAGGAGTAATAATATAAAAATAATTATTAATTATTAACAAATTAGTAATAACAAAATTATTATTTTTATTATTGTGTTATTATTATTATGGTTATCATTAAATTAATTATAACAATTAATTTTAATTTATTAGTTTTTATAATTAATTAATTTATTGTTCTCAAAATTTCAATATTTTGCATTTTTATATTTTTAAAATAAATATCATGTTATCATAATTAATAATTTATATATTATTTATTATAAAATATTTTATTAATCCGCAAATATTGATATAAAAATATACAATATTGAAAGTATTTATAATAGTATAATATATTAAGAACGTGATTAGTATATTTAAATAATATATAAATTGCTATTTTTTATTTTTTAAAAAATATTATGTGTGGTTATATAATTTTATTATAATGATCTGATCTGGTCTGATCTGATTTGGTGTGAATTGATCTGATTTGGTCTGAATTTGTCTGGTCTGATCAGATTTGATCTGGTCTGGTCTGATCTGATCTGATTAATAAGAATAAGTAATAAATTCTGGAAATAAGTCTAGGAGAACTGGTTCTTATTCTTCCAAATAATTTAATTAATTGTATTTATTTTTAAATCATTACATAATTTATAGAATATTTTAAAATTGGGCTGGTCCTCGCCTTCTGACTCAACAATCCCAAACAGTCCAATTCTAAGGCCCAATTATTACCCAATATGATGTGTCCATTATCATGTAGTATCAATTTAAAGATTTATCAGTTCCAAAGCATTAAGCACAGACCCATAATAAAACCTGGATAGCCAGGGCTGGTCATGACATTTTAGGGCACTAGGCAAAATAAAATAATAAGTCCCGATTTTTTTTGGTGAACATCCAGGTATCCCCATGCCTCATCGAGTCAAAGACTAATTCCTCGAGGATCTAGTGAGAATTCAAATGTTGTCTCTCCCAAAAAAGAATTTTGCATACATAAAAGCTCGAACCTGAGACTTTTGTTTAAGATAATATGTCCCGATTGAATCTAAATAAATATAAAATTGAAATATTCTTAAAAAGTACTCCCTCTGTCCCATTTAACTTGTCTTGTTTGATTTCTGTACATAGTCCAATGCACTTTTTCAACTGTTAATATCTCAAAATATATATAATGAAAAATTATGTAAAATATATATTCAAAAACTACATGATCATACGATTCTAACAAGACACAACTCGACTATTTTTTCCAAAATATATACTTGCAAGAGAATTGAGTCAAAGCTGAACAATAAACAGTGTCAAAAAGTCAAACCAGACATGTTAGCTGGGACGGAGGGAGTAAAGGTTTATCGATATAAATTATTTTTCTCTATTAAAAGAGGAAAACATAAAGAATTAAGTTAAGAAAATGGTTGTAATTTTTCTCAATTTTTCTCTATCTTTCTCGAACGTCGTAATTTTTTTTGTGAAAGAAAAAACTGAATGAGAAAATAATGGTCAGTTTTGCTATATTAAAAGAGGAAAACATAAAGAATTGGAAAATTAATATCATAGCAATAAAAAATTATTATTAGAATTAAAAAAAAAAATTTGGGCCCTTTAAACCGAGGGCCCTGGGCAATTGCACTCCTAGCCACCCTCAGGACCAGCCCTGTGGATAGCCTGCTAAAATTATACTCCTTTATTCAAGAAAAATCTAAATAGGATAATGGGGATTTTTTAAAATCTCAATTGCGAGGTTAAGAAATTCGATCCTTTGCTGGTTCATGTGTTCTCTCCTGTATACTTTCAATATAAACATCCCCATAGTATATTTAAAAAGAAAAAGAATATAGGAGTATTAAAAAGGAGTAGGTGGTGGTAATAAAATGACAATCCAATGCCTGAGGGGTGGCAGTCTGTAATACTAACTGATTGCCATTCTGTTATAAAACAGATCAAGAAGAAGACACTGCAAAAAGCCAACACATTCAGTTGTGTCCTTTTACTGCCCATTTTTACGCTACCATTATTTGATCTTTCACTATAATAAATAAAACCCTTCAGCCTTCTTCAGGAGGAAAATCTTTATAAACAGGGGAAAGAATCAATACCACCTTAAAGCTCACAGACTGCATTTATATGGTGGAGGCCTAAAATTTTTAGATCTGTAATTAAATTTCATTTTGTAGATCTGCATAATGGTTGCAAATTGCTTTAGTAATGGGTGGATTTGAATATTCCATAGCTTTTAAGTTTGAACTTGAGTTCGAGTAAGTGAGCATATGGGATTTCACTATACTGCGTTTTTTTTTAATAAAAAAAAACCTACTATATATATGATAGGAAACTGGTTGTGGAACCTATAGAACACAAATTACAAATGCACAAAGGTGATGGATACGGAGATGTGTGGGGAATAGAACCCCAACCACAATGTTGGAAAAGCCATGAGACCGGATCATTTGACCAAGTTTTCGTCCCCACTATAATTTTAAATAAATTTATTAAAACAATTCCTATTGAATTAATTTATATTAATTTTTTTTTGTACTTTTTTTAAAGTAATGGGATTAACTTTAAACAAAATGCCCTGTACAAATGCAAGTGAGTATTGCCATTTGCCATTTGCCATTCGCCCACTACAAGAAAAACAGTAATTACCGACCGCATTTACCGACCACCGCTTTGCGGGTCGGATTTACCGACCGCAGGGCCGACCGCAAGCGGTGGTCAGTAAAATTAGCCGTTGTGGTGGACCAGGATTAAAAGTCGACCAAATCACCGACCAACACGCTGGTTGGTCGGTGATACCGACCGCGTTACCGACCGCATATGCGGTCGGTAACCTAGGGATTAAAATCCCCAATCGCGAACAGAATCAGAACGAAAACACAGCCCTTCACTCGTTCTCTCTCGCGCAACCAGGCGAATCCTCCGACCTCCCACCACATTCCGACCGCCGCCGACCCCGCCGACGCCGCCGCCGCCGTCCGTCAACGCCGCCGTGGCCCTCCCTCGTTTTTGGAGCACTTTCGAGCCACCCCGCAAGTCCATTCGAGAAGGAGCAGTGGAGGTTTTATCTCGAGGGGAGCATTTCGATTCCATTCGTGCAATCACCCAAGGTATTCGATTGGCTACACCCTCTCATTTTAGATATTCGATTGTTCAAAATTTTGGGCAAATTTTAGTTGTGTTTCGTTTTATTAGCTTGAAGGTTGATTTCACTTTAATTTTTTTTTAAGTGATGTTGGATTATGAGAATATATATAGAAAGAATTTAGTGTTACGTTGGACATTATGTTTAATGTTTTTGTTAGCAAATTCGCAAAATAGGAGAAAAAAATCGATTATGTTCGTGTTCGAATTCCGGGCAGCCCCCTGTTTTCATAATTTGCGCACTAAATGTTTAGATTCTAGAAATTATAATCACATAATTGGAAAGCTCTCGTCGAGTAGATGAATTTGCATATATGATATGCCTAATTTGGATGTCGTATGAGAAACTTATGGCTTGTTGAAATATTTATGTGGATTTTATAGTTTGAATATTGTGCAATTGTTTGTTTATGATATAGGATGAACTTAGTATTTAAATTACGCTATATAGATGCATTGTATATTCGGAATGATTGCGGAGATGTTGAATTGAAAAATGTTTAGTATAGGATGAACCGAATCTATGTTGATTGATTGGATTAATATCTAAATGTCCACTTGTATTTAACGATAAAATTGAGTTAGTTTAAAGGTGAATATACGATGACAACATATTCAAGTAACATTCAATAAGTATAATCCATGGAATGGTAAATTTATATTAAATTAATTTCACCAGTTGAATTCACCCAAGGGAACAAACCATGTAACATCCACTTAGTCTATATTAACCAAAACGAGGAAAACATATTAATGTAGGTGATGGACCAGAGTTGGATGTACCGCTCCCGTCGTGAATTGGGTGTACTGACCTCAGAATTTAAGAATGGAGTTGATTTGTTCCTGCTTATGTCTCATCAAAACCCAAACGTGGATAGAGCACAGGGAAAACTAAGGTGTCCGTGTAGACAATGTAGGAACAAGTGTTATCTACCTGATGATGACATCAAGTATCATCTACAATGCAATGGATTCGTGCTGAACTACGAAAGGTGGACGTGTCATGGAGAGTCACACCACCCAACTAGTTCAGAGGTTCTTGAAACGGCCGGCTCTTCGAGGCCTGCCGCTGAAGATGCTTATATACAGATGGTGTTCGATGGTATGGGATTTGGTATTCCGAATACGACACCGCCCGATGAAGGTGATGAAGGAGATGAGCATAGGGCCCCCGAGGAACCTAACGCACAAGAGAGTATGTTCTACCGTATGTTGGATGCAGCGGACAAGGATCTATGGCCTGGATGCAAGAAAATGACTTTATTGTCAACAATTGCTAGATTGTTAAATATTAAGGCTGAACATAATCTCTCTGAGAGGTGTTTCGACACTTTATGCCAACTCATAATAGATACACTTCCCGAGGATAATGCCATGGTAAAGAACTTTTACGAGGCGAAGAAGCTACTCGAGGGGTTGGGGCTACCTGTTCAGCAAATAGATTGTTGTCCTAAAGGTTGTATGTTGTATTGGCGCGACGATGCATCATTAGATAGATGCAAGTTCTGTGACGGGCCTCGGTTTAGGGAAACAAATTCCACTTCACGGCTCGCACGCAAGTACATGTTCTATTTCCCACTAACAAACCGACTAAAAAGGTTGTACGCTTCAGAGACGACTGCAGAGCATATGACTTGGCATGTTGGACATGACCATGGGTCTTCCGGTGAGATGTGTCATCCATGCGACTCGAGGGCATGGAAGCACTTTGACACACTTCATCCAGTTTTTGCTGCTGAGGGACGGAATGTCCGTTTGGGCTTATGCACGGATGGTTTCCAACCATTTGGTCAGTCAGGTTCACAATACTCCTGTTGGCCAGTTATTATAACCCCTTACAATCTCCCGCCCGGCATGTGCATGAAAGATGAATACATGTTCCTGACATGTATAATCCCTGGGAGATCAAGCCCAAAACAAGGGATAGATGTATACTTACAGCCATTGATAGCAGAGCTATTGGATTTGTGGGAATTTGGGGTCACAACATACGACAAATATTCCAAGCAAAACTTTCAGCTCAAGGCGGCCTTGATGTGGACAATTGGTGACTTCCCAGCGTATTCTATGTTGTCTGGTTGGAGCACATATGGGAAAACGGCTTGCCCGGTATGTATGGAAGAGACCGAATCGATTAGGCTAAAGGAGGGTGGCAAATAGTCATGGTTCGATGTCCACAGGAGGTTTCTGCCTCCCGATCATCCTTTCAGGGTTGATAAGTCAAAATTCACTAAAGACCGAGAAGAACGCGGGTCGCCACCAAGGTATAAGAGTGGTGAAGAGGTGCTAGAGGACATTGAAATGCATGGAATGCGACGGGTTACGGAATTTGAAGGAGTTGAGGAGAATGCAGTGCTTAGTAAGACTTGTGGATGGAAGAAAAGGAGTATTTTTTGGGATCTACCATATTGGAAGACGAATTTGGTTAGACACAATTTGGATGTCATGCACATTGAGAAAAATGTGTTCGAGAATGTTTTCAACACAGTTATGGACGTTCAGGGCAAGACAAAAGATAATGCGAAAGCACGGGAGGACCTCATGACATTGTGCAACAGGCCTGAACTACATAGGGACAATCGTACCGGTAGATATCCAAAAGCAGTCTATACAATGGACAAGGAGAGACGGGATATATTTTTGAAATGGGTTGCAGGGTTAAAGTTTCCCGATGGATTTGTTTCCAACCTGGGCAGATGCATAGATATGAACAAACATAGAATGTTTGGAATGAAGAGTCATGACTGTCATATTTTTTTACAGCGTCTCCTACCGATAGGTTGGCGGGATCTACTCCCAAAGAGTGTGTGGGAACCCATAGCCGAGTTGAGCAACTTTTTCAGGGCCTTGACTGCGAAAACAATTAAGATTGAGGACTTAGACAAATTGGCCTTCGATATTCCAGTACTTTTATGTAAGTTGGAAGCAATTTTCCCACCATCATTCTTCGACTGCATGGAACATCTTCCCATCCACCTACCTCACGAAGCCAGGCTTGGCGGGCCCGTGCAGTTCAGATGGATGTACCCGTATGAGAGGTGAATTTTTACATCCATTTATATTTTTATGCAATGTCTGAAATGATTCTATTCAATGTGATGACCAATATTGTATTGCATTATAACTTGTAGATATCTGAATCGATTGAAAAGGACTGTGCGCAACAAAGCGCATGTTGAAGGGAGTATTTGCAACGCATATATGGTGAGAGAGGCCTCAATTTTCTGCTCTCATTACTTTGAGAAGCATGTGTTCACACGTGAGAGGAATGTGCCAAGGAATGATGACGGAGGCATTATTCAATATGATGATAGCCTACCTAGTGTATTTACGCACTCCGGACGTGCTCAAGGGAAAGCAACAAAGAGACGACTGACTGGGGAAGAGTTGAACGCCGTACATAATTACCTCCTCTTAAATTGTAAAGAGATCGAACCGTACCTCGAGTAAGTTCTAATTATAATCTTTCAATTAGTAAACTATCAGTGTGTTCATTACTAAGATACTTGTCTGGCCAATAGGACATTCCAAGAGCAGCTGCTGGAAGATCAACCTGGTCTAAGTGTTACAGATATATGGGCAGCGCAGTCCGCAGACTTTTCTAAATGGTTTTTGGATTACGTGACTGAATATCCACCCGAGAATCCATGCGTTTACCACGTGGCACAGGGCCCGCTTCCAATTGGTACATCATATCCTATGGAAGAGACTGGCACCGACGATATGTTGATCTACAACTCAACGAGGGTATTGAATCAGAATCTTCGATAGGCTCTGATTCTACTTCAGAAGAGACTGGCACCGACGATCCATCACAGGAGACTTCGGATGATGACTTCGAAATATAAAATGTGACATCTAATTAATGTAATTTAAATAAAGTATATTCTTTGCGTAATATCCTCTTGTATGGTCTAATATAATTCAATTCTTGCAGATGAGTGACCAAGGTGGTGGCTCTTCATCGGGCACACCGCGTGGGACAGGGTCCCAAAGGCGGGGTTCGGGGACCCCAGCGAGGGGGTCTAGACTGGCTTCTGCTCTTCGGGCGGCCCGGGAGGCGTGGCAGCGCCAGAGTGCAGGTATTTATGACAAGATGTTTTACATTCATTTTTTTTTACTATTGGTTTGTATTTACAGTTACCATTTCTGGAACAATAGTGAACGAAGCTGGTTCAGAGGAACAGCCCGCGGAGGCACCTGCAGGGACGATGACTCAGGTCCCAGAGACTCCCCCACCTCACACTCCAGGTACGAGTAATTCATAATTATAATATTACGTTATTTATTTACTACAATTAAAATGTTTTGTATATTCCTAGGTTCGTCGGGTTCTACACAGGGGGCGCCTCCAGCCACCCAGTTAGGTCGGGATAGGCTGCTCGTTGAGCCCAGGGACGATGGGGTGTAAGTGTTATGTCTTAGTTTATTCGTATCAAATTTCCATTGACATTATAACACTTTGGTTTAGATTATATTTTGAGTGTGTGGGTTTATCTTTATTGTTTTCGACAGCATAGAGTTCTCAAATGCTGTGGTGAGGAAGATCACAGACATATATCCCATGCGATCGGATATGAATGGGATAAGCTGTGGAAAGGTCTCTCGAGAGACGAAAGATTTCTACTGGAATGAGTTTATGGTATTTAATTTCATAACTGTAAACAAAACTCATTTCGGATTATACTTTGGATTTGTACTTTACTTGATTTACATAACCTGCAGAAAGCAGCTCGTTGGGCGCCGGAGCACGCTGGAGCTGTGAGGAAGGAATGGGAGAAAAAGAATATTGCTCGGTATTTTATTGTTTTAATTAAATAAATGTTTGCATATCGAATGGCTTCACGTGTAACTTCACATGTTTCTAAATTTCAGATACAAGGACTACACGCTCGACATAAGGAGCAAGAAGAAGCCCTACCCCGCAGACGAGTTGGTGGCAGAGAACTGGAGGCGGATCTGGGATTCCCCGCAGTTTAAGGAGAAGTCAAAAAGGGGAAAGCTAAACAGGCGACGGGGACAGGAGGATGCACCGGCCCTCCCAACTCACACCGCGGGATCAAAGACATTCCTAGCCACAAAAGATAAATTGGTATGTTTAGCATATTTACATTTAATATTCAATTATTTATGTGGATTTTGGCTCTTGAGTTGTAGTACTTGAAATCTTGCAGTCTACTGATCTGGGAAGGCCCGTGCATTTGCACGAGGTGCACGAGCACACACACACACGGGGGCACGAGAAGGACAATTGGATTCGTGAAAGGTCGGCGCAGGTGAATGTAAGAAATCCTACATAATATCACATTTACCTATATCTACTAATTTGAGTCACTATATTATGTTCTTTACGAATTTCAAATGTTGAATATAGGAAGAGTTCAATGCAGTTACCCAGACATTGAGCCAGAACCCTGAGATTGGGCCTGACTTCGATCCTGACGATGTCTTCTACGACGTAGCCGGTGGTCACGATAGACGCCACGCTGTATACGGCTTAGGATCGTTGGCCAAGTCGTTTAGGCCCGGAGGCAATTATTCCACCACCGCTCCCCCATCTGATTCCAGTTATGTGACACAGGAGCAGTTTCAGCAGCTCACAGAGACTATTCAGCGAGTGTCACAGAGACAAGAGACTATGGCCGATCAGGTGGAGAGATTGCTAGGAGTCAGAGCCCCTCGATCCCCTGGACACGGAGATGGAGATGACTTTGGAGGCGGACTGGGTGGAGGTGGTTTGGGTGCTCATTGAGAGTTGAGGGACATGACTTGGTTAGTGTCTTTTTTTTTTATTTATGAGACGTATAGATGTGGGGACTTTGTAGAGATTTTCAAAAATATGTTAATGTTTTCCGTTTCATACTTTGACATTTCAAATTGCATTTTGGGATTGTCATTATCGTTTTCAACATCCATTGAATTTGAAATGTCAAATGCGTTGTAGATTTGTGATTGTACATGCAATGGATTGCCATATTGTTGATGTTTATGAAATAGAAGTACATATTGTGCTGAAGGTGTTGGAAAACATATTGTGGATTATTTGTTGGTATTGATGCAGCAGGGATGGCTGTGAAAACAGCCATTTCTGGTGCACCCTACAGTTGGGTACCGACCGCACCCCAGACCGCATCCTGGTCGGTAAATTACCGACCGCGGTCCCGACCGCAGGTGCGGTCGGTAAGGGGTGGACCACGAGGTCCCTTGAGTTGGGTACCGACCAAGAAAACTGGTCGGTAATTTGGTCGGGAAAAATGCCGACCAATCTGCGGTCGGCACTTTGGTCGGTACGCTTACCGACCACCGTGTTTTTGGTCGGTCGAGAATCACCTACCAAGGGATTCCCGACCGACATTGCGGTCGGGCGTGCGGTCGGGAACCTCGCGGACGACCCGCTTTTCTTGGTTACCGACCGCATATTGCGGTCGGTAAACTCAGTTTTTCTTGTAGTGGCCACTTGCAAATTGTAATTTCTTTGCCACTAAAGATGGATCAAATAGGAACATTTTAGTGTGCGTACCATCATGGAGAAAATATTTTTGTGATGGTAAGTTGATTATGAAATCCAAATGATTTTTATAATGTTTTTAAAGATAATATCCTAACATAATTTTATAATTACTTGCTTAACCCATCGATTATGTAGCTACAAAGTTTCCCCAATAATGGAGTATATACATAACTGGACTGGATCAAATATGTCACAGAATGGAGCCATTGGAAAATTGCCCAAAAAGGGGGCTAATGTTTGATGTGATGGGGACCGGACACTGCTTGCCACTCACTTATGCTCTCCCTTTTTTTTTTTAAAAAAAAAATGGAATTTTAGAAAGAAAAAAAAACAAAAAAAAATCTAATCCTTATTTCGGGGTTTTATTTTTAAATCAAAGGCCTTCTTCACCAATCACCACTCAACATCTGGAGTCTGGAGCATCATCTTATCTCTATGTACGTCGCGTATACAACCAAATCGGAAAGGAAATATGACAAGGATGACGAGATCACGATATACGGTAGTAATAATAATAATAATAATAATAATAACAATAATAATAATAATAATAATTCTTGAGTAAAAACCCAAGTCCCGCATCGATTGTGCAAGTAAAGAATCACTTACTTGCTTATAAGTATCTACCCAACTCCCATTAATAATGAAATTTTTTGGGAGGAGCCCAAAAATAAAACTGTGTGCTTGATCCAAAGCGGATAATACCATATTAATGTCGGAATTAGACTGACGGTCACAATCCCAACAATAATAATAGTAACTACTTATTTGCATGTTTGATAAAATTGTTACTATATTAAATTATGTATTCAATACCAGTTGAATTGATTGGTTGTTCATTTAAATTCATTGATATCTCGAGTTAGTTGTAAATATAAAAAAAGTTTAATAAATAATTAATACTATTTGGTCATTTCCGATGACTTTCAATCATATGTTGGGGTTCCATTCTCACCCGGTCCCCTATTCATCCCCTTTATAATTTGTGTGGCCAGAGCTCTCACACACCTTTACCGACACATAGGTGTCTGTGTTTACCGAAAAACAAAAAAAAAAAGATGGAGTGCAAAACGACCGGTAAATATATCAAAATTTTGTGATAGTTTCTCGTTTTATAAAATGGTATCCATCACAAAAATATTGTCACACATTACAGATTTACACAATAACAGGTAAATATCTCACACTGAAAGAAAATTCGCATTTACCGACCGACATTTGAGGTCGGTAACCCCGGGATGCGGGTCGTTTCGGGACTTACCGACCGCACCACTGATATGCTGGTAGGAATTTTTTCCCCGACCAAAGAATTTTGCCGTCGGGACCTTGCCGACCGCACGGTGTTCGGTAAATTTTCCGACCGAAATACCGACCGCAAATGCAGTCGGTACTATTTGGTCCCAAAAAGGTCCCAGAGAAATTTATCTACCGAATTACTGGCCGCAAATTGCAGTCGGTAAAATTCTATTTTATGGAAAAAAATGTGTTTAGGAGGGCTCGAACGAGCACCTCAACATCACCATCCTCAACCCTAACCACCTTTCCCAACACTTTAACACCACCAATGGAAATCCGCCATGTGTCATATATAATAATTCCTCCCCAAGTGCTCCCCGAATGGGGAGGAGGGGACTCGAACTCAGATCTCCATGTTTCTCACCCACTCGTGTGCCACCCTGATGCGCAAGCTTTCATGTCATCATATGCAATGTGTTATATATATAATACATGTAACTATAAATGCATAAATTAATAACAAAAAAATAAAATAAAAACTGATATTAAATAAATAAGTAATAAAATAATTCGTTAATGAAATAAAATATAAAATTGAATTAAATGGGTAAAATTAATTAAATCACTAATTAAATTGAAGAAATGAAATCAAAATTATAATTATCTATATCTATAATTAAAAAACATTTTTAATATTTATTTTTTTTATATTATTTAACAAATAAATAATTAATTAAATTATAAAATAAAGAAATAATTAAATGGCTCAAATAATAACTATATTCTAAAAATAATCAAAGAAATATTCTATAAAAATATAAATAAATGGAACGAACTTTAGAGACCGCAAATTCGGTCGGTAATGTGGTCGGTAGATTATATTTTTTTAAAAAAAATAATTAACATTTAAAAAATTGAAAAAACAAGTACCGATCGCATTTGCGGTCGGTAATACTGACCGCAATAATGTTGGTCGGTGCAATGGTTGCCCTAAAAGCCGAGCCCCAGTAACGGCTCCTTTTTTACCGACCACCAGGTACGGTCGGTAAATCCGACCCACATCATGGTGGTCAGTGATTTCGGTCGGTATTTTTTATTTTTCTTGTAGTGTCAATAGCATGTACTACTTTTGGAAATAATAAAAGTTAATTAAGATAATATCCATCAACATCATCTACTATTTCTTCAATGTCCACCCGATTCTCGATGGATTAGTCTTGGGTCTAATGAAACCCGAAGATACCCTGGTACTCACAAAAAAATAGCATCTACTACTTCTTCACTGTAACTCTAATTAAAAAAGAAGAAACAGAAAAAAAAAAAAAAAAAAAAGAAAAGAAAGAAAGAGAGAGAGAGAATACTGTCGAAGGGTATACAAGAGGAAAAATATATTTAAATGCAATTAGAATTTATTTATTGTTAACGGATCATAAGCAAGTATGGAATTGATTTCAGGCGATTCACATGGGCAAACACTACAAGAAAAATTCGTTTTACCGACCGCACCTGCGGTCGGTAACCTCGAAATGCGGGTCGTTTCGGGGATTACCGACCGCACCACCGACCGCAAGGGTCAGTCGGTAATTCCTTGGTAGGTATTTTTTCTCCGACCAAAAAAATTTGCGTCGGAACCTTGCCGACCGTATTACCGACCGCACGGTGGTCGGTAAATTTCCCGACCGAATTACCGACCGCAAATGCGGTCGGTACAATCTGGTCCTAAGAGGTCCTGGAGAACTTTACCGACCGAATTACCGACCGCACATGCGGTCGGTAATTCTATTTTATGAAAAAATTGTTCTCCGGAGGGCTCGAACCGCCCACCTCACCATCACCATCCTCAACCATAACCAGCTTAGCTAGGTGTCTAACAAATCAATCACATTCCGCCATGTGTCCTTTATACTACACCTTCCCATATATATTGAAAGAATTTGCTGAAGAGAAGCCTCGAACCCGGGTAGGCATTGGCATGCCTCGCGCGTGTGACCATCTGTGCACTTCATGTTTCATGTCAATATATGAAATGTTGTATATATAACCTATATAAGTACATATATACATATAAATGTGAAAATTAGAAACTAAATTAAACTATAAAATAAAAATTAAAATTATATTAATTAAATAATATTAAAATTCATTAATTAAATTCCAAAATATAAAATAAAATAATTAAATAAAAAAACCTAAAATCACTAAATTAAATAAAATAATTAATAAGAAAATTAAAGAAATATTTATTAAAAATTAAAAATAAAAAATGTGAAAAAAATTTAGCGACCGAAATTTCGGTCGGTAATGCGGTCGGTAGATTATTTTATTTTTTTAGAAATATTTATTAAAAATAAAAAAATAAAAAATGTGAAAAAAATTTAGCGACCGAAATTTCGGTCGGCAATGCGGTCGGTAGATTATTTTATTTTAAAAAAATAATAAAAAATTTAAAAAAATTGGAAAAAATTGAAAAATTACCGACCGCAATTTCGGTCGGTAATGCGGTCGGTAACACCGACCGAATTAAATTTGGTCAGTGCAGCGGTCGTCCGGAAACCGGGTCCACCATAACGGCTTTAAATTACCGACCGCATGTTGCGGTCGGCCATGCGGTCGGTAAATCCAACCTGCAACATGTCGGTCGGTAAAACGCGTTTTTCTTGTAGTTAAATAGTACACTATAGTACATTGTAATATTTCTTGCACTTAAAATGATACTTGAAATGCGTTCATTTTCTTTATATATATATATATATATATAGGAAAGGTAGGGCTAAAAGTATTCATAGTATGAGGAATCATCACAATTCTAGTTACAGCGGTGTCGATCTTTTATTTGTCGTCAAAGACATTCGAAATTTCATCTCTGGTGATATATATATACATAAAGAACCCCTTTGATTTATTGAGCGGGCACAAACCCAATTTCTTAACTTTGGGTGTATTCGATTGAGAGTTTATTAATTTTTTATGGACTTTAAAAGGTTTGTGGATTTAAAAAGTCCATAAACTCCACATAGAGTTGACTGATTTATATAGAATTCATGAAGAGTCTGGCTGATTTTAGAGATATTTCATTTAATTATATTTTTAAGAGAATCTATTAAAATCTATAAAAAATTAAAATTCATAAACTGTTGAATACCTCTAGATTTTTAAAGACTTTTTAAAAATCTGTATTGAATACCTCTAGATTTTTAAAGATTTTTAAAAATCTGTAGGTATTCATGAATACCACAAAAATTTTAAAAACTTTTTAAAATCTATATTGAATACACTACAACTTTAGAAATCCAAAAAACTTCTACAGAATCTTGATTGAATACACCCACCTAGTTGCATAATTATTGAGCCCGATCCCCACAATGAATATATAGGTGAATAATAAAGTTCTTATAACAATTCCCACAATTATGCAAAACCTAATCATTGTGTTTATATTCCTTTGCTTAAATAATGTGGTGTATTATTCCATGCAAAATAAAAATAAAAACCACGCGAATACATTAAATTCGCACTAATGAATAAGTAACTACCTTATGATTTATGAATGAATTATTTATTATTGGACCCTCCATCATTAAATGTCGTCACTCCATAATTCCGTCGATTTTTCATTTTTGCCCAACAACATACATTTCGTTTTATCACTCAAAATTGGCCATTTCCATTTCAATTCCATTACAAGCTTCCATTAATCCATTGGTCAATACAATAATAATAATATATTGTTCTCATCATCGTCATAATCAATATCTGGATTTTTCATTCATGGGAGAAGTTCCTTCGGATTCTCATAAGAGTAATGCCCTCGTTAATTCCCTTTTTATTCACTTTGAAACCCGATATCATCATGGTGTTAATATTTCCATTTATATTTAAATAGAGATGTGGGAAGGAAAAAAAAAGAACAAACAAACATATCATTGGCAAGAATGCATTTATGAAAAAATAATTATTATAAATTTAGTTGTGGCGAGTCTGTAGCTTCATATAAATTTGATACTTTTTGAAATAATGCGTCGTAAAATTTATCATTGCAAAGTTAATTTTATTACAATGACATTGAAAACATAGTACTATATATATGTATATATATATTGAAACACATTTTATGTCGTCTATTATGTGAAGCATTCGAATACATGATGCTAAGTAGAAAAATATTCGTTTAGTTTGCAACACCTTTAATTTCTAGTTTGCAATGTGCATTTCTTAAAACTTCAACTAAAACACGTTTTCGAAGGTATTTGTATTATGTTACAAGATATATTTTATTGTTACAACATTAATTCAAATAAAAGATCTAATAAACTTAATCAAAGAACCAAAGTGTATTGAGCATAATCATAGAGATCAATATTCATTTATTAAGCAAAAATGACATGATTGTCATCATTTTCTTCAGATTATTCTTCAAAAAACTCCTCCAACTGTATTGATTATTGAATAAATAGAGCAGTACTAAAAAAAATTTATTCGTATATATATCGAATTTGTTTGCGAAAATCTAGGCAGCTAATGATTCTCGGTATTAACTTCTATCACTAATTAACCTCATTATAAGCGATTGAATTCTACGATTCAATTAGCAATCGACTTTTCCGATTGGTCGGATAAAATAAAAATTCTTGTAGTGAAATAAAACTAATACACAAAATAAATCAAGCGAACAAATAGATACAAGAATATTATACTTGTATTATTTTACTATAAATTTTTTTCTGCAATTTTATTTTCTTAGGAAGAAATTAACTAGCTAGGTATAATTTTTGTATATTGATCATTCAACATGATCCGGATCAAGCTTTTTTATAATGAGGTTGTTTGGGATGTAATAAATTCGCTGACGATTAGCGTATTGTGGAAGCAAATTTGCTACCTATCAAACAAAAAATAGGTCCCATCAATTTCCCAAATTTTGATTTCAGTCCCATATTAATTTGATCAACACAATCAGTCTATTATTTATGCTAATTTTTACTTAATCCGTCCCAAACCCCATTTATGATGCTTTTTTGCTGACTTGACACATGATTATGCTGACGTGGCAACATGATTAGTGTGCATAATCCCGTGCCACGTCAGCAAAAAAACGTCATTAAGGGGTTTGGGATGGATTATGCAAAAATTAGCATAAATAATGGACTGATTGTGTTGATCAAATTAATATGGGATTGAAATTGAAATTTGAAAAATTTATGGAACCAATGGAGTTTTTTTTCCGGATATCCAGTGACAAATGGCATGGAGATGAACTAGACAAATGCCTTAAGCTTGTACCTCTGATATTATGATGATTAATCACCCTTAATGCTTACTAATTGTGGGGAGTAATTGTGTGTTGCCTATAAGATGGGCTCATACACGTGCATGTATTTGTGACACAAATAATAATATGGAATGGAAGAGTCCCTCTTGCCATTTCATTTCTACATCTTTGTTTCTTTATGAGAAAAAAATACTTCAAAATTTATCCCTTTTCTGGTAAAAATAAACCAATTGTGCCAAGAATCTTACTTTTTACATATCCAGTAGTTAGAATTAGGGTTTCCATTATATCGTGCCAAGGGAACATCTGATCGGACAGAAGATGCACATGAATATATATTATAATAGTTAAAGAAACCTAGTGACATTAAACAAATTCCATTCTTTTACATATACACTCCATACATAAACAAAACCAAGCAGAAATAAAGAACCAGGAAAAGAAAAAAAAAACAATAAAAAGAAAAGTTCTCATCACAATCACTATACCCCCAAATTAATCCCAATTTATTCCCTTGGATCTAACGCCTCCGCCTAACATTTAACCCCAGATCTCTCATTTTATTCCCACCCAAATCAAATAAATAAATCAAAAATTTCAAACCACATGTAATTAATAAACACTTCCCCTATAACCTTACAAAATCTTTCAAATTTCACTTCCCTCCTTTAATTCCGGATCCCACTTTCACTTGCTCTTTTATTTTGCTCCCCTCGAACAATTTTTTTTTTACCTGTTCAATTCGGACATGAACAACACATGTTCTTACACTTGATGATCACCCCATTGTGGATGGTTGTTTGTTTGCAATTAGGTCATACTCCCCTCCATCCTCGTCCATCTCATCATCCTCCTCCTCATCAAATTCGTCGTCTTCATTGTCGTTATTCTCGCTCTCATTCTCATTCATGAGATTTTGATCGCGAAATGCAGGATCCTTCTGTTGTTGTTGTTGCTGTTGTTGTGCTGCGTCGGTTGGAAGAGGCCATTGTTGCTCGGGCCGGACTAGGATGGGACCCGTATTCGGGTTGTTTGGATACACGGGGTCCATGGAGGGGGCGATGCCATGCTTGGCCCTCTCTTTGTATATGGCTTCCAATTGGTGGAAGTATGGACACGTCTTGGAATCCTCGGGCCTCTTCTTATTGCTCTCCTTCACTTTCTTGTAGTACTTATTGATGTTCTCCCATTTCTCCTTGCACCTTTTGGCGTTCCGGTTGTACCCGAGCTTCATCATTGCCGCGGATATCTCCTCCCATAACGGGCCCTTTGGCGCGTTGTCTTGGTACTTGAGATCCAGGCTTGTCCGGAGGTCGATCAGGGCCTGGATTTCTGATTTCGGCCACCTGGAGGAACTCCCCGGCAAGACACTCTCCCCGCCGCCGCCATTGTCCGTTTTTGATGAAGGCTCAACGGCTTTTGGCGGCCCTGGATTTGTCTGCGGAGGTTGTTGCGGCGGCGGTGGAGGAGGTTTTGCAGGTGCGGGTGCCGGGGGCGCCGGAGTGACCGGCGAGATTTGGGGGTTATTTTGGTCGGTGACTTTCTGCAGGAAGGCGATCAATGCGGCATCCTTGGCGGCGGCCATGGATCTCTCCCGGACCAGGATTTCGTGCTCCCGATTCATCCTGGCCGTCTCCTGCACGCGCCAGGCTTCCTCCCTGGCGGACCGATCCTTTTCCCGATTCTCGAGAGTTTCTAGAAACTTCATCTGCAGCGCCTCCTGCTTCTCCACGACCTCCTTCATTAGCCTCTCGAAATAATCCTTCCATTTCCTTTTCTTCCCCCGCCGCCGCTGGATGTCCTCGTCGGAAGACGTGGAAGACGACGAAGTCGTCGATTCCGATCGAAAGACGCGACCTTGCGGCGGAATCTGAGAATTCGTTGCCCCAATTGTGTGGTGGATGTATTGCGGCGGCTGAGATTGCTGAAATTGAGGAGAATTCAATTGGGGATTTGTGATTGGGTGAATCACACTCAAAGGGGTTGGACTGATTGATGAAACAGTAACATGTGATGGCATTTGTAGATTTGGAGGAGGCGGCGGAGGCGCCGCAGTAGATGCCAGAGCCGCTGACCGCGGCGGCGCCGGGGAATTTTCCAGGGCTTCCAATTGCTCGAAAAACCGGTAGCTCTTGCCGTCGGACTTGGCGGCCCGGCCGTCCTTTGTTCGCTTGTGGTATTTGTACACATTCTCGAATTTCTCCTTGCATTTTTTTGAGCTTCTTTGGAATCCAAGACTCGCCATTTTCCTAATTATTATTGCAGCAACGGGCGGCGGAATAAATATAGTTCTTGAAATATAAATTATTTCGTGGAGTTTGAAAATATCCGAATGCATAAAATAAGGACCGAAGAATTAACTGCAGTGATTGTAAGGAAACAAAATACAAAGAGATAAAAACAAAGGGGAATTTTCTTCAAAGTGGAGGCAAAATCCAGCTGAAAAAACGCTTTCTCTATGGTCCCAGAAGGCCAGAAGAACCACGTTCGATTCAAATCGTGGGTGTCAGAATCAGAATTCAATTCACTTAATTATTTCTCATATTCATAATTTTCAGCTTCTGCAATTCTAATCAATTGAAACGAAGATATGAAGGAATTGAAACTGAATCAAAACTGGTATGCAAAATTGAAAACCCTTTCTGTCCAAATTCCCAAACAAAACCCCGATCAAGATCAAATTTTTCCCCATGAAATCTCAAATTCAACATCCCAGAGAAAAGAACAACAACCAAGAAATGATTTTTACTTTTATTTTGCTAAAATCAAGATGCAAAAATCAATGATTACGGAATTAAATTCATACCTGGAAACTTCTTCCCATAATGGGCCTTTAAGACTGGAGTCTCTAAAAGTAGTATCCATCTCAGATCGAATTCTTATCAACGCCAATGTTTCCTCCCTCGGCCACCTGTTTCCCCCTCCTCCACCTCCACCGCCGCCGCCGCCGCCGCCACTTTCCTCCACCGCCACGGAGCTGGAGCCGCCGACCTCGCTGCTCCCACCGCCGCTCTCGTGCGTCTCCGCCGCCCCGTCCCCGGAGCTGCCTCCCATCAAACCCGAAACCCCAAGCATAATCCAATTAAAGAATAATCCCCACACTCACAGCTCCTCCTCAGCTCCTCCAATTACCAGCTGAAAAATAAAAATAAAAATAAATATATACACACACATATATATACCCGGTGAAATGTAAATATATAATAATAAAATAAATCAATCTGTGGGTTTCAATGATGATAAGAGTGCGTGGTGAATTTATTTATTTACTTTTTTTTAAAAAAAAAAATTGAATTTTTTTCTTTTAAATTTAATTCGGTGGGATCTGCCTGCTGTCAACCTCACACTCCTGAAAAACATAATTTTATTATTCAAGGAAAGGGGTGTCATTTTTCTACCCTTTCTTTATTTTTCCCTTTCCGCTGAGGAATCTTTCCCTGCATTATTTTTTGTAGTAACCCTAATTAATTCACCAATTTTAAAGGTTAATGTTCCCAATTTCCACATACACTTGCAAAATTAAAATATTTCGAAATATACCACTCCCCATCTGTCTGCATATTACATGTACTATTACGGTATTATTTTGATTTTAATTTGAGTTTCTTGGTAATGTAATTACAGGCTGGGGTTGGGTCAGCTCCTGCAGATGGTGACAAGGGAGATAATAAGTTGGTTTTTGTCTGTCCAGCTAAATATAGTTAAAAGCCGGCCCACGTAGGTCATCTTTGCTTTTTGTGCTGCTGTAAAATTACCGTACTGCCCTCTCACATGTAAACACATTGACCTTTTTAACTAATCATTAATCCCAACACATGTAATTACATTACATTACCTCCTTTTCTATTTTCCCTTTTTCAATTTTCTTTATTGATTTTTTATAGGAGGAGTTTTTTTTTTTAATGGGTTTGCGTTACCCATCGGATCGTCGATCAGGGATTTTCTTGTCAATAGGATTCCGTAAAGTGGGTCATTAAGTAACGGGTGGATAGTAGATCTACGGCGCATGTGGCGCCACGTGGGAAGCATTTTCTTGTCTTTGTTTTCTTTTAATGAGAATGATAATTCTTTTAATAAGGAGTGATTAGTCAGGTATGAAATTGTTGTAGCAATTCAAACTTTTATATATGTATATAATAATTAATTAATCTATTTTGGTAGCATATCAGTTTCAAGTTATTGTTGATTAGCTGTGGCCTGTGGTTTAAAATGTGAATCTTGGAATAACCTTATCTCCCCAGGCCTGTTGTAATGGAAAAAAAAATTAATACTAATGATCTAACTAGACAACCAAATTTTAATATTGAATACATGCGATTCGATCTGGTTGGTTTTGCAACTTGTTACGTTCTATTTGTCAGTTCTTTGATCAATTCTCTTCTTTATTCTAAATTTCAAACAGAATTTCAACCTTTTTGTGCCGATACGGATTCAATTTTCCCTCCGATCCCTTATTAATACGTCCGTGTGGTACTAATAATAAGTTAGATCAGGGACAGTTCAAATAGGGTAGTCCTATGAATTAAGACCATGCATGTCGTTTTTATGTTGCCACCCAAATCATTTTTGCAAGGTTCATTGGATTCAAAAATGGGTTAAACTTAAAGCGCCATCGATCTTAGAGGGTTTTTCGGGCATTGTCTAAAGCCTCTGATCAGCTGGGATATCCCTTTCCCTTGGCTATTATTTTTTGTAGTGTCGAATTAATTAATGTGACTCACAAGTTGCCCTCTCCCGTGAATATCAACTTATTATGGTCCATCACCCAATTTGAACTCCAACTTTGTTCACAATATTATATGGCAAATCGTGCTTCCATCATATATTTTCGGGCATGGCTGTAATTTTGTTTTGTTATTGTTTTGACCTGTTCGAGTTTGGTGAACAATTTTTGGGAGTAAAAGTAGTGACTATTTCCACAATTTGAAATTCTTATTGGGGTTTGATTTGAAGGTATGGGAATAGATTTTAGATTTTTTTTTTGATGGAATAATACTAATAAGTAATGAATTGCTATTTTTTTTTTTTTTAATTAGCCGAAGTGATCAGGAAACAATATAATGACTAAAAGAAGTCTAAAATAAGGACAGACAAATAAAACGAAACAACCCATCTAGTATCTAGGGAAACAAGTGTCAAATACATTCGACATCAAGTCTCCATGCACGAATCCGATGGAAAAGCCTCGTAGTGCAGAAGTCCTCCGAAGACCCGCCATGAATTGTTAATCTATAATATATAAAAACACTTGATCTTATGAATACTAATGTGTCATTAATGGGTTTCAAATAATAATTGAATTAAATTATTGGGTTTGAAACATAATTGAACTTTGAGGAAAGTTTAATTTATATTATATTATTTATTTATTAATAATTTAGTAATTTTAATTTAAAGAATACATTTTATTATAAATACTATAGAAAAAGATAGACACAAATTAATTATTTTTTATTTAAATTAATTAAAAATTATATACGGTATCATATTTCTTAAATTATAACTTAATTAAAAATAATGAGAAAGTTGTCCGAGAAGATTTATTCACATTGTTGTAATAAATTTAGAAATTTTAGTAATTAATTTTTATTTAATAATAGAGATTGTCTATGATATATTATGTAAATCTTTAAAGATGAATAATAATTATTACTCCCTCCGTCCCACTACACTTGTCATGTTTGACTTTTTTACACTGTTCATTGTTCAGCTTTGACTCAATTTAATTGCAAGTATATATTTAACAAAAAATAGTCGAGATGGGTCTTGTTAGAATCGTATGATCACGTAGTTTTATAATGTATATTTTGTATAATTTTTCATTGTGTATATTTTGAGATATTAACAGATAAAAAAGTGCATTGGATTGTGTGCAAAAGTGAAACAGGACAAGTTAAATGGGACGGAGGTAGTATTATTTCATAAAAAAAATAAGTTATATAAAATTTAAGCACATTTCGGTGTGTGCTATTTCATATTTCTCAGCAAAACAGTATTACATTTCAATATTTCATGTTTTAGGGATAATATTATGCGAACTATATTATATTTATCGCTATCACATCTCGCCCATTTGGACTCAACACTAATCCCTCGAGAATCAGGTGGGCATTGAAGGGTTGTCTTTCTCGAAGCAGAATTCTACATACTCAAAGGCTTGAAGCCGAAACCTTTGTTTAAGCTGCCAGAGCCCCAGACCACTGAGGCCAACTGCGTTCGGTGGAGTGAAGTTTACTTGTTACTACATATATATTACTATTACCTTACCTTTTATCAGATCCATTTTAAAGTAGGGTTAATTCGGTGTATATGTAATAAAACATACGGAGTATTTAAAATAATAATAACAATACTACTTAGGCGGCATATATATTATATATATATATACAATATATATATATTTAATTAAAAGATGAAAGCAAATGGGAGTATAAGAGAGGAGGAATATATAAAAACGAGTCTGAAAAAGTCATTCCTTTAATGGTGGGATCCATGCATATATATAAATAACTAACTAAGAAGCAGTACACACACAAACACAACCATTTGGAATGAATTAATTAAACCAGTTTGATGTAGGCCATGTTATTAATTAATTATTAGGCTAATTCATTTATGATTTGAAGTAAATTGTACCCAATTTCTGTTAGCTTCCAACCTACCCCTCTTTCATCATTACAATACTATATCATCATATATTTAATTCTCTCTTTCTTAATTTTATTAACCGCAACTTTTGCACTACTATTAGGGATTCTCTTTGAACCACTTAAATAATTTCTTGTTCAAAACCCTAATTTAAATTTTATTATATAGATAACAAAATTTAAAATGTCAACTATTTTGAGAGAAGGTATTATACTACTATTGAGCAATCCAACACACACCCATCTATATATATATTTATATAATAAATAAATAAAAAATTAGTAGGCATTTTTGCTTCCTTGTAAAGTTCAAGGATTAATTATAGCCAGATAGTATTTTGGTCAATTTTAGAAACTTGTAAAAAGTCGGGTTTTGATAGGATACTTATCAGGAAATAATAGAAAAAAGAAAGAAATTCTGTTTGCTGGCAGAAAGTGATCGTTGTGGACATGTTTGCATCATCATCAAACTTGGTTATTCACTTTTAATAATACCTTGTGATGCTTTATCATTACTAATTAATCACTTTGTATTTGTGGAATTAATTAATTGATAAGCCCGCCATTTAATTTATTTAAATAAGTACTAATACAAAGGCAATCAATTCATCATAGGCTGTAGTACAATTCCCCTCCACTTTAATTTAAAGAGTACAACACTCATTTCATCAAAACTAACTCTCGTGGTACTAATAATTTATTTTAAAGATGTCGCATGAATTTCATATACTAATAGGTATATATATTTAGGGACAAGTCCGCCTTAACAAAATGTACTATATGTGTTCCATACTTTGGCACAAATTTCTGAAAAGATTTTACAAACGAATTTTAATTCAAAAAAAAAAAAAAAATAGGATGCCAAATAAAAAGTTGTTCTTCTTATGTACCCAAAAAATAGTGCTTCTAAAATAATACTACTACTAACAATTTCAGTATATAGATTGTGGATATAGGATCGGATTGGATTAGTATATATTTGGAGGACGAATAACAACTCAAGTTATATTTTATGTATGTTAATTATCAATTTCGTCTATAAATTTTGACAATGACTAAATTCGTTCAAGTATATTAATCCAACCCTTTAGCCACTTAATCTTTGTCTCACAATACCTAATTAGATTATTTATTATATAATCAAATTAAATAACCAAATGGATTGGATTAAGATACTTGGACAGTTGATCGCTAAGTAAGGCCACATATCGAGTTTGAATTCTATAATAAATACAAAAAATCACTTCGAAAAATGTTTATCTACTAAACTATACATGTACCATAAAAATTATTCTTGTGACCCATATGACGCCATATCTGTTATAAAGAAAATCAAAATTTGGACGTAAATACGTAATTGGATTCATCAATCAACAAGAATCCCTTAATATACGATATACTTCATTTTTATTTCAATTTAATTTAGTTAATTATGAGGCCCTTAAATGTACAGGAATCATCACACATTTTATGAATGAATGAAAGCATAGAAACAAGATTCGATTCATACATATGTCGACTGTCGTTTCGTGTACAATTTAAACAAGCTATGAAAGGTTGTGGAAGGGCATAAGAGTAAAATCAGATGAGGACGGATATGTATTGGGAGGGGTATAACGGTAAATGCAATGGAGATTTGAGGGGTGGATAAGTAAGTTAGGTAAGCATCAAAGGCACACACAAATGGGGCACCGCTAACCTTGTCTACACATTGAGGGTGAATACCACGTAACTCTTTCCAACACCATGGACTGGAACGCCTGTTTTGATCTCGACCCTTCGTTCTAAGGAACTGTATGACCATTGATTGTGTCGATGAATCTGGATCTTTTGTCCTGGGACCTTACTGAATAATCCACTATTTATGTGGAGAAGAAGACTATACTATACTACTAGTAATTTCATCTACTATCTAACTTAAATAGACCACACGCAGTTGACTTGATTGGTATGGAGCTCTAGTAAGGGTGAAAGCGGTATGATAAATATCCGACCAATCCGATACCGTATTCGATTATATTCGAATTCGAATCTGTATCCGACTATCCGGCTGGTTACCGTATTCGTATTATTAAAATCCGAATCCGTATTTTAATATCCGAATTAGTATTCGTATCCGAAAACATTTGACCGTATCCGAAAATATCCGACCGTATTCGAAAATTGATAGAATATTATCCGGATTTTAAATATGAATATCCGAATATATTAATATATTATTATTTATTTATTAAAAATTATCAATAATTATAAAAAAAATCAAATTATCCGATAATTATCAAATTTTCAAAAAAGATTATAAAAAATTATCCGATAATTTGTATCCGATTGAATCCGTATCCGTCATATATCCGTACTGTATCCGTAATCCGAAATATCCGAAACCGTATTCATATCCGGCCCATCTGTATTCGATTCCGAATTTGGGGAAAAATATGGATAATATCCGTATCCGACACTATCCGACCGTATCCGTACCGTTTTCATCCCTAAGCTCTAGCAGTTTAATCAAAGGTCATGGATTCGAGCCTTTGTATATGCAGAATTCTACTTTGGGGGAGACAACCCTTCAATGCCCACCAGATCCCCGATGAATTAGTTTGAGTCCAATACAGTCTGTGAATACCCAGTACACGCCAAAAAAATTAAATACTAGTGAATCTCACACACTTTCATGTAATTATTTTATTACCACACCTTACATTCGGACAAAAGAAATTAACTGTATTTTATTATTACCTCATCTTTCTAACTTTTAATGTGCAAAAGTTAATATTCCTTATATACTCGTTCGATGCATTGGAATAATTATCATTTAAATGTATGTAAGTTATAACTGATAATGAAACGTAACTTCTATCCTGCTAACTGTTCGTATTTACTAAGTTATAACTTATAATGAGTGACATTCATCAAGAACTGCGCTGCTGATTTGACGAGGTGTGTGTGATGAATATTAATGAAGTGTGTGCTAAGTATTTAATAGTATCTGGGCTGTATAAAAATACTCATCACATATAAAACATTCATTCAGTACATACAAAACACTCATTCAACACTTTATCAAGATCTAATTCAGCCCTCGAACCAAATCCCAAAATACATAATGAGGTCACATAACAACATTGTTAGAAACCAACAGTAATTTAGTTCAGGGATGAAGAGTTGAGAGGTAAAGTCTTTTCCAATTTTATAGTCGAAGTTTGATTTTCCATTTATTTACAATCTTTTAATTGTTTTATTTTTATTTTTTATAATTTATGTAGTATGAGCTCTCATTAGTTCTTTTCTAACGACCAATGGCTTCGGACAAAAAAAAATTTGCTTTATTCATTATGATTTATGAGGCTTGTCTCTAACGCGAAGTTGGGAATCTATATTATACTAAAGTTGAGTATTCTCAACTTAGTTTTCCCTCTCAAATTCTACTAATTCATTTCCCAATTCTCATTATTGAATTTATAAACCATTTAATAGCCCAGTCCACATTTATTGAATTTATAATCCATTTAATAATAGCTATAATAGCTAAAAGTTATTAAAATTGTTGTACATTGCCAATCTATATTATGAGATGCACAATTTAAGCATGTATAAAAATTAGCTGTTTCCTAATTATGTGAGTAATAAATTAGTCAAAATTGGTTGTTTGACAATTTCGATGTTAACTTTTTGCCTATAATAAGTTGTAATTCAAAATGCTGCTATCTGCAGCGATTTCAAAAAGAGCTAATCAAACATTCTTTTAAGTTATTTTGTCACTTAAAATAACTATTTTCTCTAATAAATTAGCTGATTCGATTTAACTATTTTGCCAAACAGGACCTTAATCAAATACATGCTATTAAAGCCTTCCAAATACTCAAATGAATTCAATTAATTATTAAAAGATTAAATTTTGTATTTGATATTATAGATTGGCATTGGATTAAATAATATAACAATCCATATCTATATCTGTATCTATACTTTATCTCTCTATAATATATTAAAGTGCAATATTCTTCAAAAAAAATTTCCCCTCAAAACTCATGTCTATATTAAATTAATTTTTTCAACTAATGCTAACATAAACTCTCCATATTAATTACTTTTTATATCCTCTCTTTTCCAATTTCTTTTCTTTAACAATAGATTTAAATATTTATTAAAAAAATAATTAAATAGAGGCGTATGAAAATCTTTGAATTAAAAAGTGTAATTTTTTTTTCCAAGATTAGAGTTCATTCAAAATATTTTAATTTATTTATAAATTTCAGAAAATATATTAGTTTTTTATTATTTATTTTAATAATTAATGGTAGCACTAAATAAAATTGTGCCGGAGATGTAATGATTAGCGATAAAATGTATTTAATTTTTATTAGAAGTTTATGTTGAATTCTAAATAAATTAGAATATTGTAATTATATAATATAAATAACTTATAGTACATTTGAATATAAAATTTTGAATTAATTTAATATAAATTTATAAAAATATTGAATTAAATAGATAGTGCACATGTCATTGGTACATATACTTGAAAACTCTATTGTAATGTCATTTATTAGTCTCATGATAGTAGTTAGTGTATATCAAGTTCTTAAATTAAGTGCATGTGAAATTACTAAAGATACTTTCAATTAATTTCAATATTTATAATATGATTTTTTTTTTCAAATATAAAAATTTAAATTGATAAGATATTTTATGTTTATTTAAGTATGTAATGTATGAATAAATTTTAATAACTATTGCTTTCAATATGTATAAAAGTACCCATTCATTCACTTGAAGCCTCGGCCCATGAGACACCATTCAAGATAGTTCATGTTAGATTTTTTTAGTCAATTGTTCATAATAAATCTGATGTGAATACGTAAAGCATAAATCTCTTTAAGATGTAAAATTATAGATAAATTCAATGTTTTATGGATTGTTAATTACATTGCATTGTAAATGGACATATGTGTATCTCTGGTAGAGTGATTAAACATTATGTTTTTTCATAAAAAATGGATAATCTTATTAAAATATTCACTATTTGTTCTACGCTAATTATGTTTTATGGATTTGTTTTTTCTGTAATTCTATGTAATATATGGGTTGGACAGGAAGTTTAGATTTCAATTTCAAAAAAAAAAATTAAATAAACTAATTCTAAATAATAATTTTTTAGGTTATTTTATTATATAACATTAAATTATTTGTGTTAAGTATATTAATTGTTTGAATAAGATTTTTTTCCTTAGATGGTTTGGTTGACTAACACGCAAATGCATTAAGCCCAATTGACGGACACTTTATTTTGAGATTGTTTACTCTTAACAATAGATAAATTATGTGTAACCATTTTTTTAAATCAAACTACAATATGCTAATTACAATTTTATCTCTCAACAACATTTGGTGTTTTCAGTAATGAATACATAAGTAAAATTTTAATTTACAATAAAATGTATGTTTAGTTTCATATTTTAGACATAACTTTAATGACACACATTTGAGACTATATTAATTTATACTAAAATTTTACTAACTTTTTGTTAAATATTTTCTTTATTTAATACTGAAAATATGTTGCCCGGTGCATCGCACGGGCGGGTATAACTAGTTTGAATAATAATCAACTTCAGTGGTTATTTTTACGTGGCTTTAATTTCAACCATTAAGCAAGGTGTGAAATTTGGAAATTTAAATTTCAACAGAAATGATCAAGATTAAGATCCTGGGCCTAAAAACAAAAACAAACAAACCTACATTAATCATTGAACCCCAATAAAAGATACTCTATAATTATTCAAGGTGGTTGTTTTTGTTATATTTCTATATGTAGTTTAATTACGGTGTTTAGAGCACTTTTTTTTTTTCGAGTACACAATCAAAAAAAGCTAGAAAAAGAGAGAGAAAAAAAATGAAAAGCCCGGATCGATTCAAACTAAGCCTGTGGGAACTAATTTTGTCGTAATTATATTCTTTTGTTGTAATTACGGTGTTTAGAGCACACTTTTAATATAAATAAGTTTTTTTTTTTTAATTGGACGATCAATACAATGTTAATCTAAGTTTTTTTTTTTTTTTTCTGAACAATCTATACAGGCTATGAAAGGAGTGGTGGTAGTACATACCACAAAATTACAAAGGAGAAGAAAAGAGAGGGATATGAGGCCGGTAGGGAATCAAACCTCCAATCTTCCATTGAAATTCGCGGGAAATCACTTGGGCTAAATGAATAAATACTCCCTCCGTCCCATTCCAAATGTCCTACTTACTATTTTTGGATGTCCCATTACAAATGTCTTCTTTCTATAAATAGAAATAATTTTCCCCTCCAACAACTATGTGGACCCCACCATATACTCACAAACCAACTCTACCTTAATTCCCGTGCCCAACAGTAACAAGACACTTGGAGTGGGACGGAGGGAGTAATAAGTTACCAACCCTTATTTCACTATTGATTGATAAGTGTGGTTGAGAATTGTGATATACTGACTACTGTATCAATAGGTATATGATTTTATTTAATGGATGTTTGGATGTGTGATATGAAATAGATTAGTATATGATTATTGTATTTTCAAAACGTAAATAATCAAGTTTGCAGCACCATTTTTGAGCGGTTAAACTAATTATTTGCGTTTTGAAAACACAATAATCAGATAATTTATTTTTCTGCAACTTATTCAAACACACACTTACTGAATTAATAATATTAATATATGAAAATTAATATTTATTATTTATGGGAAAGAATACATTTATTGAATCATAACTTATTCAATTAATAAATAAAATCTCCCTATAAATACTTACTATATTATGCAAAATACAACAGCACCCAATTACTGTATATGTTTCTTATTTTTGTTGTCACTATAATATAGTAAAATTTACTGTAACTAATTAATTAAGTATTTTCATTACATTATTTTTGTTAGTATATTCCATTGATTTATAATGAATGTTTTATTTATTTATTTATTACAATTAACGGTAGAATCTTGTTCTTATTATATAGTAGTATATAAACTTGTTATTAATTAATTATGTTATGACTTATATCATTATCCAGTATGAAAATGATATTCATGTTACGTTGTCGCACAAATTAATTCCAATTTACGGATGATCTCATGATTTGTCATTTTCCATCTTATATAATTACACGATTGTAAATAGTACTTACTATGTTAGATAAAGATATCGATATTCAAACATGAATTTTTTCTACCCCAGTTTTACCTGTAGGCTTTCCGACATTAATTAATTTATTTATTTCATTTTAAAATTTTGATTTTTAATTTTTACTTAGTGGTGCATGTTTGTGATTCGCTGGCTGTGGGCTTTGTCTAGCTGTTACAGATGCTTTCCCCACCATATCTACAACTTACCAACATATATATATATATACACACACACTATATATACATATAGATACATATGGCTGTGGGTTTCTTCTAAGTTTAACAAGTTGAAGCTTCATTATGGTTTGAAAAAATCGCATTGTTTATTTATTGTGGTTGTGAAAAGTATGCAAATTCAAGGTCATAATAGTAATAATAATAATACTACCATAATTCTAGGCAACATTATTTTTGAGGATGACATTTTGTTTTATTTTTCTTGTGTACGTACATCCTCTGTTTTCTTTTAAATGCACTATTCCTGCATTTCACGTCGTTCAAGACACATTTTTAAAGGTTAATAACTCAAATTGTACATAAACAAAAATTATAAAAATTTGATATTCTAAAACTATGTGATTAGACGAATCTAACAAACAAGATATCGCTTGACTATGTTTTTTTCTTATATAACTATGTTAAAAAAATTAATCAAAGTTACTCAATGAATGGTGACTACTCTGTAAATGGATCACTTATTTGAGAACGGAGGTAGTATTATATATTATTTTAAGTTAATTAATGTAATTGTAAATTGAGGTAGCTTTCGAAAACAGGCAAGTAGACGACATGGCCTTTTACACCTTGAATTGCCTTCCACCCACCATTCAGATTTATCAATTAATGGGAGGGGAAAAAAGTGGAAATTTTAGAGTATTTTACGTGCCTTAGTTACGTATGCTGTTGAGACTTGAGAAGAAAATGTTGCTCTAATTTTTTTTGAGAATGTCGACAATATAAAAGACAATAATTAGTAAGATAAATTGCAATAAATAAATTTGTATTTTGGGGTTGCTTATTAGGAATGGCAACGGGCACCACCAATGAAGTTTGGGAATTTTATGTTGGATTTGGATATCAAACTCAAATCACATGCCACATAAATTACAAAGAAAAAAAAAAGAGTGGGATAAGGGGCCGGATGGGAACCAAACCCCTAACTTAAAAGTTGGAAATTAAGGGACTTGACCATTGGGTAAATCCTCATCCCTTTTATATAATTTTATCAATATGGGGTAAAGTACT
Source organism: Hygrophila difformis (assembly GCA_030278955.1). NCBI lineage: Eukaryota > Viridiplantae > Streptophyta > Magnoliopsida > Lamiales > Acanthaceae > Hygrophila > Hygrophila difformis. Next base: position 477,747 of record JAOANR010000252.1, on the reverse strand, counting down.
AAAGTTATTAGATTTTAGCAAATGCCTAAAAACAAAATCGTATAAAACATAAGATCAAAAGAGACATATTTAGGGATTGGGACTTAGCCCAAGTGGTTAAGCTCCTGACTCTCAACCTTTAGGTTGAGGGTTCGATTCCCACCCGGCCCCTATCCCTCCCCTTTTCCCCTTTGTAATTGTGTGGTATGGGCCCCCACCACTTCTCTAGCCTGTATATGCTGTGGCATGGGCCCCCACCACTTCTCTAGCCCGTATAGGCTGTTCCGCAAAAAAAAAAAAAAAAAAAGACCATATTTACCAACTAAAGAGTTAGATTTTGTTAAATCTTTCCACTTTCAATCGGATTACAATTATATATTCCCATGGGCCCATTTTTGTGGCTTTGTTGATTTAAAAAGGCCAAAATATTGGGCCAAACTAAATTAGATAAACGATTTAACAAATTAGTAAATATAAATAAATAAATAATAATAAAAAAATCTGAAACGTCCGGTAATTAAATCCAAAATACAACTTATTAATCATTTAGGTTTAGCAATATGGAATGCACACTACAAGAAAAATGTTGATTTAGCTACCGAACCTGCACTTAGATTCTTGATTTTAGCTACGAAAATTTTACTACTAAATTTTGTTCCCCACCAAGAATTTCACGAACGAATTTTGTAGCTAAATTATTACTCCCTCCGTCCCAGTTGAATTGTTCCGTTTGACTTTTTGACACTGTTTATTGTTCAACTTTGACTCAATATTATTGTAATTATATATTTGAAAAAATAGTCGGGTTTGGTCTTGTTAGATTCGTCTAATCGTATAGTTTTAGAATATATATATTTTTTATACGTTTTAGTTGTATATATTTTGAGCTATTTTTGATTACTTCCTCCGTTTCACTATTTTTGTTAGGACCCACCCAGCATGTATGCCGATACACATTTTGAACGGATAATATCTCAAATTGTGTATAACGAAAAGTTATAAAAAGTTAATTGTCTAAAACTATAAGATTAGACAAATCTAACAAGATCTCACTTAACTATATTTTTCTTACATAGCTATGATAAAAATTCGAATCAAAGTTAAACAATGAATAGTGCCAAAAAACCATCCGTAACAAATATACTGAGACGGAGGTAGTAAAAAAAATGAATTGGATTGTGTGCAGAAATGAAATGAAACATTTCAAATGGGACAGAGGGTGTATTTATTATTGTGGTGACAAAAAAACTATTTTAGACGAAGTATAAACACTAAGTTTAGGTGCACAACATAGCTCTATATAATAATACAGTAAATCTCAATAGCAACCCATTACCAAAAAGGGGGTCTTTTAATTTCCTTTTCAAAATGCCAAATTTCTACCGCTATATATAAATATTCCGATGCACTTTTGAAAATTAGCCTGAAAAAGTAAATAACATGCCACATGCATAAATGCTTTCGAATCTGTATGTCATAATTTGCCTCATGCAGTATATATAGTATTTCTTCACTACATTATATTTTGACAATGCAGCGTCATTATCATATAGAAATTTGAATGGTTTCAATAATATAATTACATATTCCGATCCGTCAATATGAATATATATATGCATATATAAATTATATATATAATACTTATATTACAATATAGTAATAAAAATAAACTCTTTACTCGTGATAGGATCTCACACATGTAGTAGTATATGGGGTGTGTATTGTACAAAAGTAACTTGTACACAAAGGATTAAATTGAACTAACATGGCTGCCATGTGAACCTAGAGACACAAATCATGTGTAGCTCATGTGGAATAAATGTAATATATATACTGCCCCTATTTTTGTTTACTTTTTAAGTTAAATGTTAATTTTTTTTTTAATTTACAATTTCACAATTCTTTCTTTCCTTTTTTTTCCCTAAAAGTTTATGCACTAAATTTATATACAATCATGCATGTATATAATTAAAACTAATTTTCTCTGATTTATATATCAGCCCATTCCAACTGGGATTCATGCCACACTTTTTTTTTTGCATAACTCATGCCACACTTTTTAAAGTGCGTGTTAATTATATTTATATTTTATTGACTTTAATTTTCTGTAATCTGTACTTCCTTTTTTTTTTTCTTTTGTTTCATCCAATTATTTATTAGGAATAAATACTAATGGTAATGATGATACAGCCATCTTCTTTTGAGAGCCCACTTTGGGAAATTCGTGGATGTAAGTCGATCAGTGGCGCTATATGCTTATATGTATATTAATAAATTTCTGGCATGAAATGTGACTTTTAATAATAATAATAATAATAATAATAATAATAATAATAATAATTCAAGCCTAACATATTATTTATTGCATGCTATCTTTATATTTTTATTTTGTTAATATATAAATTTTTAACCTGCTCACAGTAAGTTTTATGTGGTGTATAAGTAGCCACCTATCTTTTAAATATGGTTTTGTAAAAAGAATTAACATGTCTTTACTTTTTTATTTTAGCATCAATTAAAAATATGTGGTAATTATTTAGTTGTTAACTTTAGAAGTTAGTTATATTCATTAGTAAATCAATAATAGTACTTAATTTTATTAATTATTAGTGGGTGCCCATGCCACACAAATTAGAAAGGGAATAAAAGGGAGAGATAAGGGGCCGATGGAGAATCGAACCTCCAACATTCCATTGAAAGGCAAAGAACTTAACCATTTTGGCTAAGTCTCAATCCAGAATTGTTTAGTAGTATCACAAAAGTAATGGAAACTATATTGAATTAAAGATGATAGTCAAAATACAAAAACTATTGAAAAAGACTAAGTTATACTAATTGATTATAGTGGTACCACCACAAAAATTCAGTGGTTGCACAAAGCAAAATCAAGCAAAATCTAAAAAAAAAATTAACTTAAAATTATAATTTTATCAATTTGAATGATATCTCGTGCGACCGTGGGCTTCTTAGTAGATCCGCCTATGCAGTATATACACCCTAATAATTTTATCACAGAAAAACGCGCTCTACCTTATGATTTAAGTACTATCTTTTTAACTTTTTTTTGGGAACATCCATGCTTCAAGGCTTTAAGCTAACAAATAAAGTAGGGAAGGGATTGAAAAGCAATTAAATTTGGGGAAAGATTGAAAGAAGACTCATCCATACAAAGTGCTCAACGACATGTATTATTGTCCCAAGAAAATGTCCAAATGGTAAAAATAGCGTGTGCATCCATGATCCATCGTCTATGAAACTTTTTTTTTTTTTTTGGCTAAAATATGTGTAACCTTATTCCTTTTCATGAAAAACTTGTGCAAATTGGCAAGCTTCAAATTGCAGATTTTATGATACCCACTTACAGTTAATTATTTAGGATAGTGATGCCAAATGCCCAAATTTGTGTAGAGGAGATTATATGCTCTCTAATAAAAATACTTATATATTTAAACAAATTTTTTATAAAATAATTTTCAGACATCATAAATCAAAATTTTCAAAAAGCTAAGCAACCTACATTCAGTTCATTTAATTTCTAGCTTTTATATTTTGAGCCACTACTCTTTATTCAATCTGCTATCTGATCCGCTTGCTCCGAACATTATCATAATCCTTATGGGTATCATGCGTGTTTTGCGGTGAATGGTGATTTAATGACATAGCACTTTCTCAATGCCTTGGCTAGGTTAAACCGAACGACGTATAAGAACATGTTATTACGTTTAAGAGGCGAAGCTATTCCATAATACAAAACCCTAATTCCAACCCCTTTGCAGCCCGGGCCGTCGTCAGTTTGCCGTGGCAAGTTAGGGGGTTGGATTAGGGCTAGAATTAAGTTTTTAAAACTCCCCGTTTTAAGTGTTTCCATTTTTCCCTAATTTCCCTAATAGGACTTGGGAGACGTCAATCAATTTTCTAAGATGTTATATGCTTCCTCATGATTTAAGGTGGTCTTGGCCGGTGAATGTGGCCTTGGTCTTGGGGTAATGAAGACGACATCGAAAATATTGATCATATTTTCCTTCACTGTTTTGGTCTGGTCTTTGTTTGATTGTACTATTGGTGTTGCCAGCGAACTTTGAGTTCAATAATGGTTTTCTTGTGTAGATTTTTCCTGTTGAAAATTCACTCCGTAATATGCCTCCTCTTTTATCTGGTCTGGTTTGCATTGGAAGATATGAGTAGGCAAAAGCAAAATGCAATAAAATGGAGTATCTTGAAATCTTGGAAGAAAACTCTACTGTTTTGGGCCTCCCTGTGTCTAAAGCTCTACAAAAGCCCAAAACAAAAGACATTTGTTACTGTAATAAAAGCCCATTCTGACACAAAATATAGATTTGAAATTTCTTATACACGCCTACAAAATATAGAATAGAAATCCAGAATGCAAACACTGTCCACAAAAATATTAAAGACACATACAGTTAAATGCACATTTTAAACTATTAATGACTCAAATTCGGTACAAATAAAAATTTTAAAATTTAATATTTAAAAACTACTACATCCGTTCTCAAATAAGTGATCCATTTGCATAGTAGTCACTATTCATTAAGTAACTTTGATTAATTTTTTAACATAGTTGTATAAGACAAAACATAGTCAATTGAAATCTTGTTAGATTCGTCTAATTACGTAGTTTTAGAATATCAAATTTTTATAATTTTTATTTATGTACAATTTGAGTTATTAACCTTTAAAAATGTGTCTTGGACGACGTGAAATGCAGGAATGGTGCATTTAAAAGAGAACAGAGTCCACACCTCATCGGGTCAGCACGTCGGCACCTGCTGAATGTCATCCATTTAATACCGTATTCTAACCCCTCAATTTCAATTCCTATCCAACCGTTTTAAATCAAAATTACCTAAAATGAATAGAATTTAAAGTCTCCTAGGACTCCATATAGTTATGAACTTGTTTTTGGCGAAGCATAGTTAGGAACTTAAACATAGACGAAGATGTAGTATATACTGTATACACATAATAAATAAAATAACTTTCAAGTTTCTATACAAGTTAAATTAAAATGGGAAAGATAAATTAAATTCTCCATATAATTCATTCTATTTACTTCCCTCATGATTTTCCTCTTTATGTTCACATCTTTGTAATTTTCAATTAGTTTTCAACCCCATTAACTCGGAAAAGTACAAATTATAACCATATATAATATCTACATCAAATACTAATATTTTTTAATTTTATAGATTTACATATACGATAGGAGCTAGATTGGTCACATGCCGCCCTTGGATCCGATTAACTTTGTTAATCCATAAGTAACGGCCATCGCCAACCACCCTCCGACCAACACCCTCACCGACGATCTCACCGCCGGCGCCTTCCCCAGCGCCGCCCCCACCAACCCAAACACCACCAGCGCCACCGTAACAACCGCCGCCACCACCCCAATCCTCACCTTGTAATTCGTTATGAACGAGGCCGCCAGCAGTGGGACCAGCGCTCCCATGGAGAACGCCAGGGCGGACGCCGCCGCCGCCTGGATTGGATTCGGCAGCCTCTCCTTATTACCATCATCATCATCCTCACCACCGCCGCCGCCGACCACCTCTGGAGGTACTTCCGGCGCTTTCCCCATTTCCCTCTTCAGCTGCGCCAAAACGACGTCGCGCTGGGCATAAACCGACACGAACTCCCCGATTGCCATGGAACAGGCCCCCGCAACCAGGCCCGCGAAGCCCGTCAGGATCATCGCCTTGATGTCGTGCTTGACCGCCCCGATTCCGACTATGAGGGAGGCGGTGGAGACGAGGCCGTCGGTGGCGCCGAGAACGGCGGCCCGCAGCCACTGGGAGCGTCGCGAGTAGTCGAATTCCTCAGTGGATTGGGAATTAGGGTTTTGTGCCATTTATGAATGGAAAAGGGGTGATTTTGAGTATGGCTTGCACACGCCATTTCTTGTGTCATATTTATACAGCTGCGAAAAAGGTGAAATTGTTACAACTTACACATACTCTATACTAAATTTACATATAAAGACAAAAATCCATACAAATTTTGAACAAACGCTTAAGTAGGTGAAATTGTAAATTAAAATTGATAACATTTTAATAATCGATACATATATTTGACACAAAAGAAATTGAAAAAAATAAATATATTATAGAAGACCGAAATGTGGAGGGACAGTTATGATTAAAACCCGCATACGTAATGTATACTTTAATAATTCTTAAACGGCAAAAGAAAAACCAACAAAGGAGAAAAAAACATGAGTCTTGTTTGGATGTATCATGCATGTCTAGGGTTTTCTTGTTTCACAATTTTATACAATTTGTGATCCATACAATTCTTTTTTCGGAATTTTATGTTTTTGTCTCGCTTGCATTAGTGCATAAATGTAAAGTAAGTTAAATTTTATGACCCCCTATTAATATTTAAATATCACTTTTTTACATTCATAAAATCTTGTCTTTTACATTTTATTATTTATTCATAAACATCATTTTATAATTACATATCTTTTATTCTTTTTATTGGGTTTTCGATCTATATCGCAGATACCTCATTTGTAAAGCTGGATATGTATAGCATAAAACTAATTGTTCATAAATTACAAATTGATGACAAATTATGATTTCTAGCCAAATGAATAAATCACCCTCAGCAGCTCAGTGCACTACTGCATGCACATGTGTGTGGCCCTCTTTTGAAATAAAAAAAATAAAATAAAAATAAAAGCAAGGGGATTCCAAAGGATTTGCGAGTAAAAGTTAATTATTAATTATAGGGTTGCTTTGGTTGCTGAATAGGGGATCATCACTTACATTAAAATCGAAGACATGCAATGAAAAGACAGTGGATCACATTTGTTGATTCTATGACGACAATATCAAGAGTATCATATTTGGTTGTAGTTGAAATTTATAACATTTGGGAGGACATAATTTGGACATTATTGTTTGTGGTCCATCGGTAGCGATCAAGTGAGAATATTACATTTTATATCAATTAAATTTGGGCATATTTGCGAAGGAGTATATGATTTCCCCTCAATTAATTATTCCAATTGGGTTTGAATACATTGAATTAAGTATGTTTTCGCTCATGCTTTGGGTGTTCCTAAAATATGGGTTAAAAAAAAAAAAAAAAAGTGACAAAACTCGCTAACAGTGGTGGATCCAGAATACATATTTTGGTAGGTCAATTTATGTTAATTAATATTTCCTTCGTTCTTTTTTAAATGCTACGGACCCACATTTCACGCAGTCCAATACACATTTTTAATCCTCAATAACTCAAATTACATACAAGTAAAAATTATGAAAATTTGATATTTTAAATTCATGCGATTAGACAAATCTAAAAGATCCCACTTGACTATATTTTATCTTATATAATTGTATTAAAAACTCGAATCAAAGTTACTCAATTAACAGTGACAAAGCCTCCAATGTGTCACTTATAAAAGAACATATGAAGTATAATTAAATGTAATATAATAATTATCCTATATTTAATAAAAATTATAAAATTTCAATATTAAAAGAAAATTTTAATATGAAGTACTAATACGTACATCAAAATAATTACAATTATTTTAATTTGTTGAGTTCTCATATTTTGGAATCATTATATAATAATTGAGGTTGGGACTCACCCTAGTCGTCAAGTCTCCCGACTCCCAGCCTATACGTTGGGATTCGTATCCCCACCCGGCCCCTTATTCCTTCCTTTTGTTACTTTTGTAATTTGTGTGGCATGAACTCCCACCACCAATTTCTCAGCCTTTAAGTGCTCCTTCAAAAAAAAAAACAATACTAACAATAATTTAAAAGAAAATTAAAGAAAAGAACAACTCAAACATAAATTAGGAAATTGAAGTACTATGGTTTTAGGAGAAATATGCATCTTGCAAATTTAGAAAGATGAGAAGCAAAATCTAAGAAAATTAATTGGACATGATTAATTTCCATTAGATTGGAATACGTTATTAATCTATTAATACTAATAGTAATTTTTTTTTTCTTTGGTGGGTCAATTGACCCATCTTGTACACATATAGATCCGCCCATGCTCGCTAATACCAATATTTTCAATTTAGTTACAACCCATTGACTGGTCTGCACAGCAGACATTTCACAGGAAATTTCTCATATCACATAAAATATTTTTCCTATCATATATCCTTTCACGACACAAAATATCATCCCATATACACAAAACATTCTTCTATCACACAAAATATACATCTCATTACATACATCGCACCCAATCCTAACCCCAACTTTTCTAAAAAAATTTCTTCTAGTGTTACAATATGTCTCCAATTTAATTTACCAAGTGATTAACCTACTATTTTATATTGACCGTTACAAGCGATATATGGATCCGATTATCTATGATTTGACCCGATTATAATAGAAATTGCTAATTATCTTTACAACTATAAATACTGGCTTTAAGACGTACTTTCTTATTATTATAGGAAAAAGAGTATATAATAAATTCATATGTAGATAATGTTTAATGTAAGTAATAGTCTTTTCCATGTTGTAGGAGATTCCGATCCGCATGACGTTGATAACCATGCATTTTTAGGGTTAATCAGTTGTCTTGTGATATGAAAGGGAGCCTTATTGTTTATAATTAACGGAATAATTTGTGAACGTCGTTTTCATATTTCATTTCAATATTTGTTCGCTAAAATAATTTATTGAAATATGATCGGAAAAATAATAATAATAAAAAATTCCAATCACTATTAAAGGATCGAAAATAATGTCGATTAGAATAGTAATTTACCGATCAAAAGAAAGGCCAAACTATATCCGTCGTCGCTGAATATCAATCAAACTAATTTGCTACTTACTATTTAATTTAGTGACCAAATTAGCTAGTTATATTTATATATAAAAAAATGGTCACTAACTTTATTTTATTTGTTATTTTATGCTTTCTATTGGATTTAATTTCATTGCTTAATCTTATTATATTTATTTAACTTTTTCTTTTTCGTTTTGTTTGGGTAGTATATATGTAAAAATGTAAAGTTTTATTCAAGTATATAGTGTGGCACACAATGGTTCGAGGTCCAACACGAAAAAAAGAAAAGGAAGGGAACATATTTGCCTCATGTATGTGGTCTGTAACGAGGAAGGACAGATACATAAAACGAAATCGAAGTTCCCTCATCCAACGAAACAAATCCAAAAAGTGGATTGGATTGGTTTCCTAATCTTGGCTAACTGGCCCATTTCAGACTGGGCCTTAACTGGCCCAACCATCCTCAACTCAAGCGCAGGGCCCAAGCCCTCATCGGCCACAGTGCTGCAGTGGACCCCACCTTCCCACAAATATCTCTCTATAGATAAAGTAAAAACAATCCTCACACACACAGTTTCCCTCCCAAAATTTTCCCCCTCCCATTCCAATATTTTATTATTTTCTCTCTCACCCACTGCAGAACCCTGAATTTATTAAAAAAAATCAAAATGACGTGGAAAATCAACTTTCAAAACATTTACTGCATCTCTCCCTGTTTAAAACCCCCTTAATTTCTACGGCCTCCTCATCTCCCATCCGTCTTCCTCTCTTTCCCCTAGGTTAGAAATTCAAATTATTCCCTTCTGATCTTCCTGCATATGCTATTCCAACACCGCACGTTTCGCTGCTGATTTCTCCTCTAGGTATTCTTCTGCAACGATATTTTCTCTATTTTTCGAATCTATTTTAGTATCTGTGTTCAGATGTTCTTTTATATGGTTGTGGCAGTTCCATCTTCTCCGCTCCCATTCATGGATTTTTGTTTGCTTGTGATGATTTATTTATTGTTTTTCTTATTAGCCAGACCCATTTGTTTTGGCCACCGACTATTCCCTATCATCCCAAATTCCCTTACACGATTCTTGCAGAAATACCTACAAACACTTATGATGGCAGAAGCCTAGATTCATCGCAGGAAAAAAAAATACCACCGCGGCGGAGCCCTAGATTCCCCTCTTGCTACCCCTCCTTACTGTGTAATCATCGCCACATCGTCCTCCACACTGTCTGCTTCAAGGTTTCTGATGCGTATCCACTCAATTTGCAGCAGCACTGCGCATCTTCCTGCTCCGAGACCTCTGCCGCCGCGCATCCTTTGGTATATTTGGTTTTATTTTATGTTTCTTTTTTCTTTTTTTTCCCCTCTCTTTTACTGAATATTATTGGGTCGATGCCTCTTGATTTTGTCTAAGGAGGTCAGTCTTGATGCAAGAGACAGTTCACTGGTGATGCTGAGAAGAGATTGGAAGAGGTAATTTATTTCTCATGTTATTTGCAGACGGTTCATTGCTTTCATTAATTTGTGAGCTATTGTCTATGCGTTGATCCTTTTTGCATGAGTTTTTGTTATTATTTTTGTGGTTCTAGGCTTTGTAGCAGAAGAGTGTTTTTGTTTTAAATCTCTCGACCAACTAGACCGGCACCCTCTACAACAGCCAGTTCAAGGTAAACTAGAGGGCTCTCTCTCTCTCTCTCTCTGGAATATGAATTCGTCTCCTTTCTTTGTTGCATTTGAATTCTTATTTTCCCTAACCATTTTGGCATGACTTTCATTTACACAATGCTGCTAGCAAGGACACGTCTGATTGGAAGTCGCAGAATCCTGGTATTATGAAATAGATCATTATTCTTGCAACCATATATTGTCCTATGAAGGAGTCAATACATGTTTCTTTTTCCATATGCAGAGATTACAAGTGAAGATTTTGGGCAGAGGCAAAAAAATCCCCGCAGGCAAGTAGAATTTGCTAATGACGTTATACATTTCCAATTAAGATAGTACTGTGCTTAATATTTTTGGATCAGTTTTTGTTTCCTCTTTATATCCACTGGATGATTTGGTTATTGGATTTTAAGTATTGAACTATAATTTTTCATTAGTAGAGTTTGGTTGGAAGTGTTGAATAATTTCAGTTGCGTGCGATGGAGTACAGTGAATTTGGTTGTTTCCCATTACTACCTTGCAAATCACAGATGGCATCAATGGTTGCAAAGGCTTGCAGATGGCATCCTTTTTGAGTGAAATGTTCTCATTACCTTAATGAGGCATCATATTTGGTGAACCACTTTTCAATATGCAATAGTAATTCGGTTCTCTCATCTGAAAAATAAATTCTGGTGGCTCTCTTCCTCAATTAATTTGTTTACATTTCCTCTAGCAGTATTGGGATGTTTTGTTTTTCTACTCTAGATTTCCAAATACAGCTAGACACCACTCATCCCCCATCATAGCATATTCGGTTCTTTGGGCTGTGCGGATCTCCCTTTAATCGCTTCGGCTTCCGGCATGGGTAACTCATTGAAGAAATCTGCCCTAAAGGTATAATAAGTGTCTGTCGTTATTCATTTGCTCCCGATTGTTTTGCTTTTTGGTGATTTATGCTTTCTATTCGATTTTTTGATTGCCGTAGGTGCACCAGTCGACGTTCATACCAAACTATTGAAGAAGGTTATGCATTTATGTGGATTCAGGGGTTGTTGTGTTAGCCTATTCATATTCTTTCTGATATCTGAGTGTTTATTTGCTTTTGAATTCTATCATTTGAAGGTCTGGGAATGGGACAGAATTAGCATGGGTGATGCATAAAGAAGACTCCTAGCCAACGCCTTACTCGACATATCTAAAGAACAGTTCATCTTGCTGTCCATATCATGCATTCCGCTCTAAAACTTCACCACTGTCTATGACTACATTATACAGTCCCAATACAGATTCATGGTTGCATTCGACGACCCTGGTCCATACGGTAGAGGACGCTACAACAGCTACATGCTTGCTGAAATTAACGTCACCATATGGCGCAAGGGTTCTCAATGGTTCGAGGTCGACAGCAATGGATTCAAATGCTTGATTTGCTAGGGCGTGATAAACTTTAGTGCATTTGTATCAATTTGTCATTGTTTGATTTTTGTTAATAAACAATTGGATGTAGCTTTCATTTTTCATTCATCCATTCTTGATTTCCATCATCTTGCAGATTATTTTTTGATTGAATTTGGAGGATCTTACTCGGTTCTTGCATATTATTGTGTTTGTAGCATCATTCGGTTGCGTGGTTTTTCCATCCTGCTTGAACTTTGGTATTAAATTCCTAACGTTTATTTTAATTAATTTGTATGTAAAAGTTCGCTCTGTGAATGAATGCTCTATAGAAGTATTTAATTTACATTTATTAGTAATGTCTACGACTTGGGCCAAAACAGGAACTTTGTATTAAATACATCTATTAACTGATTATTATAATTTAAACATGCAAAAAAAAAAAAAAAAACTCAAGACCCAAACGGTAAGCATTATAATTTTTTTAAACATAAGCCAATTGTATAATTATTACTAACCAACATCGAATTAATTTTTATTTTGAAAATCTATTAGAATTGGATTTGAATTGGATGAATAATTAATTATTTCATTTGGTTTATTGGCTAAAAATTCGGTGTGTCTTTCTGGATGAGCTTATTATTATTACATTGTGTTAGAACCTTTATTTTGTGTTTAATTATTTTTACAGTAAATTCAAAATTTTTACAAGTTCCAATAAAGTAAGAGTGAACATCGTTGGTGGGAAGATGTGATACATTGGTTTTGAACATCGTTGGTGGGAAGATGTGATGTTGTAGTATGCTTATAGGGCTGTCATCAAGATAGATCACATATGCTTTGTACTTCCAACCCAATTCTGAGAGGCTTAGGAGGATCTTGAAACTGTGTGGTACTCGTATATCTAAGATGACTGAGGTAATGGAGGTGCAACTAGAGTTAGCTACCAATGCCCCCGTCGATGTTTCTGATGGAAGATCCTCACGAATTTCGGAGACGGCTCTTGATTTGGGAAGCTGATGATCAAGGTGATGACATGGGTGTTTTTGCTGTTTAATATTATAATTACCATCACCACTTTAATATGGGATCCCTGAAGTGGACAAAGTTGACAAAGTGATATTTGGGATTAGATATGGTTATTGTGAATTGCTTGGGTTACGAAGGGGGTTTTGTCCTTGTGAACTCCCCGGTCTATAAGTAGTATCTGAGTTGGAAATTGTAGCTGGATGGTTGTGTTGGTTTTGGTGGAGTGCATTGCTCCCTCATAAACTGTGTACTTGGTATTTCGGTTTTGGAATAAAAGTTTCTTTTCCTCAAAAAAAAAAGAGTGAATTGAATATGCAGTTGTAGGTTATAGGTAATTCAAAATTTTTACAAGTTCCAATAAAGTAAGAGTGAATTGAATATGCAGTTGTAGGTTATAGGTAATTCAAAATTTTTACAAGTTCCAATAAAGTAAGAGTGAATTGAATATGCAGTTGTAGGTTATAGGTAATGCAGTAATACCAAATGGGTCATAGATTATAGGATTATCAAATTTTACAAGTTCCAATAAATTAAGAAGAATGAATTGATTATAGTGGTATCAGTGGTTACATAAAGTCAAATCAAGCAAAATCTAAAATTTTTTTAATAGTAGAAATGAAAAAATAGTAGTTTTTTAGAAATGAAAAAGTTTTCCATAATAGTTATCATTTTTAGGTAGTAACGGTTGATCTATTTTTTCAATTTTAGTGCTTCATTTCTTGGAGATTTTTGTTATTTATTCGCATCTTTTAGCATATTAAAGAAGGTTCAATGAAAGGAAAAGGCGTTCAATGAAATTTATATATTATCATGTTTTTTTAAGTATTAAAAAGTAGTCATCAAATTATTTCAACCGCCATCCATCAATTCTTTATTCGTGTTCTTATTTGGTCAATAAATTATTTGTGTTGGGAGTACCAAAAATTCGACTTATCTTGGTAAACCCATCATTATTATATCATATATCTAAAGTATTTGATTTGATTTGATAAAACCACAATAAACGTGTAAATGAAAAAATTGAACCACAACAAATATATAGTTAAATAGTGAACTGAACCCTTATTTGATGTATTCATATCATTATTTTAAATCTTATTTTAAATATTTAGTCATAAACAACACCAAAATAATTTTTTTCTCATACACTTAAAAACCATAATGATTTACTGATAAAGTTTGGAAAATGTTAGGTTGTATTCTTCATATATTTTCAAAAATATTTCTGAAAGTGTACGCTCGAAGCTATAGTCAATTATTATTTTTTTAAATGTGCTATATTAGAGATGGAATGAACCAAATAATTATTTTGTTGCGCATCATCATTACTTTCAATTGAAGATTATCCAATTAAATTAAATATTATAGGTGGAATGAACCAAATAAGAAAAGCTGTTAAGAAACATAGTTAAAAATAAAGTATTAAATAGTATTGGACGGGTAGAAATACATTTAAAAATAGTATTGGACTATGTACAGAAATACATTTCTCAATAAATTATCATTTAACTTACTCAACATTTTTAATTTTATATTCAAAATTTAAAGTGTCTTGGGAAGCAACTTGGTGTATTTTATTTCTTTCACTTTTAGCTATATATATTATATAAATAAAATGAAAAAGAGAATCCATAAATATATTTTTTGATTTCGAATAGATAATATAACAAATTAGTTTTGGGAATTCTAAATATTTAAATTGCCTTAAAAATTTTAAAAATTTAAATTTAAATTCCTTAATATTTAAATATTTAAGATCCATTTGCATATTGAATATTACTCCATTTAATGGCCTGCATTCAAATAAAATTTTAAAAAAAGAATAATAAAATAATGGACTGCTTAATTTTTATTTTATATTTTTAAATAATGTTACTTCATTTAATCTATTTCCATTCAATTACGTAGCATTCGAGCCCCGTATCAATAATGGTTTGCATTATACTCGAACCATTTAAAATGTTCACAATTAAAAAGAAAAAATAAATCATACCCTGCAAATTATATCACAAAGAAAAATATTATATTCATATAATTAATTGAAATAAAAAATATTTTTATAATAGCCATGATAATTTAAGTTTTTTATTCTACGTTCAATTAATTGTCACATCATTTGGATCTAATTTTTTTCGCCACAAATTACATAAAAGTTTTAAAATACATTTGTAAGTAGTGTAAATACTATATTTAGAAGTAAATAATAAAAAATATAATTATAAATTGTATATTGAAATTAAAAATTTGAAAGAATCAATTTGTAATCAGGCATCATTTATAAATTAAGGCAATAGTATACTGTATCTATTCACAAATTTTGTGGGTCTCGATACCAATTTAATGATTAAGTCTATCTTTACACATCATAGGTGTATTCCCCAATTTTATAGCTTTGTATTCTCTCGATATACATGCAATAATTATCAAATGTTAATAATCAATAATTTTCAAGTAGAAAATAATACTCCCCCAGGGCCCATCTCATTTTGAATTTAAAAAATGAATCTTCTTTCCATTTTTGAGAACTCCAAGAATAATGATTGTGATTGACTGATTGTGAATCTCAAAAATTTGAATTAGCTTGGGAACCTAAATCCCTACAAAGAAAGATATCTGTATCCCAAAAATAATGATTATATGTGAAAACCCAAAAATTCAAAACTACGTAATTTGGTGTGATGCTTTTGTCTCCAACTCTTCCCTGGCATTCAGTGTAGGTCCCTTTATATTTTGTTCACTAAATCAAGAGTTTAAAAAATCAAGTATCCCATTAATTCATAATGGTTAATAAATTTAGATGTATCTAATAATAAATTATATTCAAAATATGATCACTTATCTATATGAATTACATATCTATATATTTTATGAAATAAAAATATCTAATGAACAATAATGGATGAATATTGGATAGTGAAATTATGGGTAAAAAAAGGATAGTTTTTTTAAAAAAAATCGATTGAGCAAAAAGATAGAAAAAGTAATCTAAATGTGAACAGATATTAGAATTTGAATATTACACATTAATGAGGTAGAATTTGTTTAGATTAACAAATGTGCATTTGGAATGCTACAAACTCATGTACAATACTTTAATAAAATTATTATACCTATTACTAAAATAAATATTCAATTGAATTAGACCTAAATTGGTCAGTCCGCGGGCGGGCCGCTCGCGGACTGACCAATTTAGGCCCACTTCTAATTATAAAGTTTATATATGAAAACTATTTCAAAACCTGATTATATGGTTTTTAGAAGTGTTATTGATGATCGAACTAATATTGATTTAAGTTTTTAACTATTTTTTTATGAACTAATATTCAACTTATTTTGTATAGATATTTTAGTAATTATCTTATATTATAAGATAAAATAAAGTACTTCTGTGATTGAGATTATCTCAATATCGTTGAGATTAAATTTAAATATATTCATGTTAAACACTTTATAAAATAAATATTTCATTGGGCGATTAATATATTAGTTTATAAGATGTTTGTTTTATTTAAGAAATATTAATTTGTTTGATTTTTTTGTTCAATGAATTTTTTGGGTGATTAATATTTGTCGGCCACTTATATAATTCATAAAATAACCGATTTAATTTTTTGGATAAGCAATTGGTTTTGTTCGAAACACGAATATTTAACAAATGTACATTTGTAATGCCATAAATTTATCGAAAACCAAATTATATATTATTATTATCTATATCAATTATTAAATTCTATAGGCCATAAATTTGTTAATTTGCGCATTGCAATGGACCTAAATTGGTCAGTCCGCGGGCGGTCAGTCCGCGCACCTATTTAGGTCCACTCCTAATTATCAATTTGTAAATTTTTTTTTCCAGAGGTAAGTGTCTGACAATTTATAAATTTCATAACCAAATACAATATTCCCGTTTATTTGTGTTTGTATTTTTTTTATTAAATTATCTATGTAATGATAACGTGGAGTCGGATAGAAAGACCACCATCAATGTTGTTTACAAGGAAGTTCTCCAAAATGCATGAATTCGGAAAGTTTGTGAAAGGGTGTTGATTTTAGATGTTTAAGGACCTTTTATGCAATTTTACATTCATGTGTTTCATTGATACAATAATTTTTTTTCTTTGGAGTCCGCGCATCGCACGGGTGGAGTAATAGTAGTCAAATGAAAGTACAAGTACTACCCAAGACATTATATGCTGCGCTGGCGGTTGAGTCGTTGTCAAATGCAAAAGCCAACATTTTTCTGTTTTCCCCCAAAACCAAAAAGAAAAACCCATAACTGCACCCCTACCAGCTTTCCAACAATCATTCAATGATTATGGAGCCGGAGTTCGACGGACGGCCGCTCACCGTGCCCAAAAGCACCGACTTGGACCAGATGCCAGACACCACCACCCGCCGCAGCTGCCACCGCCGTGCCCATTCCGAGACTTTCTTTCACTTCCCCGACCTCGACGACGACCTCAACCTTGACCTCCCCCAAAATCCTCCTCCTACCCTCCCTCCATGTGGCCCCCCGGCCCCCCTGCCCAAGCCTGTATCTCATTTCAGAAGCTTCTCAACGGACGCCGGTTTCTTCGACGGGCGGCCCCTCGACGCTCCCCCAGCGCTCGCTCCCGCTGTGCCGAAGCACGATCATAGCAATTCAGTGGACGGATATTCCAGTGCGACGTCGTCGGAGGTGGACTCCAGTGGTAAGAATGCTATGCCTGCTGATCGGCTCCAGGAGCTCTCCTTGATTGATCCCAGAAGGGCCAAGAGGTTATTTATTTTTCATTTTTTATTTATTTATTTATTTTTTATTTCTCTTTAATCTTGCAATTCATTGTGTTTTGTATCAGTTTGATTACTGAATGCTGTCGATTGTTAATGGTGTGTATGATTTTATTTATTTATTTATTCTTTTCAATTGGTATGTTATAGGATACTCGCAAATAGGCAATCGGCTGCGCGGTCGAAGGAGAGGAAAACGAGGTACACTAATGATCTGGAGAAGAAACTGCAGACTCTGCAGTCGGAAGCCACCAAGCTATCAGCACAGATCACAGTGCTGCAAGTATGTGCTTTTGAAAAATGATGCTTTGCTAATACAATGCTAGTTGAAATTGTGACTTCTATGTTATACTATGTGTTCCATTCAGTGATTTGGTGTTAATAGTGCAATGTTTATGTATTGGTGGTTATTCTACTTTGTTATCTATTAGGAAAAAAAATCTGTGTTGGGATGTTGGTACATAATACATTCATTCATTATAGTAGTTGAGCTAAGTTCTTCAATCATTGAGGCTTTAATTATAAATAAACCATTTAAAGGCGAAACCTTTTTGTCGCGAGTGATCAGTGATGTGGTGATTATGCACTGGCAGTGTCTTATTTGGTTGTTATTGTAACCGTTTAGCGACTTTTGGTAAGTTTTGGCACGTGTGCAATGCGATCATGGGTTCTATCCGTCCACGTGGTTATACGGATAAAATTGAATGATATGATATCATCTTTGGGATGATGGTTACTTGAGTTCCATACATCCACGTGGTGGTTACTTGTTACACATCCAGAAAAACTTTGTTATACATATGGTATTTGATTCTTCTCCTTAACAGCTTAACCTATCAAGTGAGTTGGTCATTAACACTATCATCGTGTGGGATTGTAAGTTTGTTACTCTGGTTTGTATGCTTCTTAGTTATGTTCATCTCACCATTTGTTGGTTCCTATGACCTTATTGATTCATGTCTGTTCAATTGTTAATTCATTTGCTGAAAAATTGTTATGTGGTACTCCTATTTAGTTCACAAATGAAAAAAGCATTTGATTTAAGTGGAAAGGTTTTATCTAAATGCCCTGTTCTTATCTGCCAAACTGCTAATGATGAATTTAATTGCATGTTTCGTGACAATACAGAGAGACACTACTGGCCTGACGTCTGAGAACAAGGAACTCAAACTCAGGCTTCAAGCTTTGGAGCAGCAAGCACAGCTTAGAGATGGTAATGCTTTGTTTCTGTTATTTTTACTACAAAATACCTTTCACACCCTTCCCAACAGTTAACCTGCGGTTAGTAAATGCAGCTTTGAATGATGCATTGAGAGATGAACTGAAGTGGTTCAAGATTGCATCTGGACAAGTTCAGGGTGTCAATGGAAACAACAGAGGCTTGCCTTCTCCATTTCCCTGTCAGCCTGCAACATTTCATTACTTGGGCAACCACCAGGGACAGCGTAAGACTTCTCATTCCAGCCCAATCACTGTGGAACAAGTGTTCCACCCTAACCTAGTTTCCAGGACTTTAATCAGTGCGCCGAGTAAAGCCTCAAGGACTGGCATTCTGTCCAGGTGATGTTTGGGAACATAAGATTGTTACTACCTTTGGTCTGTTTGTTTGTATATACAGTTTATATGTATTTGCAGCTTGAGTTTACAAAGACTGTTAGCTTTTTACCTGCATCGTCGATGTGTTTTGAGACTGGAAAAATACATACCATAGGGATGAATTAATATATACTCATATATGCAACTTTATAAATGTATTTTAGCATCATGCATGCATTGAGTGTTTAGTTGTTCATGGCCATTCCCCAATCTTTCTTGTTCATTGAGATGAATGGCCATTCTTTCGTGTAGTTTTGAAACATAGAAGACAACATGTTATACAGCTCTTCAAATACAAGAGATCAAAGTTTTGAACGGACATATTATATGGGCTACAACTCCTTGTAGAACATTCTGCAGCAACCCTTTTTTCCTACTACACAAACACACACGGTGAAGATGAAAAGCTAGCTTAATCAATAACAATCATCTCTTGTGCAAAGAATAGCTGAGCTACAGACGACAGAAATGGACAAGGTCTGTGTCTCTTGTGCAAAGAATCCAAGCTGCAGACGACAGAAACGGACAAGGTCTGCAACTCTATGCATCAACTGTGGACAGGGCAACTGCAGTTCTTGCTCCCAATATCAGCAGCGAGGCAAGGGGGCTTGACCTTGCCATCTTTGTACCAAATTGACCTCCCTTTAATAATTTCTTTCAAGAAATTGTCCAGCTTGTCTACCGTGACATTAGGCATCACAACAATGTGAGCCATGTTTCCCTCGCAAGCAAGTTGCCAACGACGAACAAACTCTTCATCAAGAGGGCGCTCAAATACCACTGTACTGCTCAACTCATTGAGCATGGCGCTGATCCCTGCTTCTCTAAGCCGATCTTTCAAGTAGTGAGCATTTCTTAAACACTTCTGAACTTCCTTCTGAAAACCTTTGTACCCTTTCCGGTTCAGTGTGTACCACAAGAAGATTGGGGCATGGCCATTCCTACTTCCCATGATTGTTGCATCTCTAGAAGCCAGATATTCTACGTTACTTGAAAGTGCGTTTATGTGTCGTAACCTTGTTAATTGAACACCACAAGGCATTGGGCATCCCACAAACTTGTGGCCGGAGACGCTGACACTTCCAATAGGCTTCTTGAATGTGACTTTGGGTGCCTGAATTAGAACTTACATTACTTAGCTGAAGGTTGGTAGATTAAAATTGCTAATTTTAGTGAATTATACTAACAATTACAGAAAAATCTAAACAAGGCCTAATCAAGAATAAAAGGAATGGACAGTCTACAGCAGGGTAGAGATCACCATAAGCTTCATAACTACAACCAGTAAATGAAAGAATGGAATCACCACCACATACCTTTTTGACGAATGGCATCATAAGCCCAAAGAGAGCCCCATCACAATGAATATAGAATCTATCATGCGAAAACTCAGACTCTTCAAGGGTCTGTATAACAAGATCAAGGTCATCCACCGCGCCTTTCACAGTAGTTCCTGCAATTTATATCACAGATTTCCCAATTTAGAAATGATTTGGCATTTGATGCCAGATTTGTAGGTCTGACAGGTACAACCATAACGTGTATACACATTTAAACGTGAAAGGGAAGGGATGCACTACCAATGTTGACATTGATGATTGCTGGTTTATCCTTGTTAGAGAGCAACTTAGCTTTAAAATCAGAGCAATCAATCTCTCCAGTAACCAAAGTACCAACTTTTACACATTCCATTCTGTACATACGTGCTGCTTTAAATACAGAGTAATGAGACTCCTTCGATGCATATAAAATTCCATCAGGAAGCACTTCTCTCCTGTCAATTAAACTCAGAATCTATCAAAAACTCTCAAACAAATAAGAACAAAGCCCAAAGCAAACAATTCATACCCAACCAGGATTCCATGAAGATTTCCTTCAGTACCACAGTTTGTGATGTATCCCCAGTACTCATTCTTCTCAATTTCCCATAGACGTGCAAACCAGTCCAAAACGCCCACTTCAAACTGCCTTGAGTGCACACCATAGTTGCTTTCAATAAATGGATCACCAAGGTTGTTAATCGAAAAATGCTGCAATTGACCAAGAGCACCATAATCAAAGTCCAGATTGTATGGATAGCCTGTGGGAACGTAAAGGGGACATCTTAGCAGAACATTCTGGAAACGAAATTGTGAAGAAACTATGCAATATTCAATATGCAAGCACAACTATGAACTAACTCTACGCTGAAAAAATGTAAAAGTGCAAAATGCAAAGTATAAACATCTCAGAAAATAAACAGATTGTTCATTTGAAATTATAAACCAACTTGGCTACCTTTCCATCTAATCCACAAGCACTTCCATTAATAAAGTGGAAAGATGTTAGTACTAGAGATCTAGAGGAAGAGATTAAAATCATAAACAAAATTGACCACAACAGAACAGGCTATAACAACACAAGGAGTACAAACAGCCTACTTGCTACAGCACAGATCAGAAGGCTAAATGCAAAATTGACAAAACAAACAATATAACTATATAAGTAATAGTATATACCTAAATGATACTTTGTGCGCTCAACGAGAGTTTTCCGGTATCTCGCCAGCACGGCGGCCATGTACGCGTCCTTATCGCCGGTCGCCTCGTCGTCGGCGTCGGGCTCAGTCACCTCCAAGCACGTGGTGTGCACGTTTCTCCCGAGGACTATCCCTCTCCTCTTCTCCCCATTCTGTTCCTTCCGCTCCACCACCGGAGGCACTGGCTCCGCCACCACAGCTGTCGGATCAACAAACGGCTCCACAGATCGTCCATTAACAACAGATTCGTTCACAGACATCTTCGCATCCACCTCTGCACCTCTCCCAACCACCGCGGCAGCTATATATCATCCATCAAAAATTCAAAGCGTACGAACACGACCTAAATAGCAGTCAGTAAATGGCAACAATAATTAAAACCATAATAACGAAGCAAATGCAGAGCCAATTTGATTACCAGGCAAATGAAACATCAACGGAGAGCAGTGATGACGAAGAATCGCGTTGGGAAATCGAAGGAAGAGATCGGGGGCGTTGCTGCAGCCGTTGTATCTTCAATTGTAAATTTTATAGAGGAAAAAAGGTGTAGGAAATTGTAAGAGGAAGAGACGATTGGAAACTGAAGCTTGGAGGTTTGTGGTTGCTGCGTCCCGTGGGCCCCATCTTATTTGTGATACTATGAGTACGAGTCTACGAGATATGGATGGATCGACGTGTCACGTGTTAATTTTTCAATAAGAATATTTATCCATTTATTAATTAATTAAGTAATTTTTAATGCTGTCGGGAATTGGGATAGCTGTGTCCACGTGTAAATTTATTCTAATTGCTACCATGACAAATTTCTAAGGGCATTCACAATGGGTGGGTAGCACTAGGGGTGATATCGAGTCGAGTCGAGCCCGAGTAGTAAACTACTTGGGCTTGACTTGATAGGAAAAATCAATACTCGAGCTCGAACTCGAGCTCGACTCGAGTACTGATTTTCGAGCTCGAGCTCGAACTCGAGTCGAGCTCGAGTAGAGCTCGAGTAGCTTGGTTTTTTTTTTTTCCTGCCAAAAAAAACCTGTTGGATTAGGCTAGCTAAAATGTAAGAAGGAATTTGTGTTTTCCTTAGTTTTCCATCACCAGCCACCACCATGAATTTGGAATTAAAGTGTATATACAATAACCCCTACAGACATGGGCAATAAGATTGTATTTTATCATAAACAATTAACCACCACGTGGATTATCATGCATAGTTACACGGTTGATCACTTGATCCTAATCTCCATAAGAGGTTGATCCCTGGTCCTGTTGGTGCCTGGAAAATACAAGCAATGTCAACCATTAGCACCTACAGAATGCCATAACTACTCATAAGGCATATCGAATTACAGTATCTTCAAAATTAATTTTTTTTGCAATCATGTGCACCAAATATGTATAGAGTATAGACAAGTAAATATAAACTATGGATTAGTCCAAGCACAGAAGAAAATTGCAGTTTCAAGGAAGATAATACCCACATGGTCTAATAAGACAGTTGTTTGGTTCTTCCATTAGTCAGACAGTTTCAAGGATTACTTCAATCTGGTAAAGTAATTTGAAAGAGAACAGAATGTTGGTTTAATAAGACAGTTGTTTGGTTCTTCCATTAGTCAGACAACACACATGAGAATGGATTACAAAGTTGAGTTGTGATTTTTGAAGAGTTGGAAGATTTGACAGAAAATTTAAAATCAATATCAATTTGGCTATGGCTTAACTTTACTAGAATGATTGGTTTGTGCTGAATAATAAATATATCTTCACACACTACATTTAGCATCTACACAAGAACTTTTATAAGTCAGGTCTGGTTAATTTCGGGTGAAAAGAAACCATTCTACCATATGGCCCTTTTTCTTATCACTTTCCTGGTAACATTTACTACTTGTAAGAATCACAAACAGAATTGAACAACATAACAGCGTCTACAGATAAATGCTAAAGTAATATTTGAAATTTTATAAAGAATCACCTTGTTGCATCAAATCCACCCATATAACAGTATTTTGATGCTCCTACACCCCCATCAGGGCCCTACACATATATACAAGACAAATAACCAGTTATATTAAAACATTCTAGAATAGTAAAGTATCCATATAGCTATATATATAGAGAGAGCTAAAGACAAATAAACCCGTGATCCTACCTTCTCCATTTTATCAAGCACTTCAAACCCGTGAATCACTTTGCCAGAGATCAATGAATCGCTAATCCAGAATGTTCACTAGTAAGACATGGATTTTATATTATTTTGATGTTATTATCCACAACAGAAGCAGGCTAGTTATATGGAATTCACAAAAAAGAAAATTAAAAAAAATAACCGACGTGCTAAAGATGATATGAAACAATGGCTTACCACTTATCATAGTCCCGGCATTCAAAAAGCAGGCAGCACCATCCTTAAGATATACTAGTAGTTGATTGAATGGACATCCCATAGATTCGACAAAAATGGGAGGAGGCCTATGAAAATAGCCTGTTTGTGCATGGGGGTGGTTCAGGATTCTAATAAGATTGAATCTTTATGCAGAAGCATAAAATTAAACCATAAAACCTTAAAAACTAACCTGATATGCAGACCCATAAGGAGCAAAACAAAAAGAATGAGAAAATCAATAATGATACAAGTGAGTAAACATGGTATAATTAAAATCATGTTCTACTGTAAGATAACAAGGTGCTACCCTAGGTTAACAAATACAGATATAGATGATACATGATCAATTTTTATTGCAAGTCCTCTCATAGTTGTACTGAAAGTAAAAAAAATAAGTAAATAAATAAATCACTTTATACACCTTTAATTAGAAGCAGCAGCCTTTCCAGATCCCATTATCCAAAATATAAAGCAGAAAATTCACTCAACACAGCATCATATTCAGCAGATGGTGACGACAAAAGATGACAAAACATGACAAAAGATGACAAAAGATTTTCTTGAATCCTGAAAAGACAAATACAATTCAAAAAAGATTAGGAATAAACCAAGAATAATCTATAATTCTACACAAATGTACAATTTTAGTTAAAACATAAATCTACTCACATGTGCATCAAGGAGGTGGAAACTCAATTTCATTTGGACCGACCAGTTTCTATAATGAAAAAAACCAATTAAAGCAAAGCAAAATATTCAATAAATCTTAAATTTTATATTAACTATATATGTAACAAAAAAGAAGAATCCAAATAATAAAAAATATCTACCTTTTCCTTCTTTTTAATCCCATATTTTTTCCTATACCAATCACTTCCGCATATTAGCATCTGAACTGTTTCACATTTAAGCGTGGATCGATAATTATCAATCACTCTAGTTCCAGCCGAAAATGTAGACTCAGATGCTACTGTGGTGATAGGAATAGCTAAAATATCAGCTGCCATTTGAGAAAATTGGATATGCCGTTCGATTTAACTTCCACCAAGCTAAACAATCAAACTCAAGTCCATCTGATCCTGATCCATGAGGCTGTAAAGGTTTGCTCAAATAGCCAATCAATTCTGAATGATTTTGAGAAATTGAATCTTCTTCATTAAAGTCATCAAAATCACCCCAATCCTCAGATGGTTGTTGCTTTGTACTCTGAGTAGATGATGCATCGGTTGATATAGATTCAGAATTTGCACTAATAACAGCATACTCCTCGTAAAGGTCAGAAAGCAATGAGTGAACCAATTCCAAACGTCTAGATGTTTCCAAAGGCAAAAGCATAGACGAAAACGCAAATTTTAGCCATTTCATTTTTCGTCTAGGATCCAATACTGAAGCAATTTCCATCAACAGATTGCATTCACCCCAATATTTATCAAACTTCAGCTTCATTTTTGTCACCATTTCTTTGACAAACACATCATCATTTTTTATTTGAGCATCCAACATCTTTTTTATTTTGAACACTTGAGGAAGGAGTAAGTTACTGGTGGGATAATCACTTCCAGATAAGACTTGAGTGGCTTTTGAAAATGGCTCCAAGACAATACAGACTTTTTCAACATTATTCCAATCTTGTCCAGATGGGCACATATCGAAAATGCCATCCTTTTCTTGGAATCTTAAGAAAACAACCCGGAATTTTAGTGCACACTTTAGCATCTCAAAGGTTGAATTCCATCTTGTTCGACAATCATGAATCAATTTTCTCCCTGGTACATGAAGTTGTTGAGCAAGATCAGCAAACATCAACATTCTTCCATCTGTACGATTTATATAATCAACAGAATCTCTGATCTTTTCACATATATCCCGAATCTCACTTAATCCGTCTTGAACCATAAGATTCATAATATGGGCAGCACAACGAACGTGAAACAATTTTCCATCTCCCAATAGCCTCTTTGCCCTTCCAATGTCCTCTTTCAAGATCCGAATTGCCACATCATTGTTTGAGGCATTGTCTACAGATATTGTGTGAATCTTATTCTCAATGCCCCACTCTTTTGCACACTTGAAAATCGATGATGCAATCTCAATTCCACGTCTAGGAGGTGGAATGTCGATAAAGTTTAGAACCCTTTTTTGAAGATTCCAATTTTCATCTATCCAATGGCTTGTGACAACCATGTACTCAATTTTTTGATTCTTTGATTTCCATAAATCTGTAGTGATGCTTATTTTCCTTACTTTCTTCAGCAGGTTCTTCAAACATGATTTCTCTACTTCATACATTTGTGCACAGTCTTCCTTTACTGTAAATCTTGAAATAGGATTCCATTCAGACCAAAATCCCTTTAACATCATATTAAATGAATCCGATTCCACAACAGCAAATGGATTTTCATCAGTTAAGATCCAATTTGCTACCAACATCCTTGCCTTTACTTGATCAAATGCCCCACTATAAAGAGATGATCTTGCCAAAGAAACACTGTCTGGTGCTTTGAAAGTAAGTTTCTTTTGTTGTGCCTCTTTTGAAACTTTTGCTTTTTTAGCCTGACAAGTGCTAAGATGCCTTTTCAAACTGGTTGTTTGCTTTGATTTGCCCATGGACAGCTTGGTTTTGCAATGCTTGCAGATTGCAAAACTAATACTATCAACAATATTCTGCTCAAAGTCTTCCCACACCTTCGATGTTTTTCTTTTTTGGCCTCGAGATTGAATATTATTGCTGGCATCATTTTCCTCTTCTGATTCCTGTCTCAAATCATCAATACCATAATTTTCACAAGGACTTTCCGGTTCATTAGCACTGGGATTCACATCATCAGTTGACATAAGTGCTGGAGCAGTAGAATCGACCATTGATGCATTTGTAGACATTCATACGGTATCCTAAGAAACTACATAAATAAAATAAAATAAATTTTTATGTTTTCAGAATTGAAGTGCCAACTGCTATTGCATTATGTTGAATTTCATGTGCAAATAAGAATTAACATTCTGGATGAATGATGAAATCTAGAATTATTTCTAGCATAATGTGAATGAAATTCGAAATTCTAAGCAAAACATAAAAAAATCAAATTACCAGTTTACAACCAAACTTCGTCTCTTGTCTCAGCTACCAAACTTCTGGCATCAATCTATTAGGTCACATGTTGTCCGCTCTAGAGATCACCTAAATATCATTCATATACAACTCTATTAAGCCCTTATCCCATAACATCATTGTTGCAGCTAATCAAAATTAAAAGACTAAAGAACTACCTCCTTATGTATTGTCAAACTTTCTGAGATATTGAGCACAACAGACATTTGCCTCAAATGCCTCCGACAGTTGACTAGTCCCTGCCGTCATTAAAATCGCTAATCATTAATCATTAAAATCGCTAATTCAAAAAATGCAGATTGGGAGAAATACAGTCCCTACCTGAGAGTCGATTTGCTGTTGTGGAATCGGGCTTGCAAAAAGTATCCCAAACCTGAGAGTATAATGTGCAATTTTTCTACCTGAGAGTAGAACTCCAAGACATATTAATCATTTTTTTACATAAAGTATCGAGTATTGCAAAACTGGAAAAAGATAGATGGGGGAGAAAGAAAGAGCAAACCTGAGAGTCGAAGCAAACTTGTCGAATTTGGCACAGGGAAGGAACGGCCACAACGAGAGCACAGAGGGAAAGAGCGGTGGCGACTGGCGAGTTCTCGACTTCTCGTCACAGATACACAAAATAAGCGCGGGCGGCGTCCGTTGGAGTGGTGGTTGGCGCCGGCGATTCAACGGAGACACAAAGGGCTTCGGTTTCTATCTTTTTCAGCGTGCCCTAGTCCAAGACTCCAAGTGCGGTAGTGCCCTAATTGCTTTCTGGGAGCGAGAAGGGGGAAGAATAGAATAGCTAATAATCTGGGTCATGGGACGAGGGAGAGAAAATTAGGGACGTGAGATTAAAAATTGAAGTTGGGCTTGCTGGATATTGAGATTGAGATTAAAATAGAATTGCTTGCTGGATATTGAAGTTGGGCTTTTGGGCCTGAGATTAAAAATTTCTAAACAAATACCAAAATATTAAAGAAAATATAATAAAATTATTTAACAAACGAGTACTCGACTCGATTACTTGACTCGACTCGACTACTCGACGAGTACTCGATACTCGACGAGTATTATATTCTCCTACTCGGGCTTGAACTCGATACTCGATACTCGACTCGACTCGAATTTTTCGAGTACGAGTCGAGCTTTTTCCGAGTCAAGTGCCGAGTCGAGTTCGAGTAGCTCTACTCGTTAATCACCCCTAGGTAGCACACCATATACTACCTCCACTTTACCATTACAAAGAAATGAAATGAAAGTAGCAAATAAACTGAAGTAGCACTGTCACTACCTGCAAATGTGAAATGACAGTCATTTCTTCTTTTCTTTTCTTTTCTTTTCTCTTTTTTTTTATTTTAAAGTTTGTTGTATGTTTTTGTCCATACATGCATGTTTTATTTTTTATTTTATTTTTCTTTTAGTTGTGTTTCTATATAAATTGTGTTAATTTTAATGGTTTAATAAAATT
The DNA here is from genome assembly GCA_030278955.1 of Hygrophila difformis. Lineage (NCBI taxonomy): Eukaryota > Viridiplantae > Streptophyta > Magnoliopsida > Lamiales > Acanthaceae > Hygrophila > Hygrophila difformis. Next base: position 449,086 of record JAOANR010000252.1, on the reverse strand, counting down.
AAAATTAACTTAAATATTTAAGACAAATAAGAAATATACCAATATGGAATTTAATAAAATTATTACAAACTATTTTTAAAATAATATAGTAAATTATACTCCGTATTAAATAAAATTAAATATATGAAAATAAAAAAATTAAGAATTTTAAAGTATAGGAATATATATAATTTGATATTAAAAAATAAAGATAAAAAATAAATAAGAATTTTAAATTGTATATATTGAAAAATAAATAATGAAGTAATAATGAAATGTGGGTCCATGCATAGTAGAATCTAGGTAGTATTGTTGTGGAAAAGTTTGATGATATAGATAGTAAAATAGATAAATGCTGATATGGCGTACATGTGGAAAAAAATGGGGTAGTGTTGTTGTGGATGCCCTAATTGCTACCCGTCGATAGTCATAACCTAAACACCAAATAAAAAGGAGAGTGAGTAATAAGAATAGCTGAATAGGCAGTTTGATTTGTGCACTTACAATGGTGGGGTCGCTTAATATAGAAGAATACCAGGGCTCAGTAAAACTCAACTTGATACTTTCGATCAAATTATTAAATTTTAAAAATAAAAAATTATTAGATACAATTTAACCGTTATCAAGCCTAATAAATTTATACTCCCTCCGTTTTTAAATAAGTATAACATAAGGAAATAACACGGGATTTAATATAAGGAACAAAAATGCTTTAGTGGAAGCTTTTTTACCTTTAAAAGTATTCCATATATGGTAGCGTAACATTTATTATGAAACGCCCAAAAAAAAGAAAGTGTTACACTTAAAAAGAAACGGATGAAATATTTTGTAGCATAATAAGTAAAACTGTCAATTTAAATTCAAATTATATCTACTATCAAGCCTAGTTAAATTCGGGCTAAAATTTTAAATTTTTTTTACTGTATAAGTTCGAATTATACTATTCAAGCTCGATACTCGACTCGATATCATCCCTAACCAATACTGTATTTACTTTGTTATGCAGTATGCAGTGACAAAATTCTATACTACAAAAATCAGAATAAGAATACTAATAATTTATTAGTAATAAAGGATGAACCAACAGTTTTTGGACTCGGAGCTCTCTAAAATATCTTATGGTTTCTCATGCATCACGAAAATGGTTAATAATAATCGTAAAATAAAAAATACTCGGAATGAATTTGTACAGTGTACTCGGATATTTTAAAAAAATCGGGGCCTGGTGAGAGTAATGCAAAATTGTCCGAATCCATTTAGTGGAGGCCACCACGTGATCCTGACTTGCTTCTGTCCAAATCAATATGAAAAATGGAATATTCATGAATCATCAACGTGTAAGGCTGAGATTCATGTGGGCCACTCTAGTCACAGGCCGGTGTAACCTACGCCCCCATCACGCCACAGACTAAATTATTTGTGTATTGGGCCGGCCCATTCTACTTTTTGAAATTAATTATTTCTGGCTAGCCCATTAACGGCCTGGCCCGTAATATGGGAAATTACAAGTAGGAAATGGTAAATGGGAAAGTGAGGAAGGCAAAATTGTTTGACGGCAGCTGCGGAAACCAGATGGATTCCTCTCCTCTGAACGCGCTGCCGCAAGAAACCCTCCACCAGATCTTCTGCCACCTACCGCTCCGCCAGATCGCCGCGGCGAAGTGCGTCTGCAAGCAGCTCTACGCCACCCTGTCGTCTTCGTCCTTCCGCCATCTCCTCCGCACCCAATCGAATCAACTCGGCCTCCTCGCTCTCAAACCCTCGCATCGCCACGTATCCCCTCTGCCCATCCTCCACGCCTTCGATCCGTCGCTGAATCGATGGCTGAAATTCTCCCTCTCCTTCCTCCCCTTCACCGCTCTACACCCAATTACCTCATCGCACGGGTTGCTTTATCTCTGGGCGTGTCTGCAGAACCCCCGAAATACTCCCCAGGCGCAGAACCCCCAAAAAGCCCTAATTATGTGTAATCCCTTGTCCGGAAAATTTAAAACCCTCCCACAGCTTGGTTCCGCCTGGTGGCGCCACGGCTCCGTGTTGGCTGGCTCTCCTGGCGTCGTGGTTGTACTGACGGAGCTCGCTGTTATGTATTATTCTGAGAATGGGAATCCTCAAGGCGGCAACTGTAACCCCAATGTTTTGAGTAATTGGCTCAAATTTTCGTCGAATCTGCCGTCCAAGCCGCGGAGTCCGGTTTTGATTTCTGATTTTATACTCACATTGTGTGATGTGGGGTCGCCGTGGAGATCGCAATGGGCAATGTTCAAGGCAAAGATTGTGGGCATGGAGAAAACAATGCGATGGATTAGGGTGGAGTGGCGCGAGTGGGAGGACCTTTTTGACATTCTGAAGAGGCCAAGATTGGTGAGGGCTGGTAGCAATCGGAAGGTCTTCATGGTTGGTGGATTGAAGGCTGCATATGCCCTGCAGAATGCGTGCACAACGATCTTGATACTGAGGTTGGATTTGGAGAGCCTGGAGTGGGAGGAGGCGGGCCGGATGCCGGTTGAAATGTATCGGTGTTTCATGGAGAGTAGTAAGTTCAAGGTGTTTGGTGGAGGCAATAGGGTTTGCTTTTCGGCTAAAAGGCTTGGGAGGTTGGCATTGTGGGAAGAAGACGCAGACGGAAAGGCAGTGTGGAGATGGGTCGACGATGTACCCGGGAGCGGAGACGGACTTTGTCGTGGATTTGTATTTGAGGCAGGGCTTGATGCAGCCCCATAGCCAGCCAGAAATTTGATTTCTTGGTAGCGTTACCTGCGATTTACAATTATGTCATTAATTTCAATTTGAATATCGTGTGGCATTGTTCTACTGAAAAATGTTCAAGTTTTATTATCTGAAGTGTGAAGACAATTACCCCCCTGTTGTTATATTATTCGGTTTTATGAAATGCTAACTGTCCTGTAATTATGGGATTACCAAAGTTTATTTTGTTTAATGTTCATAAGCTGTTGATTGGAATTCCAAAATGAATCTGTCAATTGCTTTCCCATGAACCCTTTAAGCCGTGCTATTGTTGTGCCAGACCTTTAGTATCTGGTACTACATATTATTCGAGACCTTTTATGTGTAAATATTGGTGTTGCATCACTAAATTGATGGAACTGTGTCTTTAACTGGGCTGCTATGTTATTTTGATGGGAAAAGATATTTAGAAATTAGAATCAGGAACATCTATTATGCATATTCATATGCACAAGATTACAATTAGTTCACTGAAAGTACTTCTCTTCACTGTGTGATGCACTTCTCGTTGCCTTGCTGGTGCATCAACAGACATGTAGGTTAATGACAAGGTGAAGGTGTGTCAACAAGGTGATGAGAAGTGTATGATACAGGAAATGAGTGCTTCACTAAGTCAATGAATTTTCTGTACAACTTTGAATCAGTAAGTGTTGGATAATGATCCAAAAAAAGTTAGACTATCTGCTTTTGAATTTGTTGACCATTATCTCAATTAATACAACTCCTGATGCGTTAATAACCATACAGTTCTTCTCATCAATTAGGCCTAAATATGATTTTTCATGGGTTATGGATGACATTCAGTTCATGAAGTTTCATTGGAAAGATGACTCCAATTGTCGTATTTACCTTTCATCTATGTGGTGTTGTGACTTGTACTGCTCTTGGTTTCAATAATCTTAGCATCTCTGGAGTTGTAAGTAACAATGTTTCTTGGAGTAGTTATTAGAACTGTTTGAATAGGTCTGAACTACTTCTGTTAGATGTGTGCTCCATACTTGAGACTTTTGCCTAGAATTTCCTGGAGAACTGAAGTGCAGCAATAGGTGTTGATAGTCGATAGATACAAAAGAATCCTGAAGTGGCTACGATGGACATCATAACTAATCATGTGAATTTAGGTGATGCTTCTAATCCTCGTGGAGTTGCACACTTATATAACAAACATCATATAAAAATGTGAGTTCAGTTTTACCTAACTGTGACTTGAAGCTAGTGGGCATATTTAGAAATATATCACCTAACTGAAAGTAGCATTCGATCAACCCTCCTAAAAGTCGAGTCTCTGGGACCATTTCAAGGGAAAGGATGGTATAAGCTGGATTGATATTTAAAGAAAGGTGATGGAAGTTTAAACTTGAGGAACCGGTTCCTTTTTGACAGTTCAATTTAAGTTTTCATCATATACTACAAATATGTAATTGATGGTGTGTGCAGCAATTGCAGATAAAAGAATTATATTATGCCCCTGCACTATCTCCTCAAGATGTGTAATGCCTACACAAAACAGAGAATACTTGGGTTAGCTTGCAGGAACTTTAGAAACACTTGCATGGAACTTGGACATATGGACAAATGGACAAATGGTATTTTGTGGAGGTGCTGTCTTGTAGTGTACAGAATCATTTCCACTTGTATTAGCTGCACAAATGTTTGATATGCCAATTTGTCCACCTGTGAAATAGGAAGTTTATTTATGCAAAATGAATTGTTCTATCAAATTTGCCTTTTTTTAATTTTTTTTTTCATGGTTACTTTTATAGTAATTGAATGGTGAGGATTGATATCATTATGGAGTAATAAAGGCTTTTAGTTTTGGTTAGGAATATTTTATTTTGAAGGTGGATTTAAGTGATAAGTTTGTGCCTAATTTGAAACCAGATTCGTCATTGGAATCCTCTCAATCAAACAAGGTGTTAGAAAAGTGTCATAAATCCTAAAGGAACCAATGAGGACAATATAGATGTTCCCTCAGCCCACACGGGCCACTGGGTGGTTGTGCTTTCCTGATCACTATGTCTAAAATAGCATATAAATATAATTGGAACTACAAATATTTACACCAACTGAACGAACCCTTTTAAAATGAATCTCTACCAAACAGATATATGGCTTCAATTCATTCCAAAATTGTCGAAACATTGTAAAATCACTTTTTTTATCAAATAAGACAGCCCCATGTGATGCTAGTTTCTATTCCTTTTCCTCAACAAGTCACAATCTTTTTATGGTTCTTTTTTTTTTTTTTAGTTTATTTTGAAAAGCCAATCTTTTTTTAGTTCACTTATCTTTCATACTAATATACTTTTGAAAAAGAGTATATGCTCTCTATTATGATGTCAAAACACAAGCTACTTTTGCCTTATATATGTACCAAAGTTATCACATCCATAGGTTATTTTTCCTTTGCTGGATTTAGTTGAGAATAAAATGAAATAGAGCCCATTAGGTTTCCAGTGAGGAAGATCACCTTGAAAAATCAGTACTAATTGTTATATTTCCAAAAGTAGAGAGTATATTACTAAGGGATTTGGTGAATGTCTTTTATATATATATATATATATATATATATATATATATATATACTAGAACTCGCGGAGCGCGCGCGACGCCGCGCGGGGCAATTGTTGAATTTGAAGTCGGATTTCTTATGACATACATTACTGTTTTGAATTGAATGTGATTGGGGAAAAAAATTAGAGATGAATTCAAACATGCAATGCATAAACTCCACATTTAAAATCAAACAATACCACATTTGTCTAGTCTGACATATATGCATGCATATTCCCTGGGAAATGATGAAACCATATATATTTTGAAGCTGCTTTGTTGGAACCATATTTCTTCAACCATCTGCTTCTTTATTTGCGCTCCTGAATCCCATTCCACTTTCATGCAGGCATAATAAACAAAATTTGAGTAAATAGAACTGAATAGGAGTGCATATTCATAGTATGCCATAACTTATAAGAAGAACTGAATAGAAGTCAAGAATTTGTTCTCTGATGATTGTATGACATAACTTATAAGAAAAACAGGGGCTATGGAGTTATCAGCATCAAATAACTATCTGATGAATTGTCTATTATAAATTTATAACAAGATTCGTGATGAAGAAGCAGTGCATAATCTGTTGGCATCTTCATTAACATGCATATTATATCCATATTGTTGCTCAGTGTATAAAGAAAGGCATTCTAAATGTAAAGTCTACCTGTTCAAGTTGTTGATGAAAGACATCCATGTGAAGTAAGCCCAAGAAACCACAGCTGTTGGATACCAAAAACTGTCATAACACAAATAATGACATTTGGCTACAGCTCTAAATTATCCATACCATACCTGAAACCCATGCCAAGTGTTGTGTTACTCTCCTTTGTAACAGCCACACTTGCATCATTGCAAGTGAGCCTTTCAATCGCATTACTAAGTGATTCAAAATCAGATCCATCAGCAAGATATAGACCCGAGAATACCATATGCTTTATAGTCTTGAAACCTTTCATCATCAAGAACCAGAAGAACCATGTAAGTAGTTTCAAAATAGTAGTAATTGAAACCAAAATGAAGGACATTATGCTCAACCAAACCATTTGTATCCAAGTTTCATAAGCATGGTAAATCTTTACCTGGAAGAGGTTCAACAATGCTTCAAGCCTGGAAAAGTGTATCCCAACATGCGCCTCTTTGGTTGATCGCATACCTGTGAAAACATAGCATGTTTGCCCTGTTAAAAGGACTCCAGTCTGAGTGAGCTCTGGGTGTATAATTCCAACATCTAAAACTTTATAAGATTGGGCAATTCCAGCAAAGCAAAGCCAATTCCAACATCTGCCAATTACATGACAGATAACACATTTATACTCATCATAGTACGAATCTAGCAAAAGCATACGTAGAGGCGAGCTACTCTTCCCAGATGGAGCAGGAATTTCCTCTATCACAACAGGAATTTCCTCTATCAGTTATAACTCTTACCGCAGTAGTAGCCAGGGTTGGTACATCTGCTTCCGTCTGAATGCATGATCCAACATAAATTTGCTTTGCGATGATCTATAACGAAAAAGAAAACATTCAACACACTAACAATGTATGAGTTATGACAGCAAGCATCAAACCCTTGCCAAAACAATTGAAAACTCACAAAAATGATCAATACCTCATTACTAAACTCCTCATATGTCAGTCGTCTAATTCAAATGCTGTGAATTCAGATTTTAATTTGCCAACAGACCATATTCCACACATCAGCATCAAACTTCATCAGTACTTCCAGTCAAGGTATTCACTTGGATCTATAATGCAGCGACAATAAACATATGCTCAGGTAATTACTTCCACATTAGATCCAATCACCCACAAGCATTTATCACAAGAATTATAGCAAGAAAACACCCAACTTCAATTCATCCCAGCAGCATAGCACAAGAATTATAGCAAGAAAACACAACTCCTTTTTTATTTTCAGAACCTCTTTAACATGAGCTTAATATCAGGAAGTAAAAACTTTAAAAAGACCTTAGAAATGCTTGGAGGTGTTGTTCTGCATATTAAGTAAAAGCTAAAGTCGTAAGCATAAGGAAGCGAAACATGGTAGTAAGTGTTTGTTTTTGGCAAATATAGTTTCCGGCTTATAAAACTACACCCGACACAAAAATAGTAGATAAATATAATAAAGTGCTGAGCTACCAAAAAAATACTGGAGGAAGCAACAAATCCCTACTCTACATCAGTGCACTAAAATAATGTTCTGGTTTTGGCTGACACGTTCACAAACTCTAAGAAACAAGATAATAAATTAATTTTAAAAAACATATAAAAGATGAATTTAATCCTCCGGATCTGAGAAACTCTGGTCTATTCACAAATTATTGTTAATAGAGAAAATGCCGATAACTTTCTGAAAATAAATTTGTATTCAAGTAAACTCTGCTCTAGATTGAAAACTCTGCTCTATTCAAGTAAAATAAATTTGTATTCAGAAAATGCAGCACTTCAAAAGCATGTAAAATAGTAGAATGGAGCATGAAGCATAGATTGAAGATTTTCTGATGAATACATGTGAAGCATTCTCCTTGGAATAAAAAAACGAAATTTAACCCTTCAATAATGTACATATAACCACATTCAATCATTCTAAATAATGCCATTTCAAATGGGTGGCATTCTACTTGCATTTGCAGACTCATATATTTGAATTTATAAGGCATATCAATTAACTTGAAATTCTTACTATTTTCTTCGTCATCGGCATTGCAATGATTCACAAAATCATCAGGAAAAGACAATCGAGGGTCTGGCTTTATTTTCCATTTCTTCAAGTTCTGGAACTGAAGTTCCTCGGTACACCATGAAAGAAGAAATTGATATATGGTATTAGCAACACAATAGAAATTGAAATGAATGATGTTAAACTTTCATAAAAAAAAATAGCATACTTTTGTTGCAACTTCAGGAGCTTGTCCTTTTCTTCCTCTTCTATTTTCGTTTTAAAATTCACCCTCTGCATAAAATTCAACAGATAAGTAAGGTCAAAAATAACACCGCAAAAATAGTAAAGCAAGAATAGAAATTATTCAAAGATAATAAAGTGGAGGAGTTTAAAGAGCATACGTTCTTCCCGTATGTTCGGAGTTGGTTCATGTAGGCTGGCAAAAATATTTTCAGCCGTTGCAGTAGCAGCGTGAGCAGCCACACAACGTTTTCGCTTAATGATGCCTGGTTGCCAGCCTGGCTGGCCATATGGATGGATGAAAGGGTATTGAACAGCATCATATGCGAAAGATTAATAGGACACTTTTTTCAGAGGGCCATCGAATGGGTAAACTTGTATATCGCGAACTAAATCAGCATCAGTGGATTGTCCATCTTGCCATATAGCAGAGATGTCATCAACTGTTGGAAGGTTATACACTCGTTTTTCTAATCAGGTAGTTGTTTTTAAGAAGATTTTATATTCATTAAGGCATGCAATTTGATGGAGTTGTCTAAAAATCTTGCATAAGGATTTGATTCTGTAATATTTATTAACAAAGCAATGAGATCCTTGTTTAGCTTTGGATTGTCATGCATTCTTCTGTCAAGTTCAATGTCAGCATCATGAAAATAAAGTTGAAGATTTTTGGTGTAGAGGAGAATAAGGAATTAATGAAGTGGTGCATCATTCCATTCACGCGGAATACATACACATTTTGTTCATTTCGTTGCATATTGACATCATATTTTACGCCCAAAGTTGAGAAAGAGAAAGAGTTGTTATATGTACGTATATATGTGAGAAAATGATCAAACAAAGCATGTCTGCCTAGGAAAAGCTCTTCAAGAATAGGATGTGTCTACAATGGATCTAAAGAGAAAGTTCCAAATGCACAACAAAATCCTTTTGACTCACCACTGAAAAGTAACGCACCACATTGATTGCAAATGGTGGGTGCAGGAGGTGCCCAAAGTGAATCCAAAATTATTTTTCTACGTACCTGTGGGGGTTGTGAAGTACATCGCCCACGAGCCCTTCGTAACTGCCTGGTTCTCGATTGTTCACAGCTGGGTTCACATGAAAATAACTAAATTATAAGGACATAGATATATGGCGAGCAAGACAGGGGAGCATAAACAACCAAATGAATGGAGCAAGCAACCATTGCATTATACATTTCGAATAGCCAGCAAATAAACCCATATGCAATAGTGATCAACGCATAAACAGTGCTCACAAACAGATGAGCAGTAATGAAAAGGTGAAGGCAATCAAGAACGATCAAAGTTGGAGACTTGTAGAGGGAAAAGGCCACTTCTGAGGGACAACCATTTTCCAAAATAGACAACCATTTAGTTCATTTCCTTAAACAGAGTAGGGGTGAGGAATACTCGACTCGATACTCGATTAGACTATTAAATTTTAAAAATATAAAAATAGAAAAACTGTTAGATACAACTTAAGCTTTCTTAAGCCTAACAAACTTATATTTTGCAACATAATAAGTAAAACTGTCCATTAAAATTCAAATTATATACTATCTAGTCTAGTTAAATTCGGGCTTGAACTTTAAGTTTTGTTACTGTTCAAGCTTGTAATAACTATTACGAATGAGGTGAAACGAATGTAATGCAGACTCACTTCCTGAGCCTGAGCAGGGATGGTGACTTTTCCTGTTCCAATGGACCAGACAGGTTCATAGGCCAAGACAATGTTGGTCCAATCAGAAACGTGTTCTGCAAATAAAATTATCATTACATTTATGGAAATGAATCAACAAAAAGGAAAAAGAAGCGACCCACTTTTACAGTGATCGTCAACCTAGACACAAATACCATAAGATAGCAGTACAGTAAAGGCAACATGGTCCTGATAGCATAGATTTACGAATAGAGAAAATCATAAATAAAGCAGACTTAATCGGGAATGAGTACCATTCGTTGTATCATAAAGAATGCAAACTTTATAAACAATAGGCCACAAACAGAACCCTTCAAGTGGGAAAAATGGCATGAAAAGAACAAGCCATTTGAAAGTTTCACTTGATCGCGAAACAATACATTATAAACAATAGACCATAAACAATACAAGGAGGGCCAAACAATTACGGTAAGCTGACAAGGTTCACTTGATGGGCAAAAAAATGCAACTTATTAGAGACATACCTGGGCTGTTGCACAATCTTCACCTGGCCGACTTGATAGTTCGGCCACTTGCATTGTTGGCCGTTTCATGGCACGTCGCCGGGATGCTCGAGTTGCACGATTGCTCATAGGCTGGCCAGAATTGCTGGATTGTCCAGGGGCCACTCCCTGCAAGGAACGGTTTGTACAATAGAGATAAAATGGAGCATGTGTTTGAAGGAAAAGGGAAAAGGGGTTGGCAGGTACGTCCACAGATGCTCCAAAAAGGGCAGGACGGGTCCGACACTTTGTTCAGCTATGCTAGGGAAAAAAAGGGGAAAAACTCCAAGAGATTAGTGGGGAAGGGAAAAGGGACAGTGTTCTAGCAATTCACGGACAAACTTCAACCAAACACAAACTTAATACTATTAAACAAGAGAAATAATGCTATAAAGTGAAACTGATATTTTTCAACGTTAAAGGACACAAAAGTAAAGCAAGAAAAAAACTTCAAGGGAAAAGGGACAGAGTGCTAGCAACACAAACCTAACACTATTGAGCAAGAGGATTCCTGCTATAAATTGAAACGGATATTTTTTCTACTTTGAATGACACACAAGTAAAGCAAGTTCATACAGATAAAACAGCAAGAACGAAACCAAAAATCCACTACACCAATCAGGAACCCAAAATAATTTGACGGAAGTGGCTCAGCATTTGCAGTTCAAAAATCAAACCATAAGTTTCAAGTATAGTGACAATTGTATTATACATGGATAATTAGAACCTGTTGGACCTCCTTCTTTCGAACCAATTTAGGGCGTTAACATGAGGATATTGGTACCGAAGCTAATTTAGGGCGTTAACAAGCATATTGGCAAGTAAAACAATATAAAACACAACAATTGATCAAATGCCAAGTTCTATTATGAAATATTATGTAAAGCATCCAAATAATACATTCCCTTGTCAAAAAAATCAGATTTTTTTTTCAGCCACTTGCTATCTAATAGTACTATAATAATAAAACTAATGGAGTGCAAACCACAACTAAGTATCAAATGAAAATGATGATAATAAATCTCTTCGATATTATCAAGCATTGAAAAAACCATTTCCACATACGGGTAATTAGGCTCCTGAACCCCAAAAAACGTAAGCTGATTGGAATGACACATTAGCAAAAATCCGAAATTGATTGAGCTGTCATTCTACTTGTATCTGAATCATAAGGCCGACATTCAAAAGGGAACAACATTTACATCAGTTAAACCTCTCAATCATGAAATTAGCCAGAATAATTTAAAATCTCAGGTCGTTCCTTCCTTAATTGTTTGACATGAATTGAACGTACTGGATGTAGTTCTGTTTTCTTAGTTATGAATTGAGCAAACAGGGTGAGATCGAATTGAGTTAAGCCAACCTCAAATACCATGGTGAGCTTGACTTGAATGCAAATTTGTCAACTAAGCTTGATGGAGTTTGATCTCAAACTCAAGCATTCCAACGTGCTTGATGTAAATGAAAAAATAAATAAATAAAATAAAATAAACTTATAAATCAGTAGATTGCTTAAGTTTAGAAACTAAACAATTAAATATATAGATTATTCATTTTAATATTTTAACTAAACTATTTTTGCACTACATCTTTTGCATCCTGACTTCGAACTGGAGCTCAAAGGAATTAAGCGTGAATTGATGACTAGGTGTTCACAGATCATTCCTCACCCATGGTAACGGTTGTTGATTGGGCTGTGCTTCTGTTCATGTTTCTGCTAATATTTAAGGGAGCACAGCGCTACCCCTGCTTCAGAATTTATCAATGTATAATTTCTACTCTTCTCAAATCTTACACAAAGCAAATTATTCCCGAATTGTCAGCGAATAGTAAAATCTAAGCAAACTTAATCCCCATGGCAGACATGGGCTAATCGGCAATGAGCAAAACAACTAACAAGGAAGGAAGAAGCAACACAGAGAAATCGGTAATGGACCAAAAAACTGTGAAAATATTTTACCACAACACAGCCGACGGAGCAGGGACAGAGGGCCGAGAAACGGCGCCGATGCTGAGGGCGTAGCGCGCACGGCGGGCGACAGTGGTACGGTGGCCTGAGCAGAGGCGGCGGCAGGCGTTTTTTAGGCCGGAAAACGGGGACGACTGTGAGGCGTTACCGCGTACGGCGGACGAGGGGGAGTGTGCACGGAGGCCGACAGTGGTGTGGGTGGCCTGATCGGAGACGACAGCGGTCGATTAGGGCAAAGATTGGCGTTAGACGTTAGGGTGGCTCCGCTTTTACACTAATTAGGGCAATCTAGTGCTAGTGCGAACGGAGGACGACGGCGGCGTTAGTGGCCTGAGCGGAGATAACGGAGTTCGATGGAGCAGCGGCGGCGACGGGACACTGGTTCGTGGCGGCGGCGACTAAGTACAGACGGTGTCGATTTCGTGCGTAGGGTTGTGGGATTTCAGTGGAAACGAGAGGAATGGTTCGACTGTAAGGAGCTAACAAAAATTAGGGATAGAGTAGTAAGGCGATGGCAGATTCGTAATTTGGGAGAATAAGAATAGTACTATTCATAAGAAAGTGTCATTTATATATATTAGATATATATATATATATTTTATTGAGGGAACAATATACTCCCAATACACATTCTTAATGATTCCATATTTCAAACTTGTGACTTTATATTCAACTTCCCCATAAAATTATTACAAGGAATGTAAAAATCATAATGAATAACAATAATCTGTGATAATAATCAACACACAGTGGACATACAGAGGATTTGGATGCATTATCAATTATCATTTCATAAACGTGGGCGGCTATGACTTTTCCTTTTCCCTATATATGTATATATTGATCATAGTAGTCAAATTAATGTATCTGTCTCTCTTCCACTCCAGTCTCCAGTATCTCTTGTTAGATCATAGTTAATATATTTTTCTTTATTTCATCATATAGATACCAAAAAACTCCATCATTCATTTCTTTCTCCATCTTTCTCTTTCTCTTGAATATCAATACTATCTAATTAATCTAATAGCTAATAAGCATATATTCCACAACACGTTATCAGCACGAGCTACGAACGTAGCTCTGCCGGAATTCCTTTGAGGTAATACTCCCTCCGTTTTTTTTAAGTTCACCATTAGCATAGTAGATACTATTCATTGAGTAACTTTAATTCAATTTTTTCATATAGTTATATAAGATAAAACATAGTCAAGTGAGATCTTGTTAGATTCGTCTAATCATGTAGTTTTGGAATATCAAATTTTTATAATATTTACTTATATATAATATGAGATATTGATGATTGAAAATTTGCATTGGATTGCGTGCAGTGCAGGATGGGTGAAGTTAAAAAAAAAAAACGGAGGGAGTATTTTTTATTTCAATAATTCTATTATGGCTAACTTGGCAAAGCAGGATTTCATACCACTGATGGTATCTGGAGATAATTATTTATCATGGAAAATGGATGTCGAAATCCATTTGGAATCTATGGGTCTAGAAAAAACAATTGAAAAAGACAATCAGGCTTTAAGCCAAGACCGTGCGAAAACTATGATTTTCATCCGCCATCATCTTGATGAAGGATTGAAAACACAGTATTTAACGGTCAGAGACCCAATTGAACTCTGGGAGAATTTAGAAAAAAGATATGATCATTTAAGATCAATTAATCTCCCTCGAGCCCAGTATGACTTTTTACACTTACGATTCCAGGATTTTAAATCAGTAAATGATTATAATTCTGCTCTGTTTAATATCGTATCACAATTAAGACTGTGTGGTGAAACAGTTACTGATAAACAAATGATAGAGAAGACATTCTCTACATTCCACCCTCCAATTCGGTATTAGCGCAACAATACCGAGCAAATGGTTTCACTGAATATTCTGATCTGATTACGTTTTTTTTATTGGCTGAAAAGAATAATGATTTATTACTAAAAAATCATGAAATGAGACCAATTGGCAGTAGTCCATTGCCAGAGGCACATGTGACTGAATCTTCCAGCCGTGGTCGTGGCCGTAGTCGTGGTCGGGGTCAGAGACCTCGTGGTCGTGGGTATAACCGAGGCCGTGGGAAAAATCATTTCCGCAACAATGTTTACACTAGACCCACGACAGACACACGTAATCAGAATTAGGGCAACACCAGAGGTGATGTCCAAAAACAGAATTATGAAGAAGCAAAATGCGATAGATGCGGCCTAAAAGGGCACTGGTACAAAAATTGTCGTACCAGAGATCATTGGGTGAAACTTTATCAAGATTCCGAGAGGGATAAAGGAAAAAGGGTGGTTGAAACAAACCATGTTGACAGAATGAATTCTGAGGAGAATATGCCCAATATCCCAAAATTTCAAGTTGATGATTTATATAATGATTTGGTTTAATTGTTATGTTGTATTATTGTTTTCATTACGCTTTGAATTTCTGTATATGTCTTTACTTTTGTATGTGTGCTATATTATTGTCTTTGTATTGTAATATTTCACTTATGTTAAATCTTGTTTTAATATTAATTATATCTTATTTCAATTACAACAAAATGGGGAATTATAAAAGTGATAATATATGTCTTATTGATAGTGCTTCAACGCACACGATACTAAAAGACATAAGGTATTTTTCCAATTTAAAAATGAGAAATACAAGCATAAACACAATATGTGGTAGTGCAAATATTATACAAGGAATTGGCACAACCAACCTTATTTTCCCAGAGGGAACAAAATGAATTGTGAAAAATGCACTCCTATCCCCCAAGTCTCGAAGAAATTTATTAAGCTTTAAAGATATCCGAGAAAATGGGTATCATCTCGAGACATCGACTTCAGAGAATGTCGAATATTTATTAATTACAAATACCACTCATGGTAAGAAATATATATTGGAAAAATTACCAGCTCTGTCTTCTGGATTGTATTTTTCAAAGATAAATACAATTGAAAATTATCACTTAGACCACAGGTCTAATATTTCCCAAATAAACCAGAGGTTTATTGATGGCCAGAGGCCCACTAATATATATCATCCCAAAATAGGCCAGAGGTCTATTGGAAGCCATAGGATTATTGATGAATATATGATATGACATGACCGCCTAGGCCATCCCGGCTCTACAATGATGAGGCGAATTATTACAAATAGTCATGGCCATTCATTAAAGGGACAAAAATTGCTGCAACATAATGATTATATATGTGTTGCTTGCTCCCAAAGAAAATTGATTTCCAAACATTCACCAATAAAAGTGGGAACTGAAAGCCCTAGTTTTCTTGAAAGAATTTAGGGCGATATATGTGGACCTATAGATCCACCATGTGGACCATTTAAATATTTTATGGTGCTAATTGATGCATCAACACGATGGTCCAATGTATCATTATTATCATCTCGCAACCATGCGTTTGCAAAGTTACTTGCTCAAATTATAAAATTACGAGCACAGTTCCCTGATTATACAATAAAAAATATCCGATTGGATAATGCTGGTGAATATTCATCCCAGAGGTTTGATGAATACTGCATGTCAATTGGCATAACGGTTGAGCATCCCGTTGCCCATGTCCATACACAGAATGGACTTGCTGAATCGCTTATAAAGCGTTTACAATTAATTGCCAGACCATTATTAATGAGATCTGGGTTGCCATTGAGAGCTTGGGGGCATGCAATATTGCATGCAGCAAAATTGTTGCGGATAAGACCGACACATTATCATGTATATTCCCCTATACAATTAACATTTGGGCATGAACCCAATATATCCCATCTCAGAATATTTGGTTGCGCAGTATATGTCCCGATTGCACCACCTCAGCGCACAAAGATGGGTCCCCAACGTAGATTGAGAATTTATGTCGGGTATGAATCACTATCGATTATTCGATATCTTGAACCATTAACTGGTGATTTATTTACTGCGAAATTCAAAGATTGTCATTTTGACGAATCTCATTTCCCGACATTAGGGGGAGACAGAAATCAACCAAAGAAAGAAAAAGAAATCAACTGGAAAACACCGTTAGATTTCTTTGATCCTTGTACAAATGATTGTGAACTAGAAGTACAAAGAATTGTACATTTGCAGAATATTGCAAATCAATTGCCGGACGCATTATGCGACTCTAAAAGAGTAACTAAATCTCATATACCGGCAGCAAATGTTCCAATCAAAATTAATGTCCCAGAGGGACCAATTACAAGTGCCAAAGATGAATCTACTGCACGCTTGAAGCGTGGTAGACCACCAGGTTCCAAAGATAAAAATCCTCGAAAGAAAAGAGGATCACAAATCATTGAAAGTGACAAAATTGCAGAAAATATTCCAAAGGAAAAAGAAGCACTTGAAGAGAAAACTGCTCCAGAGGAGCAGGAACTTGCAGTTCCAGAGGAACAGGAAATTGAAAATAATGAAATATCAATCAATTGTGTCACAAGCAGAAATATTTGGAATCGAGATGCAATTATCATAGATAATGTATTCTTGTACCACAGCGCTTGACATTATAAATGATGACAAGGATCATGAACCAAACTCGGTTGATGAATGTCGGAAAAGAAAAGATTGGCCAAAATGGAAATATGCAATCCAATCTGAATTGGATTCCCTGGCTAGACGACATGTGTTTGGACCGATTGTCAAAACACTAGAAAATATAAAGCCAGTCGGATACATATGGGTTTTTGTAAGAAAAAGAAATGACAAAAATGAAATTGTCAGATACAAAGCAAGACTGGTCGCCCAAGGGTTCTCACAGAGACCCAGATTTGATTATGATGAAACATATTCCCCTGTAATGGATGGGGTAACATTTAGATATCTTATCAGTTTAGCAGTCCATCAAAATCTTGAAATGAGATTAATGGATGTTATTACTGCGTATCTATATGGAAATTTAGATACATATATCTATATGAAGGTCCCAGAGGGATTAAAAATGTCAGAGACATATGAATCAAATCCTAAATATATGTACTCCATCAAATTACAAAAATCCTTATATGAATTGAAACAATCCGGGCGAATGTGGTATAACCGACTCAGTGAGTCTTTGGTACAAGAGGGTTATATAAATGACCCAATCTGTATATGTATTTTCATTAAGAAAAATGGACAAGAGTTTGTAATAATTGCAGTTTATGTTGATGATCTCAACTTAATTGAAACTCCAGAGGAGCTCCAAAAGGCTGTTGAATACTTGAAAAAGGAGTTTGAAATCAAAGATTTTGGTAAAACCAAATCGTGCATTGGTCTGCAAATTGAATATTTAAATAATGGAACTTTTATCCATCAAACAACTTATACTCAGAGAGTATTAAAATGATTTTATATGGATAAAGCACATCCATTGAGTGCTCCAATGGTCGTAAGGTCACTTGATATAAAAAAGGACCCGTTCAGACCACAAGAAGAAGGTGAACAAATTCTTGGATCAGAGATCCCATATTTAAGTGCCATAGGTGCTTTAATGTATCTTGCAAACTGCACTAGACTAGATATATCATTTGCAGTAAATTTATTAGCGAGATTCAGTTCATCTCCTACAAGACAACATTGGAATGGAATTAAACATATATTTCGCTATCTCCAAGGAACTATTGATCTTGGGTTATTTTACCCAAATGATTCTCGACATAAAATAGTCGGCTTTGCTGATGCTGGATATTTGTCAGATCCACATAAAGCCAAATTTCAAACTGGTTATATTTTTACATGTGGCGGTATTGCAATTTCATGGAGATCAATGAAGCAGACATTGACTGCTACTTCCTCAAATCATGCTGAAATTTTAGCAATTCATGAAACCAGTCGAGAGTGTGTATGGTTGCGATCTTTGATGCACCATATATTGAAAAATTGTGGCATAGCTACTGAAGAAAAGATACCCCAACAATTTTATATGAAGATAATGCAGCTTGTATAGCACAATTGAAGGGAGGGTATATTAAAGGAGATAGAACGAAACTCATTTCACCAAAATTTTTCTTCACTCATGATCTACAGAAAAATGGTGAAATAGATGTGCAACAAATCCATTCAGCTGATAATCTTGCAGATTTGTTTACCAAGGCACTATTAACAACACCATTCGAGAAGTTGGTGAAAAGTATCGGGATGCGCCAACTAAAGAATGTCAACTGATGTTTTGATCAGGGGGAGAAATAAACATACAAGAATTATGTACTCTTTTTCCTTCACTAGATTTTTTTCCCAGAGGGTTTTTATCTAGTAAGATTTTAATGAGGCATATTCTTTGTATCGAATGGAACCAAAAGGGGGAGTGTGATAATAATCAACACACAGTGGACATACAGAGGATTTGGATGCATTATCAATTATTATTTCATAAACGTGGGCGGCTATGATTTTTCCTTTTCCCTATATGTATATTGATTATTGTAATCAAATTAATGTATTTGTCTCTCTTCCACTCCAGTTTCCAGTATCTCTTGTTAGATCATAGTTAATGTATTTTTCTTTATTTCATCATATAGATACCAAAAAACTCCATCATTCATTTCTTTCTCCATCTTTCTCTTTCTCTTGAATATCAATAGTATCTAATTAATCTAATAGCTAATAAGCATATATTCCACAACATAATCCACATATTTCAATTTTGTGACCCTTTCAAATTCAATCATACAAAACATGATTTTATAAATGCAAGTGTCCAACCACGTTAATTATTTATGATGGGTGACAAAAATATTTACCTTTATCTTGTATGGACATCGTTGTCAACTTATGTCATCTTTGATCCCAATTCCATAACCCCATGATTTATAGTATAAAACTGAAAAGGGCCCATTTCTAGGCCATTTTCTTTCCTTTTTTCAGGATACAGTTCCTATGAATGCCACACAACAAATGGACATGCGTCCAATAACCATTCATGGACGGTTTCCCATTGTTATTTTTTTTTTTTTTTTTTCCATCGAGAAAAATGTTGATGTAATATTTGTTTTTGCCATAAAGTTTTGGGGGTTTGACATTGATGGGGAATCTAATCCTTTTCTTTAACATATATACCTATATAACAATGCAATAATACAATAAAAGTTCATCGAGTTTATGGTCAATACACAACCACATTCGATGTCCCTAATTTTTTTATGAGCTAGAATTTTTTTTTTTTTTTTTTTGGCGATAAACCTTAGAAGGTTAGGAAAAAATTTTATGAGCTAGAATTGTTTAAACAGAAAAAATTGCAAAATAAAAATCAAGAAACTTAAGAAAGAAATTTGGAAAGGAGTGACAAAAAAATAGGGGGAGATTGAACTACTACTACTACTCAATCTTCCAAGATTTTAGTTGTCTGCTCTGCTCCAACCACATTTCAATAAGAGACTGAACAATGACAGAATGGATTTGCTAAGGCCATACAAAATTTGATTTTGTTTAGCTTGAGATTTTAGTACTGTTTGTTTTCATAATGCAATAAAAGGATTGTTTTGCAATGTACCTGTAATATAAAAAAGTGAATTTTTCAGTGGCAAATTTAAAAATAAGCATATAAAGTAGTAGTATGAACTATGAAGTAAGAAGTTTAAAACAAAAAGTAGCCATGTACAACAAAATAAGCATATAAAGTATTGTTTTCCAATTTCCTGTAAACCCAACACTTTTTAAACTTGTACCTTTATGAATACGAACAACTCTTCTTTGTATGATTACCTTTGAAGCCTATCCATAATCCACTAACATCTCATCATTTTTCTAACCAATAGTACTATATATGTTAAATTAATTTCAACTTGCCATAATTATTGGACCACTCCAAATTCCAAAATTCAATCCATTTCATAAGACAACTAGTAGATAAGAACCAGACAAACGCCCCCTTAAATTTTAATGACCAGGCACCGTGTAATTATTGCAGCATTCTATGTCCACACTTGTCATTTCCCCCTGTCACTTATTTCCAAATAAACCCCTGTATTTCCCAATAATTACAAATCCACTACCCTATCCATTCCCAGTTACTGTTATTTCCCCCACTATACTTTTTTCAGACCCACCTGCACTATCTCTCTCTCTCTCTGTATATAGATATACACATGTGTATGTATAGTAGGAGTATTCGTATGTGTAGTTGAAGACTTGATCTTGAAACCCAGTAGCTGACTGCGTCCATCTTGCCAAAATTTCAATCTGATTGCAGATTGTGCAGGTGAAAAAAGCACTGCTTTTGAGTTTTGACAGTAATGGTGGGCCAAATTGATTTTTCAATACGCCGAAATTCCCAGTCAGCCCTCGCTTGTGTTTTCGTATTCAACCAACCGTTTGACTAACAACTGTAGCGTTCCGATGGAGATTATTTTGATTTCTGGGTTGGAGTGAATTTTGGGTTCACGACGGTGCTGTGTTTGTTGTATGCTACTACTTTTTGTTGTGTATATAGTATAGTAATCACGGAGCTGTTTTACTGACTGGGGTTATGGAGTTTGTGGAGGAGGTAGCGGAGAGCTCGTCGCCGCCGCGGAGTTACAGCGGCTCGTTTGGTGGCGGCGGGAGCGGCGGAGGAGGAAGCGAAGTGATCAGGAATGATGTGTATAATCGTCTGATCGAGAATCGGAACGAAGAGGCGATTAGTAATCCTGATTTTCGTGAGGAATTGGATGCTCACTTCAAGCGCCTGCCTCCACGGTTTCTACTTCTTCATCACCTGATTCTGTTTTAAATTTAATTTTTGCGTTGTGATTATACATGAATTGATTCTGATGTTATTCCTGTGAAAATGTGCTTCAGTAGCGTCTCGGTCTGTCTGTGCTGGTGAAATTCGTGTGAATTACTGAATTGGAAATTTTGTGGTTTTAATTTTGTAAGGAGTTGGGGATTTGAAATGAATTGGTTTATCATTGTTTTGAGCATTCTGTTGTTTATTGGTAGCAGACATTTTGATGAGATTACTTGGTTTTATCTTTGTTGTTTTGTTTCAGTTATGGGCTGGACATCAACATGGATAGAGTGGAGGACGTTTTGTTGCATCGAAACCTTCTTGCTAGGGCACAGGATCCTACTAACCAACCTGTTTTCCACATTCGTTTTATAGAGGTGGGAATATATATTGTATTTTTTCCGTTGGACTCTTGATTTGAATTCTCATTCTTCTTGTTATTCTTGGTTATAGTGCATAGGATGATCTTAAATACAGTGTATGGTTGGAAAAAATAAATTATAGGGATGAATGTATATCTTCCTTAGACTTGATCAATTCGAAATGAATGAAAAGGCAAAAGAAGCTAATTGAAGGATAATATTGGAGGTTTAGGAGTGGAGTGCATATGAAGCGGAAAGTCTAAATAAAAATGTCATTGTAGTCTTGGTGAACAATGAGGAGTAACAAAGGAAAACACTCTGGTTTAAAAAGTGAACTTGATGGTATATGGTTTTATTACGCAGTACGAGAGTTGGTATAGTAAAATGACCTGCTGGGGACAATCGTTTAGTTATCCAAATAGAAACAACTCTTTTCTGCTCCTCTGATATATGATTTTGTATTGTTAAGTTTAACCAGAATGTTTCCACTGAAGATGATGATGTTGATGAGGAAGTAGTTTCAAGTGTACCTAGAATCTTGTTACCACAAGGTATTGCTTCCAATGGAGGCCAGCTAAAGGAGAGGTATTTGTGGTGTTAAGTAAATTGAATGATACTTTCAAGCTATGTTTGTTCCTATAGTTAAATACATATTCCTTTTGATCTGTCATTATGATTGAAATAGAAATTCTGGAGGTGATGAGACTTGTTCAAAGCTTGAGGATCTAAATTTGGAAGTTAGGAGGACTCGTGATGACATAAAAAGGGAAAATTCTGCAGAAGATTTTTCGAAAAGGTAATGGGTTGGTTATGTCATGACTTTCTTTGTTTTAATTTTGGCGTATTTTGTGTACCATAAGTGAAGTAGCACTGTTATTCTTGAGAATTGAACTGAGTTAATCAAAATTGACCACCATTTTGGATATTTCTTTCATTTTTTTCAGTCCTTATCTTGTTGAGAAGGTAATTTAGTTTTTGGGGTCAGAGGGCTTGCTCATAGTAGTGACGGGAAAATTATTTGGGTTTGAAGAGCTTAGCGCCTACACTAGCCTGAGCCGCAAGGTTCAGTTTTAAGATAACTTTAATGAAAATACGAAAACACAACATTATGATGAACATCCTTAGTCTGTTATATTATGTCATTCAAAGCTAAATTGCTACTCCCTATCAAGTCTTGGGCAGCGAATGCCACTGAAAGGTTGGCTTTCACAAATTCATTACAAACTATACTAATCACATTAGGTTGAACAACACATGTTTTCTGTTATGACATCTGAAGCAGCAGTTAGATTAGGCTTTTGCGGAGAAGAATTTTTTCTGACTCGTGTATAATGGCTGAGTACTTCATAGTGACATTATCATGGTGACTATGATTTGAGTGTTTTGAGGAATTTGATATGGTATCATTTGATGAATCATTTTTGTCTTGATTAATCACAATTTATATATGTTCCAGTAGTTTCTAGTTGGTACACTGCATTCAGAATGTAGATTGAATATCTAGATGCATATTGTAGGCAGGAAGCATTACACCCACCACTCCATGAAGTAATATTTTCAACTGTTGACAAGCCGAAGCTTCTTAGCAAGGTAAATGGTGGGCGGCTCTTCTGTTATGTTATGTATTAGATTCAACATTTTATAATTGAAGAACTGTTGTAGTCCAGATATTCACCACTGTCGTGGTTGGCGTTTGCAATGCTTTGGGATGCATTTTCCAGCTTTTAGCTACTCCTTAAGTGATTAATCTATGATGTGAATTTTCATTCTAAAACCTAAAAAGATGGTATGTCACAGAACGAACAAGTGTTATTGTGAATTTAACAACTGAACATTGAAGTTATTTTGACCAACCTATTAATTTGTCTGTTCTTTCTACTGTTTTTTCTATTTTGTAGCTCTCTGCTTTGCTCTCCAATATAGGACTCAACATTCGTGAAGCACATGTATTTTCTACAACAGATGGCTACTCTTTGGATGTATTTGTTGTTGATGGATGGCATACTGAGGTATATTAGTTTGTTTTGGCAGACTTGTAACCTCATGTGCTATTTGTATGCTAGGATAATGAAATAGGGTCAGTAGGGTTCACATCCTATCCGCTGATA
The DNA here is from genome assembly GCA_030278955.1 of Hygrophila difformis. Taxonomy (NCBI): domain Eukaryota; kingdom Viridiplantae; phylum Streptophyta; class Magnoliopsida; order Lamiales; family Acanthaceae; genus Hygrophila; species Hygrophila difformis. Next base: position 425,574 of record JAOANR010000252.1, on the reverse strand, counting down.
ATTCCTCATCTTTCGTTCGATTAATGTAAATTCTTGGCAGCAAATCACTATGTGCTGTTCAGTTGTCTGTTGCCATGACTGCATGTTCCTTGATCTTCAGTTGCTGTCTTTGAAGTGAAAAGACTGCTTTTGGCCTATACTTCAACTTGTACTCCAGTTATAATTATATATTTCAATCAAGATATAAACTCTCTTGTTGAAGATATTAGGTTTCGCTTGATGAACTCAATCTGTGCTTTTCTGATTGAAAATGGAGTAATCTGACACATCTCAGTACTGGAAAGTTTATTATATAAAACACAGTAGCATTTTTATTTTTGAAATGCCTAAGTTAGCCGTATGGAAACATTGTTAACTGTTCTGTATCATCTCCAGGACACAGAAGGTTTATATGAGGCAGTGAAAAATGCAATTGCTGAAGACGAGGTAATTATTGTAGTCAATGGCTGTTACGTTTTATGTATTTTGGTTGCTCTTTCCTCTTTACAATATTTTCCTTGATTGCATTTCACACCAAAAATTGAAGTTAATTTGTTTTCTTGTCATTTGTGGGTGATTGGTTAGGATGCCCAGAATGAAACTTCTGTGGTTTCCCTTTTCTGTACCAATCGATTGATTTACCTACTACTGTTCTACTCATTTTTGGTTTATTATGGCTCGCTCATAATAAATTCTCCATCTATTAATTTGAAGTTACCTATTGCAAAATGGGACGTCATTTCTGCATTGAATTATTTTAGGGATCATGGTCACGTTCTTTGCGCTCTTGCTCAATTGGGGAGAAATCTATTGCTGTTCAAACACAACATGAAGATTGGGAAATCGATTGGAGATTATTGAAGATGGGCGAAAAAATCGCTGCTGGATCTTGTGGAGATTTGTTAGTCCCCTGCCATTTTCTAAATAATTTTGTTTCGATTGACCTCATTTTTCCATTATGCTCAGTTGCTCACATCTCATATGTGCTTTGTAACAAGGTATCGTGGATTATATCTTGCCCAGGATGTTGCTATTAAGATCCTTAGATCTGAACATTTGAATAACTCTCTGGAAGTTGAGTTTGCGCAAGAGGTTTCTATTTTGAGGTAAGGTGTTTCCATTGTCAATTTACATGGTTAATTGATTTCCATGTACTGGATATAAGGTTTTGATGATTTGTTAAGAGGGTGTTTGGAATGGCTTTTGGTAAGGTGCTTTTGGCTTTTGCTTCTGCCAAAAGCACTTTTGGTGGAAAATAAACGTTTGGTTTGGCTTTTCAAAAAAAGCAGAAGCACCTCGAAAAGCTGCAAAAGTGCTTTTGGGAGAAGCAGTCCAGGGGGTGCTTCTCCAAAAAGCAGAAGCCAAAAGCACTTCGTAAATTGTGCAAAGACTTAAATACCCTCATTACTTAATATAAATTACACTATAAATATATCCTATTATCATATTAATTAGCATGTCCTTTTTTGGTAATTTACACATTTAAAAAGCACTTTTTACTTTTACACATCCAAACACACTTTTGAAAAAAAGTTGCTTTTCAAACATTCCATCCAAACACAAAAGTTACCTGCTTCTGCTTTTGGCTTTCACTTCTGCTTCTGCTTTTGGCTTCTGCTTTTTTCAAAAGCCAATCCAAACGGGCCCTAAGAGGTTTGAAATATTTTAGAAGCTAATTCTTTCACATGACAATGTAGTTAAAGGGGGTTGTGGTCATGTCTTTGCTACTGGTGCATTTAGTTGAAATTTATTGCATATGATGATAAACCTAAGGGGATTTGTAACATTATTCTTCCAGATAAATCCTTGCTTCTTGGGCAATTGAGAATAGGTTAGTAGTCACAAACTCATTCATTAGGATGGCACCCCTGTACATGGGCAATTAGATTAGTAGTGACAAATGTCAGGGTTCAAGGTTTTTTGTACATGGGCATCATTACATGTGGTGAAATAAGTGTTCCAGGGCAAGACAAGCTTAAGAAGGTGAACTGGATAGTGGGCTCTTTTTGTTAGCTTTGGGTTGTTAGCATTAGTTTACTTCCAAATTCACAGTTATTTGCCTTACCTTTTCACAGGCCTGTTAGGACAACTAATAACTATCAAGTGAAATTTTTGTGTTTTCTTTTAACGGAGAAAGGCATGTCTTGATTTTTTTATTTTTTTTTGGGTATCCTCGTAGCTAGCTAGCTATTAACTCTTAGATGATCAATGGTTTCTTATTAATTCAATTTGGTACGTTCACTTTGTTTTCCCAAACTCTCAACCTTGTTCTCATTCCCATATATGAAAATATAATAGCTAATTCAACTTTTTTTTTTTTTTTTTTCCGGGGTAAAGGGAGGGCTGAAGCCTATATAGCTAATTCAACTTTGAAACACTAGCGTTGAATTTTTTGCCATTAACTAATACATTTTGGTTATACTGTATATGTTTTTGGTGCTCACTATCAATTTTAGGATGAAACAAAAGATGAAAAGATGCATTCAAACTTTATAATCCAATGTGTTTTGTTCATTTGGGTGCAGACAGGTGCAACATGAAAATGTTGTTAGTTTCATAGGCGCTTGCACAAAGCCGCATTTATGTATAGTTACAGGTACTGTACTTTTACAAAGACCAATGTTTAGACAAACTAAATGGAACCTTGAATCTTAGGATTTGTTTTGTAATTCTCTGCCAGCTATTAACAAGTTAATTGAGTCATTGAGGTTTTTGGTTTAGAGTACATGCCTGGAGGAAGCCTATACGAATACCTGCATAAGCATCATCTCATCTTGAAGACACCACAGCTACTGAAGTTTGCATTCGATGTATGCAAAGGAATGGAGTACCTGCATCAGAGGAGCGTCATCCACCGGGATCTCAAGACTGCAAATTTGCTAATGGATGATTCCAATGTGAGTACACAATAAAATCCTTTTCCTAGAAAATTTTGCAACATGTCATCTTTCTTTCTTTCTTTCTTCTTCTTCTTTTTTATTTTTTATTTTTATTTTTTTTTAAATTTAATATTTCCTTTGCTCTTTTTCTGGATAGACGGAACTTCCTTTACTGTGAATATAAATAATGGTGGAATCTGATCTCTACTTTGAGTATTAGTTATGGTAGAATCAGATCTATATTTTAAAACATGATGTGTAAATTTGTGTTTGAGCTGCTAATGGTGCTTATATTCCCTGTCATAAAGCATGATATAAATCTGGAATCCAATAAAAATGCCTTTAGGATGCCAAGAAAACATGGATACAGGCTATGTTCACTCTATGATGGACTCCATGGAGTCATGGTTACAGCACACTTCATCTATTCATTTACAAGCATGCAAGATTATAACTAGTTTCCTATTGGTGGTTTAAACTTTCTCGATTGTGAATAATTTATGACTAGTTTTACAAAATCGGTAGAAACTAATTCATAATGAGTTCGAACCCTTTTGTTTATTTACACCAGCATCTTCTCTGTATGTAAGTGTATTGTTTCTGTGCGATATGCATATTGATTGGTATGGTGAATTGTATCAAGGTTGTTAAAGTGGCAGATTTTGGAGTTGCTCGGTTCCTGAATAAGGGAGGGGTAATGACGGCTGAGACTGGAACATATAGGTGGATGGCTCCTGAGGTACAGCCATTTTCTCTGTCAAACACCTACATAATGTGTTTCTTATATCCTTCAATATTGTATACACTACCATACCAGCACTAGTATATTTTCGTTCTATCTTGCAGGTGATAAATCATCAACCATATGACCAAAGGGCAGATGTGTTCAGTTTTGCCATAGTTCTTTGGGAGCTCGTCACTGCCAAGGTGTTTTTTCAATTTTCTTTCTGGATAGTAACAATCACTTGAGCTTAGATCTCAAAAATTTCCAATTGAACACATTGATACTCAAGATCCTTATTCTATTAATCTATTCATATTAAGATGATCCATTTTTCCTCGTAGGTTCCTTACGATAACATGACTCCTCTACAAGCTGCCCTTGGAGTGAGACAGGTATGTTAATTTTCCACGATGACTCAAGACTACAGATAACTTACAGTATACTTTTCTGATATTGCAATAATGGATAATACATGTTTAAAATCATCTTGTCTTTTACATGGCAGGGTCTTCGACCAGACATCCCTGAAAATGCAGATCCAAAGCTATCGGACCTGATGAAGAGATGCTGGGAAGCTCTTCCAGAAGATCGACCTTCCTTCAGTGAAATCAGAATAGAACTTGAAAAACACTTGCAGGAAGTAAAGTCACCAAACTTTCAGGATATTTTGGATGAACCGAATGGCTACTGAGGATACATTCCGGCGCATTATGATGAGACTTTCATTGGATACCAATTAATTACATACAGGTCTGATTTTGTTCCTTTTGTAACCTTTTTTTTATTTTATTTTATTTCTGGGTTTTAGTTTTGACCATGGTTGTTGATATAGAGGTTGAATTGCTGTATTTGAATGGGTTTTAGGTGAGAATTTTGGGAAAAAAGGTTAATTAGCAGTAATCCTTGTATACCTGTAACAGACACTCACGACTCTTAGCTTTGATTATTTGAGTGACGCTTAATAAATTCTTGTGTTACAGTATTTAAATTTAATAGTAGCACTACATATCTTTATATGATTATATCTATGAAAAAAATAATTTTTTGGGTCATTCATAGGTTAAAGGGAACCCGGTACAGGGGAAATAATAGTGTCCCAACCCCAAGAGTTGAAAATTGAACAAATCAAAAGTCTCAATCTATAAAGCAAATACATTGTCGGCGAATGGGTTACTGTCCAGACTCAGGATATCCATGCTATATGTATGTTATACATGTGTTTTCCCATTCTAAAATGTTGAGTGTTTTGTAAGGCCTGGTGCGTTTCATTAAATTGGCAGGTTTCCATTTTTATTATCAATTAATTACTTACCCATTTCGTGTTTGCTTCAATTTCCATTTCCGCTAATTTTGCCAAAGGAATTCAATTGGCAGATTCTGAATTGATTTATTATATACTAGTCAAACACCTGTGCGATGCACAGCGTAAAAGGGATATACAACTGCCTATGGAGGAAGAAAAAATAATTATAGGTAAGTGTATGAGAGTTCTTATTTATAACAATTTGTTTCCAAAGTAATTGGCACGAAAGAGCTACTAACTTTTAGATAGTTGCAAGACAGTTCATTATCAGTGGTTTTTTTTTTGGAGGAAACGAAGAAATGCCAAACTCTTTTATTTCCACAAAAAAGCACATGAGACTGTTTTGAATGATTCATCAGTAGGCAGATGAATTTTAGCTTCCATTTCTGATGGAAGTTAGAACCTAGTTAATGCCACAATTGTTTGTTACCCCAAAACACCAAAATGCTAGAAAAGTTATAAAAAATTTAGCATACATACCCTAATTCAGCTCTCTTCTTCATAACAAGTTCTTTTAATCTTGCTGCTTTCAGTTTTGTGAGTCTTTCAACCTCTGCAGAGACGTACATCAATTAATTATCGGCAAAAAAAAAGAAACAGTATATATGCTTGCAAAAAAAAAAAAGTGTACAAAATGAAGTTTGTGTGTAGATAAAAGCACCTATGTGGCTATATGGGAAGTCAAATTTCCCAAAATAAATAAAACCAATTTGAAATTAAGAAGAATGAAATGGTATGTAATAGTATAGTTTATTAATTTAACCAGATTGAGCATATCACTTGCCCTGTTTAGTCACAATTTTCTGAACAGTAGAGACACCATCCACAAACTTGTCCGGAAGAGAACATTAGCATTATTAAACATGCATTCTTTTAAAGAAACCACAATAAACTGCAAAAAGGGAACATGCCATTTGTATGAGAAACCTATTATGTTAAGGATTGAATGACCAAGCTGTACTGTTAAGCACTATTTATGTTGTTTAACAGATTTGGATCCTATTTGTTGCCATACATTCTCTTTGTTGAAGAACTTTGGCTGGACATTTATAGCACCATGAGAAGGATTAGAGGAGGAAAGGGAAACAGAAAACCTACTTGGGAATTTGGATAGTGAGATTTAATCATTCTTCCAAGATTCTAGGTGCGACTTAGATCAAGTGCAGCATCAATATTCTAGGTATGCCTCAAAAACATAATAATACAGGAAATGCCAGTAAGCCACATTCTGAGCTATAATTAATGTCAATGCCAATCAATACCCTGGTCAAGCAAACTATTTTCAGACAAAGAATGTGCCATTGAAGTTGAGGATGGTAACTCACCATATGTTTGGACACTTCCCAAGGAGCACCAATTATAACCTCATCTACATACCGGCAAGCCAAAACACTCAAGCTTCTTTCATGGAGATTCATTATTGGACGGTGAGATTCTCTATGTGAACTGCAAAACAGGGCAAATCGAACACTCTCTTCAAACTACACCAAATCAAATGTTCCATCTGGCTTCACAGCCAAAGCATGCAATAAGAGCAAAAAATAATATGATTTTTTACCTTCTATAGTTTTATGCATTTAATTGGCTACGCAGCGTTTAAGCACATAGATGAAACAATTGTATTACCTTTAAAATATTCACGTCTTTCCAAGGACCTTTATCCGACCTCATACAGCCCTCCTCATTTGTGCACGTACAGCTACCACCAAGGAACTCCGTTAGCTCCCTACCAACAAAACAGATGTCATGAGCTTTCAAAAGTATTTAATTAGTATGCATGCAAATGTTGAAATAAGCTTCACCTTCCGTCAATTGCTTCAAGGAGTTTCTCTACGTATTTACTGCCAAGCACCTATTTGAAATCGTTATTACAAGTTGGGAAAGCAAATATTGTTATGTGGGGGAAAGAACGCAAATGATATTTTGTAATTCTTTAGTAAACATGCATCGGAAGAAAGAAGAGCATGTGCAAGTACTTTACGCACAGTGTTCACACTGCAGCCACTGGATTATGTCACTTAGATATGGAATATCTTCATGTTAGCATTCCTCTGCGCAGCATGGTTATAATAAAATAGAACAAAGAGGAAAGGAGAGCTACAAAGATCATGAGAAGAATGCATGTCACCCAAAATGATCCAGGGCAGGAATAGTAGGCCTTGCAATAATAGGTGAAGTTTCCTGAAAGAAAGAGATGAGGAAGCTCAGGATGCGGAAAGAAAAAAAGTGAATACCATACATAAGTATCAATAATACAACAAATGTGATTGGTTGAAGGATAATACCTTTGTGTAGTGCTGAGGAAGAACACACCTGATATCACTAACTTTCCTTGAGGTGCAACCTGCTAAATGTGACTGATAGGAAGAAACAAACATAAAACATGTCGTGACTTGACAAATAATAGACAATCTTAAGTTGTCAATATACGTATGATACCAGGATACAATTGTGCAGGAAAGATATAGGAAGCAAATCATAATTACTGATGAATAATTACTTACATCCCCAGCTTGCAGTTGCAAGGACTGCATACAAAGAACAATCCCTTCCAAAACATACATGCTGCTGTTGTTATCAGGCCAGAATTTTATAGTGTTAAGTTTACTTGCATAAGAGACCTTAAGTCTAGCAATAGTACGAAGTTATGATTACTTATATTTATTGACATATCAAAAGTAAAGAAGAAATTATATCCAATTAAGTTACTGAATACTGAAAAAACAAAATAGAAGCTTATGACAGCAATAAAATGGAAAACTGAAATGCTGGCAAGATTTCAATAAATACAGTCAACACAGACAAAATACATGACCAATGGCTGACAGTTGTTTGGGAAGTCAAGCAACATACGATGTAAAATATAAATATTGCAGGGGATTCGATGTATCAAATCATGGCGAGAGCGAGCTGTCGGAGAAATTGGCGTTGACCATAGTTGCCTGGAATAGGAAATCAGTATGCTGTGGGCCGTATGTGTTGGAAATGAGTGACAATTTCCAATCTTCACCCATCACCATCCCACAATGTTTAAAGAAGCGTGGCCAACCTGTAGAGAGTTTGATTGAGTCGCTGCATCCACGGCGTGTCTCCACTGTATATTTCAGCTGTATTATTGAAGACCTCAGTTCGTTGCCAAATTTCATGTATACTCACTCTTTTGAATCCAACTGGTGATGTTTCCAAAAGGCAAGGGGGATTGTCTGTATAGAATAGAGTATGTTATTGATATGTATAGGGGAAAATTGCAGTTTAAATGTGAGATTTGTTAGAGAGTAAGTTTACCAGAGTTTTTTTGTGAGATTCGACAACATGGAATTCAAATGAATCGAAGTTGTCGTCGTCTTCACTGTCGGAGGAAACAGAAATAATTTCCATGTCATCTTCCGAATCAGAAACGACATTGGTCCCTTGGCCTGGAGAAAAAATTGAAGTGAATTGGTGTTTAGTGGTTACAACAGGATAAAGAAAAGTATAAGGAATGTTGTAAGTTGAGGAATTATAACTGGTGTCTGTGGAGTCAGTCGAGTGTATAGAGACAATGGTTGTTGAGTCGTCACTTGAATCCATAAAGAGTGAATTTTTTCTAACTGCAAAACAACAACTGCAATTTTTTTAGTGAACAAGGCAATGGGGTTTTTTTTTTCCTGATTAATACTTTCAAACAAAGTTTCTATAATGTACAAAATTGTCTAGAGTTTGATCTGCTTTGTTTAGCATGTTCGAATTGTTACTTTTAATGAGGAGCAACTGTTCAATCGGGTTGACCCTCAAATAATTCAAATAATTATTAATCAGGGTGTAGTTATTTGAAGAGAGGGATCGTTGATACAGCAATAGAATTGTATCATAATTTAGTGACTCTGATCAAACAAAATATTCGTATTATCGCCAATTACCATCTGGGATTATTAGGAAAAACCAAAGTAGAGAGGAAAAGAGAAAGGCAAATACATAATTCATTAGCATATCAGATCATAAGGAAACCTAAGGTAGAGCAGGAATTAATGTGAAGTAGATTATGAATAATAAAAATTTGACTTTGATGAAATAGAATATTGGTATTAACTGGATCAGACAATCAAAGCTTGTTATTTTCCAAAAAGAGACATTCAAGTTAATGTTTCGTATGATAAACGTTTTTAAGTTGGCCTGGGAGGAGGACAGTGAGGTAATATTTCCAGTTAGAAAGCAAGAGGAGAATAGCAAAATGTAGAAACAAGATAAAAAATGCAACCGACAGTATAGAAGAATTATAAGAATTGAGTTAATCACAATAAGATGTGTACGGAATGGTAAACATCAAAAGCTCCAGAGGTATATCAGTCATTAGAGAAAATTGATGACCCTCAATGTAGTTCTTCAAGGAATTGGAAATTAAGTTACTTGAAGCAGGTTAATAACATATCCACACAGGCTGAACACAATTTCGAATGGACTTATATCGTTAAGAGAATCAACAACTACATAAATGAGATGTATCTAAAAAGGCAACAGTAACTCCAATATTCAGTTTTATCCTTCTTTGTCAGGTACCTGAATAAACAAAGTGAATTAGGTTTGTGCATCTAGAATCTATCTAGTTCAATATGGCCTGAAAATGAGAAGTTATGAAACCACATTCTATGTTGCAAGTGAATAAGGAGAAGGATTTGAAAAGCAAAATTGGTCTTGATAGAATAATTTTATTGTAATCACTAATCTGAATATCAGAAATCCAGAAATCAAAATTCTGGAAACCACCATTTCATGATCATTTCAGTGACAACAATTTTACTTCATACCAACGAAGCAACACACACTAAAATGATTTTGAAACAAAGATTCAAATGATATTATCTTTGCAAGGACTTACGCACATTTTGATCCTGATAAGCACCAACATAATCCAGCAAGAAAAGAATTTATTTAACAAAAACATTAATGAATCCCGGACTGAAAGTTACCAGAGAAAACTTTGATACGTTCAAATAACTTAAAAGACACAATCAATATTTCCTATTCAACATTGTATGTCGATATATATTTCAAGATCCTTAAAACAACTAAATAAACAATACTAAACAATAGCAATTCTTCCTGCTTCGATATTCAGGACCAACACCTCTTACTCAAGAATTAAACCATCATTTTCAACCATCACCGACCAGATTTCATAACTGCACAATCAATTCAACTAATACCCAACCCAGGGCATAGTAAAGAACTTTGGAATGTAATGTAAGATCCAAAAACATGAACAAATGCCAGTCTTTCATACCCACCAAAAAGTATATAAATAGAAAGAAAAAAAAGAAAAGAAAAAGAAAAGAGTTAAATCCAATAACTTGAACAAAAGTACTGGCATACACAGTCACTACTAACTCCCAAAAAACAATCGAGGGTTGCCAATTCCAACTGTAGTAGAATATGAAACAAATGAGCAAAACATGTTTGGACAAAGAAAACAGGCTACGCCAAAATTCTGATGAAATGGTGTTGAAGGCAACGGAAGTAGAATCACAAAAAAAAATTCAATGACGTATTATATCAGACATTTTCCAGGCACAGACAGAATGACAAAGAAGCAAGTTTCTCCTTCGATACTGCTTGCAGAATCGAGAATTAGGAGTATAACAAGACATTGTGGGCAAGTACAAATTGGAAATAAAAACAAAGTGCCGAATTTGTTTAGAAAACAAGGAATAAATTAAAGACACTTTCGAAGTGATTTGGCGAGTTCAATCAGAGAGCAGTACATGAAAAAGCATTTGAAAGGAAAGGAGAAAAGAAACGAATACCTGCGATTCAGTGAGAGGGAAACGACGGAGCACAGGAGTGCGAATGAGGCGGCTAGACGAGAGGGAGGCGAGCAAGCAGAGGTTTATGCGAGGCGGGAGGGATGTGTGGCAGTTACTGTGCACTGCAATTCACGGGTGGGATGGGTGAATAGGTGGGATGCGACGATTGATGGAAGGATGCGGCAATGCAGACATTTTGGGAGCACCAAAAGTGCTCTCGGGTGTAATTGAGAAGACGAAGAGATGGGACGGGTGAACAGATGTAACGTAAAGATTCATGGAAAAACGCGGCAATGCAGAGATTCCAGGACAACCAAAAGTGTTGTTGGGTGTGGCGAGCAATTGATTTGTTGTAACATTTGGAATTTTGACACTGTTCATATTTATACTTTGACTTAAATATTTATCATAGTTGTACAAGTTAAGATATAGTCAAGTGGGATCTTGTTAAATTCGTCCCGTCGAGTGATTTTTAAATATCAAACTTTTAAAATTTTTACTTGTACAGAAATTGAAATTGAGTTATTAATGATTAAAAATGTGTATTGTAGTTCGTGCACTGTAGATCCGTTATAATTTTTAGCAAACGGAGGGAATAACTATTTTCCTAGACCCAGCTTTCTTCATTTGTCCTTTTTTGTCATCTTTTCAAGTATATATGCAAGGGCAAAAAACAATATTGTACCAAAGTGTAACCAAACTGTGTATCCAAACTTGGCAATGGAGTTTATAGTGCAGTTGGCTGATGGCTTTGAAATATTATTAGTTAGGTGTATAGTTTATATAATTTTTGTGAAGTTCATTTTATAGAATTTTCACTATATTTGTTTGATAATGATTTTATTTAATTATATTTAGGTTTTTCCGAAGAGTGCAGTTGATCTGATGGAGTTCCAAGTACCACCTAAAACAGTCAAATTAAAGTCATTAATGGGAGAAAGAGCTGTTGAAGTTCGTTTGTTACAAGGGGAGCTATGTATTGTTGACTGCAAAGAATGGGAGATTTTTTGTGTAACTCATAATTTGCACATTGGGGATAAATTGCTTTTCAAGTGTCTTGGAGATTTGGAATTTGAAGTGAAAATCTTTCAAGCAGATGGCGGCCCAAAAAATTATTCAGAAATGCAGGTGGAAGGTAAGGATGAACTGAATTGTTTTGCTTGTAGACTGTGGGTTGTTTAAAAGTTCTCCTTTTTTTGTATTTGAGATGTTTTGCATTGCAGGTAGCGTTGATGGATTTTTCTATATTTGGCTGAAGCCGGAGAGATTTGAACGGAATTTGGTATGGTATCATACAAGCATAATATTGGGTATTTATGATTTTGTTTGGAGGAAGGATTAATATTTAATTTTTTATGTTGATTTAGGAAATTCCAAAGTATGTATGGGAACAATTTAGGTTTGCATTTACGAAGAAGTATTTGGCTACGCCGTGGACCAAATGGACAGCTTGCTAAAGTGCAATTGATTCATTGCTATGAAATTGGTCAAAGTAATGAACCTGTGTTAAAAATGACAAGAGGCATTGATCATTTTCTGGAACGAAATAATATAGTTAGTGGGGATGTGTGTAAGTTTACAGTTGTGTCCACTTCATATGGTGAAAGATGCAACGAGGTGGTTATTGAGGTAGATGTAGTTAATCATATGGTATAAGTCTAAATATCGAGGCTAACTGTTGGGTGGAGCTGTTTGTATCTCAATGTTATGTTTTCTTAAACATTAATTCTATTGAGTGTGTGTCATTTTATGAATACGTGGGGCAAGACATTTTTTTTTTGAGATAAACAAAGTTAACTGATTGTTAGAATTGAAACTTTGTGGTTGGCCAGAAAACATCACGAAATGCAAGCAATCAAGTATAGAGCAAACTCTATTGGTTTTAAAAAAAAGTAGGAAGTTATAGTTGCAGGTTATACCATTGAGAGAAGGAGGAAAGGAGAAAATAAAACATTTTGCATTTTGAAGTGGGATTTCCATCTTTTCATGTACATGCTTCATATTTTTAGATGGAATTCCCATGGGGAAAATTCTAGATCTTGGAGGACTGAATATTGCATGAATCATTTACAACAAAAAATATGCTAATGCTCAGATTTGTGGAGCGGGAAAATGAAGAAAGCCACTGGCAAGATTTTTGAGACGGCTATACTTTACTGTGTAGGATAATGGTGAGTTTTACTCACATGGTTTTGGGTGATTTAAAAATGTCTATGCAATTACGGTAAGTAATATTATTATTATTACTATTATTATATTATTATTATTATTATTATTATTATTATTATTATCTTTAATTTTATATAATTAAAAAATGAATATCTTATTTTGTAGTCTTTTTTTATGGTGTATTTCCTTTTTTTTTTGTCCAGTTTTTCAAGAGTTTTTTTTTTATTTGTATTTTAAAAAAACTTCAATATTACTTGCAATATTAGTTGAAACAAAGGTTATTAAAGGTTTAATCTCAAAACTATACTATACCACAAAAAATGTGTCAAATAAAAAGTGACCAATATATTTAAATGTATGAAACAATCTATAGCATAGTTTAGGGGAAATGAATAACCAATTTACTCAAGTTATTTAATCTCAAACTATACCACAGAAACTGTGTCGATCAAAAAGTAACCAACGTATTTAAATGCATCACACAATCTATAGCATGGTTTAAGGGAAATAAATAACCATTTATTCACATTATACAAATCATACTAAAGGTTTGGCAAGCTCAAATAAGTAACAACCATTTCCATTAGCACCATTCTGTCTACTTATTATAGAAATAAGCGCATGCTTATAATCCTTGAGAGCTAGAACTTTTAAGTTGCATAAAATATGTTCATTAATAACAAAGCATAACGTAGAAACAATGTCAATATGAAATACTAAAATCCAAAGATTTCAATCCAGATCCCACAAGCAATAATTCAGGGATCAAATCAGTGTTTTGTCATTAAGAGAGCCGAGGCATATTATTGTGTAGAAGTCACAGGTTGGAGATCCGCAAATAAAGAAAGTAACATTGTACATCTTACCTTCTAGAACCACAATTGCAAGGTCTTTTGTTCTCCTCCATAGGAAATTTGTAATTATAAGTGAGTTCTTCACCAGCATAAATATGCCGTTTTGCATATATGAAGATTTTTTTTCTGCCCATCAACACTTATAACGTTTGTGTAGCAATTAGGCTGTGCTCACAAGTGACCAACATTATAATCTTATTTTAGAATGCCTATGATTCAAACCAGAAGTACACATACTAATTTGCAATTATTACCTCACAAGAGTGATTTCTAAAGGACATATGGGATTCTAAACATTTCATTCGTTACTCTGTAGTTTCATTTTGCGACAACAGCAGATGTCCCAGGTGAAGAGAAGAAATAGCATGCAAATGATGGCATAAAAATTTGACAAATATTCGTTCAAACATCAGGAGGAAAGATTTAAGTATAGAAATCTAAAACCAAGTACAGTACCAGTTTTTTCCAATACAATGCTAGCTATGCATTGACAGGATTCTTTCGTACACCTTTCAATCCAGTGAATAAAATCATAGTTGGTTTAGATCTCGCAAACACAAACACAGAAACTTCTCCTGCCATTAATTTTGTGAGGCTATCATTCACTGTCTGTATATACTAAAGGAAATTTAACTATTATTGGAAATGTTTGTGCAGGACAACAAAATTGTTATAAAAGAAATCCATTGGTTGCATTGAACATATCATTCAAATATGTGTACACTAAAGGTAACACAAGAAATATCACTGAATGTTCTAACCACTGCAATAAAATATATGTAAAACCGAAACAGAAAACTGGATATCTCAATTACTTCATGCTATTTCGTACACAAACGCAATTATAAACATAAGAAATCTCCAGTAATATCACCAATAGAAAATCAGCAGTATGATTAGAAGATTTAATGTTTATATCTAAACTTGAGAAAAGAATTAGAACACATTTCCTTCATCCTTTTTCTTATCTACTCCCTCAATCTTTTCTTTAGTGTCCATGTCTTGTAATTTCTTATCCTATTACAAGCACCGGCAAGTTTAATTGGCAAACGTACCATAGATCTTCTAATAAAATGATACGTGCCAGGATTATGGATAATTGAAAAATTAACCCTCACAAAACAGAGAAGCTCAATTTTAATTGAATAGCAAGGTTCATTCAACGATAAATTCTCGCACAAATATCAATCCAAATCATAGCACAACTACAATAAGAAATTGGATTCCATTAGAAAACAACAAAACCCCAATCAGTATTATCAAAGGTTCCTTATACAAAGAAAAGAACTTAAAAGCGAAGTACAAAGGGAAAAGAAAGTCGTTCAAAGGAACCAATGTGAGAATAATTGTACATAAAGAAGAAAAACTTTCTACTGGGTAGCACTAATCCATGGCATGATCTATTCGGATGAAATTCTATAACACAAAACTACATGATGACTTGCCACAATATGATGTATTTATGTGACAGACAAAAACAATCGAGTCAACTTAATTTAACTTAAGGAAAGCATCCCGTGACATTTTCTTCGAATGATTCAGGTTCTTGAGTAATTCATGTAGTAAACTTCTCTTCAAGTAAACAAGCTTTATATTTTGTATCCTAATAGATGCATAACAACTTTTATGCAAAATCCGTTGTACATCAATTTTTTGAGCTGTAGTCTCAACAGTAGGCCTCCTTCTGTGTATTCTCGTTGAAGTTGAAAGCAAGAATACAGGGAAGGAGAACTCCTATTCAAGCTACATTTCAAAAAAATGATGTAAAACGGATTGTGCACAAAAGGTGCGATGCATCTTTTTGGGTAGAAAATATAAAACTTGTCTACTCGAAGAGAAGCTTACTACGTGAACTACTCAAGGAACCTGAATCATTCGGAGAAAACAATACTGGATGCTTTGTCCAAGTTACATTAAGTTAATTTTTTTTTTTACGATAGGTATGTCAGGGAAATTATAGTTCTTTTGAATTTGTTGACTGCAACTTTTATTAAGTAGATGCAGTCCATACAGGTCCAGATTGCAAGCTCCGTAAGGTGAAAGATAATTCTCTGAGAGTCAATCTGGAGATGAACAGCATAGGGTACAATAGACAAAGTAGATTATTAGGGATGTGTATGGAAAATGAAAGTTTTAATAGTGTTTTGTACACCTTTGATAGAACGAGTTTGATGGTTTCCGTATTTACCCTCGGCCACTGCTGTTGAATGGTTGATCTACAAATATAAAGTAAGAATTCTTGGCAAAACAGGTATGAAAAGTTTATTGACAATAATATAAAAGTAAAGAGTAGAAGGAAGAACGATAGGAAATTTGAAGAACACAATCCAATATGCAGAGGTCAATGATATAATAAGAAAACCAGAATGAAGGGTTTAATCAAGATCCAGAAACAAGAATGATTAAATAAGGAATGAAATCAAAATGACAAAGTTGTAACAAAATAGTGGAGTTTAATTTGCTTTTATTTGGGGTTTTTTATCTCTTGTTTTGATTGTCTGTTATTGGTTACATTTGATTGCACTATCACAGGTTGTCCTTGCCCCATTGTACTTGTGATCCTACTTCGCTTCTTAAGCAGCAGGCTTATCTCAAATATTTGTGTTATAGCACAAATTTAATATTTACTCCTTAAAAAGACGAGTCCTTGATACAAATTGAATAAGGCCTAAAGTATTGATTTTACCTTGAAATTTTAGTAGTTATTGATTTGATACGTGACAAGGTTTTTGGCCATGCAAATAATCATTAGAGATGATCAAGTTTTGCCAATGCTTTTGAATCGGGCTTGCTTCTTTAGGTTCATGATCAACATGCCCCCATCTATTTTAAAATAGTTTCTGCAACTTCCCTGGAAAGTCTTATTACTTCTTTATTAGTTAAAGTATTAGTCTTTATCATGCATGAGTTTTATTTGGATTCGTTGTTGGGAATGTGTTTTGGCATAGTTGTTTTTTTAATTGTTCTTCATAATATTAGATTGTATCATTTGTTGATGCTGTCAGAGTCTACGCACCTCAACTATGTGGTTTGCAGTGTTGAGGTGCAATTTTTTTGTATAAGGCTCATGCCGTTGTTAAAATGTTAGGGATTGTATTGCTCACCAGATATGTTTTGATTCCTACAAGAAGCACTTGTGGTTTGTTTTGTGTGCTTTCTGTTTCAGGAACCAGGGGAGGGTTTGGTGCTGTAGGAAGAATTGTTTCGAAATTGGGCTCAAAGAAGGCAGGAGGTGTTTTATTCATTACGGAGCTGTACCTGTATGGGTTGTTGCGTACACAGTATCTGGGCCTTCCTATTTTACTTTCCTCTCTGTATCAGTTTCCCTTTCAAAATGGAAGTGTAAGTTTGCTCAACAACATTTTTGATTCCGAGCAAACAAACAATTGAACATCCAATCGTCCCCAAACATCCTCACTATTGTCTTCAAAGCGCTAATATTTTTAACAACACATGTATACACACTACCAGAACATCAAAATCATAAAGAGCTCAATGGGGCATTTTATCGAACATTTAGTCGGCACAATTTAAGTTTAAAAACACTAAATTATGCTAAATTGAATATTCAAATATGCACAGACACAAAATGTAGTAATTACATGGTGTATGAAAGCCAATCATCAACAAAGGCAAACATCAGTGCATATCAACAATGGACGAGCCACTTCACATATCAATTTCGACGACAACAGCTAATACACACAAGAAAGAAGGATACCTTACCGAAAATAAAGGCAGAGATGGAGGCGAGCAGATGGAGCGAAGGAGGATGGAAAAATTGGTGGCACGGGTGTTTAAGAGTAAATGAACAAGGAATCTGAGCGGGATAGAGAGCCAGGCAAGTGGGAAAGAAAAGGGGTAGGGTTCACGGGATGGAGGAGGGAGACCCTACTGGTAGTGGCTATCGAACAAAATCGATTTTGGTGAGGGAAAGGGAAGTCACGGGGGGACGTGTGGACAAGGGGGTGCAGAGAAAGTGAAAGGCAGGGATAGAGCAGTGATGGAGTGTTTAAAAAGGCTGCTTGTACAAGACCTATGCAAGCAAAAAACAAATGCTCGTGTCGTGAAGCGCGCAGGGATATCGGGAAAAGTATTGTGTCTGTTGTGTGTTTAAATTATCGTGCACTCTCTTACAAGAACGTAAAGACAATTTAAAAGCAAAAACAGATTAGAGAATTTAAAAACAAAAACAAAGCAAATAATTGTTTGAATTCATATTATTGAAGTTGGTTTTTAACAGAAAGATATGTAAATGAATTTTGCTTAGGAGGGTTTTTCATATATCAAAATGATTCAAATGGACATAATTAAACATTTTAAGGATGTTTATAAGTAATTTTATTTTCTTTTAAAATAGTGTTATTTTTGTATCTTTATTAATAAATGATTTATCCTTTAAAAAAAATAACCTATACTTACTTTGGAAAAAAGTAAAGTGTCAATTTTTGTTATTATTTTTATTTTTTAAAAAAGTTAAAATAAACAGTTAAAAAAATTCGAAAGCATTTTTTTGAGAAATTAAAAGGAGAAAAATTAAAGCAAAACAAACTGGGTCTAAATATTCCCTTAGATTAAGCAAAATGTTATATGCTTAATTGCAGACCAACAGTTTTTATAAAATACATACATAAGCTGTGTATATTATGAAAATTGAAAGAAATATTATTGAAAAAAATAATATTAAAAAGATATTAGATTATTAGAACGTAATTATAATTTAAATTAATTTTATAAAACTAATGATTAGTCCATAAAAAGAACAACAATTAAAATTGTAAATATAGCACGCACTAAATTATAAGTTCTAAGTGATGAAACCGGAGAGGAAAAGTATAAATAATAATTTTTTTAAATTTTAAGATAATAGTCAAAAGATGCAACATATTAGGTAGCAAAGAGATATTTTTAGAACCTTAATAATGTAAAATGTATTGTATTTCTTTCAGCAACAATGGCAAAAAAATTTTTTGGTATAGCATTTTAGACATAATACGTTATTATGATAAAGCAAAGGGGATGGTTGATACGAAAGATATCTTTCATATTATAAATTATTTAATTTTGGGTTAATATTGTTGCAAGCATATATTTTGAAAGAACAATCATGTTAGGGGTTCTTTCATTTAAAGCAGAAAAAAATACGTGATTAGTTGGCTAGTTGTAAATAGATTGAGTAGTAACAAGTGGAAAGGATAGGTGTAGTAGAAGAACATCTTCTAGTAACAAGCAAACATGTCACATTTCTACATGCACCTCAGTAGCATATTTTGTCCACATTATTAGTTTTGTCGGCAATCCTATACATGTGAGTCAAGTGACTCAATATAAATATGTGCATAATCTTTCATAGATGTTGTGCTTAAAACAGGTTTTCAAGTATGGAGTTTTTTGTGCAGCTAGGTGAAGGATTTGAGAGATATTTGGTATGATACAACTCATCAATGCGTATGCAACACACATTACAGCAATTAGTAATAGTTATAGTATTGAATTGCGATATTCTATTTTTCGTTTTTGCAGCGTCTGCCAAGAGTGATATTTAATTGTATTAAAGAAGATGATATACCATCAGTAATTGGAATGGAAGGGCAGCGAATGCAGTGTAGTTTGGGAACGTTTTTTGATGGGGAAGATATGTATATTTCTGGTGGGGGGCTTTGGGACATGTTTTGTGATGCCCATGCACTTAAAATAGGAGATGTGTTGTTCTTTAAGTTGACAGGGCAAATGGAGTTCACAATAAAAATATTTGATGAAGAAGGTGAACCCAAAGATTTTTCTGAAATGCTATTGGAATATAGTACTTTCAATGGTAAACTTAAATAGTGGCTATTTTTTCCTTTCTTTAATATATAACGATTTGTATATTTAATTGTTACTATTTTTTGGCACACTTGTTTATATGCAGAGTCATATGCTTCTTTTGTGACACAACTCACAGATTCCAATTATTATAGGCCATTGGTAATGCAGAAACAACCGCATGCAATTTTACTCTTCAAATTTTTTTCTTATTGGGAAAACATGGATATATACATACACTTTGTTTGTTTGTAGGAAATTCCGAAGACTATTTGGCAAGGGTTTAATTTGCATCTACGGGAAAGAATTTGGCTGCGGTTTAGAGAACATGGGCGTCTTCACCTCGTGTATTTGTTGCATGCACCAGTGACTCGACATAGAAGCGAAGAAATGGTATCAATGAATATTGGGCTCCAGCAATTCTTTACACAAAATGATATAGTTGCTGGAAATATATGTAAGTTTCTAATTAAAACAGTAACATTTGGCCGACGGCATAATGAAGTTATGTTGAAGTTGATGTGGTAAGCCACATGTAATCCCATGTATTTGGAAGTTATGTCAGCATGTTGTTTAATTTGATGTTATGGAAAAAAACATAGCAGGCCGAATAATTACTATCAAACTTCTTATGTTTTGGAGCCAATTTAACTTATTGTTAATGTTATATGCAGCGAACATTACATGGTTATACCGTTGATGAGCCAAGTTAATTCCACAGTGTTTGAGATATGTTAAAAACTTGTGATATTGTTTGGGTGTGTGAGCTTAAATCTCCAAACTGGTGATATGGGATTGTCCATGGCTGTTTGACATTTCTTATAAATCTGAATCACAGATTTTATTATAATAATGAAGACTTATATATAGAAATCATTTCAGAATTAATCTCACTGGATGGCTACATAACCAAAAGTTTATTTTACCAGGGAACTGAATCATTGGACTGAGATTTTTTCATAAATAGACATTGGAACAGAGGACTAATATTTCAACAAAAATGTGTGGGGATTATATTTAATGAGTATGTTGATATGAAGAAATTTTGTTTAGGTTGTACCATTATAAGCTTGTATTCATGTGAAAGCTGACATATTATGGTACTGTCGAGTCTTGCATTCTACCGGTTATCTATCAAGAACCATCGTTCGCAGAGTTGAAAGGGTACTATACAGGTTCGCCTGATCAAGAACTAATGTGAATTGCATTTCTTGCTATGATCCTCTTACCAATAAGCACACATATGTCACTTTTATGATTCTTGTAGACTGCATGGTCATATTCCACATTGGTGATTAATCTCAAATTTATTGTTTTAGGATTTTTTTGAAACTTATCTACATGTGCCAATGCGGATTTTACATCTATAATATTACTGCTCTCCTTACATGGGAAACACGACGCAAAGATTCATAAATGGCCATTTGAACACAGGACCAGTATTCCAACAAAAATGCATGGAGATCATATTTAGTCAGTATGATAAGGCCACAATATATTTTTAAGCAAAAGTATAAATTAGAATAAATCCGTGGCAAAAGTATGGCCAGCACAGCAACGAGATAAACGAAGTAAGTGAACTACAGGCTACAATGCGTGGGAGAAACCAAAAGAACGCCAGGAAGTCAATATATTGAGCACCAATGGAAAATAGCATGATAAGACCACACAATATCTATAAACAAAAGTATAGATTACGATAAATCCACAGCAAAAGTATGTCCAAAATGGATTTGCAGTAATCCACAAACAAGGGGTACTAAGTAGGTAATAAGCATAATTAGTCCAAGTCCAGAGATAGCAGAGAGACAAAAGATTCCAGCTTGGATTCTTAAGCAAAAGGCATTAATTGTAGACTGAGCAGAAGGCATCCATCACCCAGCATGTAAGTAACAAAAGCATAGTGTTCAATGCAGGGAGGTAACAGCAAAATGTCTAGGAGGCTTTAGGGCGTCCTGGAGATGATTTTTTCACCTGGGAGCGGGTACCATGAGGATTCCCTGGATTAGCATCTGTTGCAGGGGCCTTCCGCTTTGGTGGAGTTAGAACTGCAGGTAAGGATACAGAGGATGGGTGGGCAGGAGGAGATGCTGCACAAATCGTGAGCGTTGATGTAGCAGTGGCTGTAGGTGTAGCAGACGTTGGAATTGTTTGGATGATCGAGCTAGGAACAGAAACAGATTGTTGAGATGAAGGGAATATATTTTTCTCGTGGATGGTCAGTGTTGTAGATAATGGGGTGTTGATTGATGAAGAAGTGCCACTGTACTCTGGTATTTTTCCCTGTGGATCTGGACAAGATGGCTGAGGTTGCAAAGTGGCCAACACAGAGCCTGTAGCAGATTGTTTAGATGAAGGGGCAACATCTTCTTCGGGTGTGGTAACTTTGGTGGAGGCTTGTGTGTCTGTTAGAGCAACATTGACATTGAAATCAAGGGCTCTTTTTGGACCATCAAGTTCTGAGCTTGAGGTGGCTGTCGCTGCAAGAATTTTGTCAAGAACTTTTTTCGTTGATGGAGTGAATAGCTGATCATCTTGCTGGGAACTGGGATTCACCTCTGTGGATAGGCTTGGTGGAGGCGAACCACTCGCAGTTGTTGGGGAAGGCCTAGCTGGGAAATAGAAATCATACAAGTCCTGCTCTGTATAGGCCACAGCCACTATATACCTTAACTGGATCTGACTACCTTGAGAATAGGAATAGGAACGCACATAACAAAGGAGTTCCTTGTTGTCAACTTCTGAAGCAATGTCTCCAGAGACTGGTAAATTCTGCACGCAACAACACAAATATACCATATAGATCAACAAAAACTATAAGCTAACATAAATACAGGGAATACACATATTGGATAGTAAATACATTTTCGCATGCCGTGTGAAGCTGTTGTGCATTATGTCCAATAATACTTTCAGCAAAAGACCCGGACACATTGATGAGCATGGAGGCAGTCGCATCACTAAGGATCAAATTGAGCCGTGCCCTAACAAGAAAAAGAATGGGAAATTATAGAACAAAAGGAAAACATATTTGAAAGTTAAAGATGAATGTGGGCGTGTGGCTAACCTTGGTTCAACACCTGCTTTTTCATGACAATTAGGACACTGGACTACCCAACTGATATCAACATCCAGTGCCTTGTGACAATTGATGCAAGCGACGAACCAGAATTGTTGTGCATAATTTGGCAATTGAAGCCTCCCACGTACCCACACAGCTCGCTGCATGTAAAATGTATAGATGAAATGTGGCTCAAGTGGAAACAACATGTACAGGGTTAGTAATATACAACTGAGAAAACAAGAAGACAACAAGGGAGGGAAAATAGCTAGCGTAAGGGAGGACAATAACAGACTTCAATTTTACCCGAGATAGAGTGTCAAGGGCTGCTGACACAGTGAGAACAACGTCATCAGGTGGGGGTGGAAGCAACGTTTTTTCATTCTTGTACTGAAGGGCATCAATAAGTTTTCTGACATCAGCAAAATGCTTATTGTACCTGTAAAAAAGACCACAGTTTATTGAAAAACAGAAACAAAATTATGAGGTGACTCCTGCACCAACCAAGCAACAGCGAGAATATACCAATCCTTCAACACAAGGCCATCAATAAGCGGAGGGTTCACCAAGATGCATGTATGGAAGCGAGTTGTTAGCGAAAGTGCTGCGCAAGATAAATACCATAAAGTTATTACAGAACATATACAAAAAGAAAGCAAGGAATAATAACATTATAAACTAAATCAATCAGAAGACCTACTGTTAAAGGTGGAAACTTTCATGTTCAGGAACATAACATTTGGAGCAGAGGCAACTTGGCCCGCGAGGAAGTCACCATACTTAACACAAAACTCATTAGATAAAGAAATAATATAAGAGGAGTTCCTGCAAACCAACGAAGTTAAGAAAACAAAAAATTAGGTAGAGCAGCTGTAATGTTTATGTGAAGAGTCAAGTAGGCCAAGCAAAATTACGTGTCTGTAACAGCCACAAATTCACGAGAAGTTTGACTGCCATTATGCAGCCGGGGTGGAAGAGCCTCAACAATGATTGTGTTAACATCTGGTAAAACAATAGGGAAAAACATATAACTTAATAAGTACTAAACTTTACTGGAGCACAAACAAAAGGGAAGGGATAGGAAGAATAACTGATAGTCTGGTCGGAGTCCGCGTGCAGCTGGAAGTCATGAAAGTCTGTAAATGGAAGAGTAAAACACATGCGATGCGGCACATTGTCCTCAACTGGTTCAACGATCGTTCTACTGCGTACGATCCATGAAAATGCATAAGGGCCAGACTGGTATTTAGGATTTGCCGGCTGGACTCCGAAACCAGACATGTAATACCGCTTGTACGGGAGAAAACTATTTGTGTGGAGTTTTATGTCAGACCCAAAGAGAACTGCATGGACAAGATCACCCTAGCAAAGCAACAGTTGAACAATGTTACATGGCTAATACATTGGACAAAACAAAACATGACGAAAGGCGATTGGCTAACAGATTCCATGAGCGTGAGGACGATAGAATACAAGTTTTCAGATTATTAGGCAACTGGGAACGAAACTGAGAGACGCACAAACAGAATAAAGACACCATCAGCTCATCAAATGTAAAAGTAGACAGTATCTCTGGTAGCAAGAAACCGCTATATTAAACAAGATATAGCACACACGATAGCGTATATGAACATGCACTCACTGCGGAGTCCGTGAGGAGGAGCCTCTGGTACATAGTCGGTTGAGCTGCATTGCTTGAATGGAGCGTGGGGCCTTTGTCGACGGCCTGGACCAGGACCCAAAAAGAACGGGATGTTAGGTTAACCTGCGCTATAGGAACTGTGCGTCTCTCCATTTGAAGGCAGCAAGGAAGATGAGCAGAAGAGGTGACTTGCAGATAGAAAAAAAACAGGCGCAAAACTAAGTGAAGGAAGACGAGAACGATAGAACTAAACTGCATATCTTGCTGAGTTTACTTAAAGCAGAAAATGTAATGATAGTGTCTAGGTCATTGATTGGAGGACATTTAGGCAAAAAAATGTTTAAAAAAGGGTTTCACTCTAATCGAAACATTTAGATACTTCCTCTCTTCTTTTTTAATTGTCTTTTTCACCTCAATTTCAATAACTAATGTCTACATGAATTAACTCATAAATTTATATTTTTACTATTTAATTAAACTCGTTATTAGTAAATGTTAGCAAACATCATTTATGTAAATTGAAGGGTAATATAATAAAAATATAACATAACTACCCGTCACTATCTAAAAACGACAACTATTTTGGAACATTTTTACTCTTTAAAAAGACATCTAAAAACGAACAGAGGGAGTATATTATACTCCCTCTGTCCCAGTATACTTGTCCTGTTTAATTTTTTGGCACTGTTAATTATTTAACTTTGATTCAACGTTATTGTAAGTATATATTTGGAAAAAAATAGTGAAATTGGGTTTTATAAGAATCATAAAATCATCTAGTTTTATAATATATATTTGATATAATTTTTTGCTGTACATATTTTAAGATACTAACAATTGAAAATATGTATTGGATTATGTACAGAAATGGAACAAGACAAGTTAAGTGGGACGGAGAAAGTACAATACAATGCACATTTGGAATGAGACGGAAGGAGTAAATCATTAATATTTTTTCATTTGTACAAACTATATTGTCTTTATTCAAATAAACTAAATATTTTTAATATTCAGAGTTCTATCAGTAATTATACCGCCATTTTTGAATTAATGGCTACAATTAATCGATGTCAACGCTGATTAATCATCCATGATACACGTCAACGTTAATTAATTATACTTGTCATATTACCAACTTTTTATACCGTACCTATATCATAAATCTATAATACAAAGTATATTATAAACAAATCTTTAGAAAAATGTTTCTGTATATTTTGTAAAGATATAAATTTTAGACAAATTATAATATATATAATGGTTTAAAAATATTTAGGCAAACACACATATTATAAAATTTTAATAATATATCATTTTTTCAGAAAAAATAAAAAAACCGGAAAAAAATAACACATCATAGTTTAATTATTAAATAAAATATCATTCATTGTCAACAATTTCAATATAAAAGAAAAATATATATGAAAATCTGAATAAATTCGCATACAAATTTTTTATAGACAATTTATATTTTAAAAGGATATCAGAAGTATTCAAGTGTAAATTATACGTAAAGATTTGTATTAATTATACACAGGTTTGAAATAATACAAATATTAAATTCTTAAAGATTATATTTTTTCAATTTTTATTAGTATTTTAGATATGGAAACGAAACTATATATTTAATTTTTTAACGATGGAAAAAATATTTTATATCATATCTACTTATTTGGAAATTGAATTTCTCTCTACGCGCATATTATCTCTCTTTTATTTGTCTAAAACCTTTATTGCATACATTTCTACCACTATTTAAACAAAATATTTTGAAACTTATGTAATAGCCATCCATATGCAACATTGATTAGCAGCAGGAAAATAATGTACCCTTGAAGTGTTTTACTCACCTTCATAGATAACGAGTTAGGAGTCTCAGGAAAGGTGATATGTAGAGTTCTATCTCAATTAATTGAATATGATAAGTACCCAATTAGTTAATTAAATATACAAAAGCTTAAATTTCAATACTTGATACATTTTTGTCTTCTTTTTTTCTTTTTTTCTTTCTTTCTATTTATTGGAGAAGAAAAGTCTTTGAAATGAAATTATGCTTGGGATTGTTAACAAATTTAGGTTTTCATTATGACAGAACAGTTGCATTTGCAGGGAGGCAACTTTCTATTTAAATGAATACCAAACTCCTCTTCGTTGATAGTGTGTTAGAAGAATAACAATAAATTAATAAAATAAAAGTATAAAACACTGGTGTGTTTATTTTTTACTATTTATAAATGATCAATAGAAAATAACTCTTTCCTTTACAAACACTATTGGGTGTTCTTTCACACGAACTTTCTAGAATTTTTGTTTAAGCTTGTTAAGCTAACTCCATGAACAAAGATGTGAGAAACTCAAGCTATCCAATAACATGGTTTCATCAAACCGTTGCGTTTCTGTTTATTGATATTCTTTTTTGAGAAATACAACTCTTCATGCTAACAAAAACTATATGTTCTTCAGAAGCCTGCGAGCAACACCAGATGAGAAAGAGTGGAAGCTGCACATCGTTAGAACAAAAAATTTAACTAAAACACAAGATCGATCAAACAATACCCTTTTACAGAGATGGAATCCATAACAGTGAAAGAAATCAAAGTTTTTTTCCGGAACCATGGAGGAGATAGAAATCAAAACAAAGTACCTGACCAGTACCGTCTCTTCGTTGTTCTTGTTGATTCAGTTTCTGCTCTGCAACCTAAACAATATTTTTTATATATAGCTGTCAAAACAGCAACAATAGTAATCCTATTCTTCCCGCCAGATAAAAAAGATTAGTGGACTAACCTGTATATTTTCTTTCACGGATTCATTGTGAGGATCCAGCTGCAAATCAAATAATCGACGCCTCTTCAGTTCTTTCCGAAACAGATGTTTCTTCGAGCACTTGGACCCTTTTTGTAAGGCTTAGGTGTGACTGCTGCCACACATACTGCCTTTTTGTACATGACTATCAAGAAGTATTGTACCCTCAACATCCTTGGTTTTCGATCCTTTCATGTACTTTTGAGCTGAATCCCCATGTTGGCGAAGTTCATGCAAAATCCGATCAACTGTGCCTCTTCTTCCGTCAGAAATCTGAACTCAGAGCAAACAGAGACACAGCAGCAAACAGTTTATATTAGAACATTAACCATATAAAAGATTATTATTTACTTATATATAAATTAGAAATAATGGCTTAACCTCAGCTCCAGCTTTAAATAAATTTTCATTCACCGAGTAAGACAGCTTCAAATATGCTGCCTCATTTGAGCCTGCATCTGAAATACGGTAGAGATAGCAGTTTCCATGAAGAAAATTCATACCAAATAAAAGTACATTCGCAAAGAAAGATAACAAGAATAGGTATACCTTGTTTGGGTTTTGGCACGAGGATAGAACAACTGCCTGCGCAATAATTAACCATGGGTGGTAAAAAGAGTGCAACAACAATGAAAAAGTGAAGACATACGTGAATTATTTTAACTTAATTAGATGTGTAATTATATCATTTAAATTTGAAGAGTATGACAGGCTTTACGTATGCAAACATTTAAGTCTTTATCACTCTACAAGCTAAAACAAGCAAGCACACCACTATAAGAACGAACTCTATGATCAAACATTAAGCAATGGCCGCGGCAGTTCATTGACTTGAGTCCAAATTTAATCATAAAAGACAGGATGGCAATTAGCAACAACATTTATTTGTTCAGGATTTGCAGGCAAAAGCATTAAAGAACACCAATTCGAGACACCTTGTGCCTAAAGGATTCTGGCTAGTTGAGTAGACGGAGCAGCAATTCCTTGGCAGGAAGATGTACGACACCACCTTCGACAGAAATTTGTTTATATCCTTTTCCTGTGCTTTAGTCATTACCACATTTCTTCTTCTTTGTGTTAGGCTTTAGTCTCAGGCTCAGTTCTCCTGAATCCATATCCCAACGTACAATAAAAGCATTTAATGACCTGGTAGTCCAATTTTCGCTTATTCTCCTTCAGTTTGATGTTAGGTAAAATCGCTAATAGCCAAATTCAATATCTAACTTTTCAAGATCAAGTTTCTTAGGCTCACAAATACATAAGAAAGCGCACCACTGTCATTGCCACGCGACTGTTGTGGCTGCTGGCTGCAGCTGCTAATGCGAGGCAAAGGGCTGGTGAAGAAGATGTCTACAAATAGGTGTGCAACTCCTGCAAATTATGACATTCAGATAATTATCCAATCACTGCCCAACACCCTGCACAACTATTTCTCTTCTCATACACATTTAACGAAGATAAAGGTGATAATTTCTACAAGGAAAACATGGTTGACAAAAGAAAAAAGTAAACGCTAGAAGACTTACCTCTCAACCAACTCGGAAGTACCAACAGATACTCTTTTATCATCAACAGCTGCCACAATCCGCATACCCAACATCCTTGACAAATATTCCATCTACTACTCAAATGAAGTTGTTGGTTCTAAAGAGAAAATGTGATTAAGATTATATCATATAAGTTTTGTTCACGAAATCATATCACAGCAGGCCTTCATTGGCATGGGGAAAAAGTCGGCATCAGTAGTAACACTCAACAAACCATGGCTTTAATACCTCTACTATTACAATCAATGAACATTGACGGTCTCACCCAGAATAAATGTACCTTAAATAAGCAGCAATTCAAAGCCCTCGGAGAGACCATAACTGCTTTTCCAGTAGGATGAATTGTGCTCAATTGAACTCCAGCACCTAATGCAAGAATGTCAGTTTCTGACCATTTATGAGGTCAAGCCGTATCTGGTGTGCATGGACATGGGGTAATTATTAGGGTGAGAGGAAACAAAAATTAACTCAACTAAATGATAAAACAGAAGGGTACACAAAGATAAGTATAGAAAGCACACGATAAAGAAATGCACAATGATATTTGACAGCAACCAGTAGACCTATGCCAAACAACAAACATTAAAAAGAGTCGAATAAATTTTTTGACAATAAGGATTAACTGATGGAATAACTGATGCTCTGTGATGCAGAAAGTTAACTAAAAAAAGCTAAAGAGCAAATTAGCTGCAAGGCCCAAAAAAAAATAGAGAAACTAAATAGTATGAATGGAAAAATGCAACTCAACTATTCTGTATTTACCTCAGTCTTTTGTGGTACAGAGTAACCACTTTACTCAGAGAACCCCTTCCAAGAATTAAAGTTACAGATTTGTCACATACTACAACATCGGCTGCTGAAGAGTTTTCCAGGATACTTCTACCACGCAACAAAATGCCTCTGGCTGCACCAAGTGAAATTCCGTCCTTAATTTGGTACCAATAGAAACAACAACTACAACGTCAATTAACATCTAGCAGTCCTACTATGGGGTGAATCCATACCAAAAAATCTGATCCCAATAATGATGAGGCGAAATGTCACAAACCAACAAAAAAACAAATCACCAATACAGATCTTAATTGGTCTTCGCTTTAGGAGCTGCTTTCTTCTTCGATGATCTCCTTGGCATTGAGTTCTTCATGCCATTGAAGAACAATAGAGCCCAAGCAGTGCCAAACTCTGATGGAAAAGAATAATAATAGTTGTGACATGGATGGATAAAGGAACCAATTAAAAGCTTAAATTTTATTTCAGCAAGCACCTGTGTAAACTTGGCAAAAAGATGAGTGAATTCCTTCCTGTCAGTGGCATAGTTGTAGAAATCGTACAAAGGGACTGAATTACAAACAAAAAGACAACAGTCAGTGAATTATCCATTAACCATTAAATATTTAAAATAAAAATAAGATTCCGGCCTCATTTACAATGATAAGATCGCCCCCATCAACGTGCATATGCATCAAGATATTGTACTAATCCAAAACAATATTTAGATGAAGTGTTGGTGTGACGACAAATTAAAACTCTAAGATACATTCCTCGATCAATCAGCCTGAGAAAATAATAATAATAACACCACTACCAACAACAACAAAAACAACACGAGCACCGGACTGACTCGTGAGAACTGGTAATGCATGACATTAACAATTTTATAACCATCAAACGATTGACTCTTAGTCGGGCTCCCAATGACAAAGCAAATGTTGAAAATTTCATTAACCCCTCCTGACTACAACCAAATACAAGAAAAAGCAATTTAATCACCTCCAAGACCGTCGTAACAAATTTCTCTGATTTTATGTTTCTAGCTTCATTTATTTGGATGCACATAAAATCCTTAAGCCAAAGCCAAACCAAATGAAAAGAAATAAATTACAGGAAAATGTATCTCCGAAATAACACATAATTGTATAAAAATAGATATAAGGATAACCCAAGCAAAGCATGAGGATAAAAAAATGACATTGGGCAAGGTGTATGGATTGCCCAGCTACCATGCCAACAGATAATGAACGATACAATATCATACATGGAAAAAAGAAAAAAAAAACAAAAAGAACAAAGATAAGGTCATAATACTTTCACTCAATGGCAGTAACTTCAACAGTGAGAAACCTACATTACTATTGAGGCATGATGAAGTAGTATAAATTAGTGCATTTCAAGAAAATATAGTTTTCATGTACAATAATAAATTACAAGACATATACCAGTGAATACAATATCCAAAGTTTGCAACTGAACAAGTGTAACTGCATGAAAGAACACAAACACTAATGAGAATTGATAGTCCAAAACAAACACAGAAACAAATAAAAAAACAAGAGTGAATAGAAAATACCTTTCCACTGTAAGCAGGCAACAAAAGTAAAAAACAGAACTGAATATAGGGTTCAAAGGAGAAGATAGCAACGTCACAATAAATTAAAAGTAATCATTGGCAGCAACAACCCTGACTCCACATCAGCCATGGCCAGATTAATCAATATCCATAGCAAACAACTTTTTAGGTAGAAAGAAGGGAAGGGACAAAATATTAATCAAAGGGAAATTAATAATGCAAGCTACACAGGAACTGATGCAAAAGCTGAGGATTGAAGAATTTCTTTATAGACAATAT
The DNA here is from genome assembly GCA_030278955.1 of Hygrophila difformis. NCBI lineage: Eukaryota > Viridiplantae > Streptophyta > Magnoliopsida > Lamiales > Acanthaceae > Hygrophila > Hygrophila difformis. The sequence continues at coordinate 394,400 of JAOANR010000252.1, read as the reverse complement.
TCTTTGTCCTGTTTGAACCAATTAACTGACCTGTAGGACAAATAAGAATTTTTAAGTCAGATGCTGACCGGACGCGGGATAGAGCAACATACAATTGACCATGCGAGAACACGAGCTCTTTCAAGTAAATTCCAACACGATCAAGAGTCTGGCCCTGGGATTTATTAACTGTCATTGCAAAACACAATCGAATCGGGAATTGGACACGCTTGAAAGGAACAGGCATTTGCAAGTCGGAGGGCGCTTTCAAAGGGATCCTATGTAAAAACACATCCGTACCACTAAACTGACCAAAGGAAATGGTTGCATGGATAACATTAGAGGACAGTTTTTTTACCAGCATGCGGGTTTCATTACAAAGTCCTTGAGTTGGATCCAAATTTCTGAGCAAGATGATTGGTACACCAACTTTCAAAGCCAAACAATGCAGGGGAAGGCTACCAGGAGACAATGAATTGAGCAGGTCCTCATAAACAGCCTGGTCTTCAGGGGACTCTGTTTCATCACGACTAAAATATTCAACTAATTCACCCGGAAATCGATCAATGAGCATAAAATTCAATTCATCAACGTAACAATTCTTTGTGCTCAAGAGCATCCTATTCTTTGCAACATAATCGGCACCCTGCACATTGTCGAAAGACGGATATACAAAATCAGTCAATTTTTCAACAGATGATAAATCATCCTCATATAAAATACACAGATCAGGTGGAATTTGAATAATAGAATGCATATCCATTGGTTCAGTTCCATTGCCAACACGTAATAAATACGATGTAAATACAGGGTCAAACCGAGCACGCATATTGGCAGTCAGATGGATCATCTCAAACGAAGGCCAAAGGGCAGAGTGAACTAAGCAAGATGCAATGATATCAGCTTCGGTACCATTCCTAACAATTGGCAACGTTTGTCGAAATCGCCCCCCAGAACAACAACTTTTCCGCCAAACAACACATCCGTGCTCATCACATCCTGGAGCAATTCATTGAGGGCTTTGATTGCGCATTTGTTAGACATGGTAACTTCATCCCATAAAATGAGCTTGCTTTCTCTGATCAATTTTGCTAAAGAACTTTGTTTACTAACCCGACAATGCGTCCCATTTGAACTGTCAACTGGGATTTTAAACCGAGAGTGAGCTGTCCGACCACCCGGAAGTAACGAAGCTGCTATCCCAGAACTCGCACTGGCAAGAGCAACAAACCCTTTAGAACGGACATCCGCAAGCAAGGCTCTGTAAAGGAACGATTTCCCTGTTCCACCAGGCCCATCTACAAAGAATGCACCACTCTGGCCACCATATACAGCAGAAGTAATTTTCTCAAATGCAAGGCGCTGTCCTTCATTCAATTGTTGAATAGCTTCAAGATCATTAGGATCAATAATAATGTTCATTTCAGCTTCAACTTCCTTTGTAAAATGTCCATGAAAAATATTGGGAAGTTGATGGTCGATTAAATTATAGGATTCTATGCTTTTCCCCATTGAAAGCAAGAATGAACCAATTTGACCCAGGACTTTACTCCGGATAATGTATGCTGGCAGCTGCATATTGACAAAATCCTCAGAAAGCGAATCCTCAAACATCTCCCACAAAGCCCGTGGGTTTTGAGGCTCACAATAGACAAGCACAGTTGCAAAAAACCAACGAAATGTATAAGGCATGCTAAAGGCAGCAGCCTCCCGAAGGCACGATTCTTGACTATTATCATTTTCAAATAAACCACGGAGGCAGCATGCCTCCTTGAACGTTTGTGCAATCTGACCCTGATACCTTAACAAATCTTGGAACGAAGTTGGACAACGCACCTTCATCAATAACAACCGCAGGTAGTATCGTTCCCCTTCAGACGGATGCGCAAGGGTGACACGACCTATTGCACCCCTATGTACTTTCCGGAACTGCCTGAATTTTTTGTCCGAGTACCAGACAAAATGAGCCGGAAAGTCAGGATAAGTTAACTTCAAACGCTGCGCTTCACCATTAGTCATGTTCATAAAAAAGAATTCCGTAAGCATTGTTTTTCGATTAAAAGGATTCCGCAAAACATTTGCCAACTTTTCGCGTGCATTGAAGTGCACAGACTGGAAATTTTCTAAATGCAACTGGAGGTGAATAACAGGAGGCTTTATCTCAGAAAGAGTGAATCTAAAAATCCTCCAGGCCGCTTCTGGCGGTGAAACCCATCTAGCAGACTGGTATTGTTTGATCTCATCCACACCCTGATTGTCTTTATCTGCACCAACATAAAATTGTATTTTATCATGTCCTTTATAAACATATTTATAAATGTACTTAATTGAGTGAACTGTCGCACAAATTTCCACGTTAATATGACAATTATACTTAGATAACAAAAAGGGATTATAAGGCACAACCCATCTGTTATCCAACTGCTGCCCCCTAACACGAACTGTAACCCCACAATCCCGGCGTCTATAAAGAGGGTACGCATCATTGCCCTTTGTCGTTTGCCTGCAAAATTTTTTTGGAAACTTGTAAGAACAACCAATACCAGCCTGCATACAAACGTTTGTCGGATTTAATTCTCCACATGGACCATGCATCATATGAGTTTTCACCAAACCATGCAAATATGGATTAGCATTTTTATCGGGGATTTCAGCAGAGACAAAGGCATCATATTCATCAGTTGTAAAAAATTTGGAATCTGGAGCAAGTATCAACAGAATGTGCGCATGCGGTAGACCTCTTTTTTGGAATTCAATAACATATGTATATGCAATGACTTCGCCAAAGAATTTTTCCTGGACTAAATCATGTTTCAATTCCAAGAACTTTGAATGGAAAACACGAGCAGTTAAATCAGGCCGATTTTGCGCTTGTTCATTAGGCACTAACAACTCTTTGATTTCAGGCCAATTTGGATTGCAAGTCATTGTTAAAAAAATATCAGGCTTACCAAAACGTTGAACAAGAGCCATTGCATCCACATACCTCCGGCGCATATCACGCGGGCCACCAATGAACGAAGGGGGCAAGTACGTCCGCTGACCACAATGTGCAGCCTCCTTCTCACCACTTGCATAGCAGTCCTGGATTCCCTGAAGAAACTCATTACGAATGTCTGCCTGCTTTGATCTATGAAAATCCAGACGCTGGGTTTCAATTTTTATATACTGGTCAACAAAAAATTGTTGGGTAAGCCGGCCAAAATGGAGGACATAGGGAGAATCATGATGCCTAATCTGGAACATGTATGCATAATACTCCCTCATCGAAACAAAAGCACAATCAGTTGGGGCCGCTCCAGCCACTATAAAAGGAAGACACAAATATCAAACACAGAAACAATCAGAAAGCTGGAGAAATAGCATATAATTACAGGACAAACAACTCACAATGTGCCTCATGCGCAAGAAGATCATCTGTACATGTAACAGAACTGGAAGTTCCTAATGGACCAGAACGTATCACTGACTGTTCTACTCCACGCGGTCTATGTTTATTCTTTTTTATACCTTGAAGCCATCCACTTTCACCAAATGGAAACAACAATGGGTATTGCAGAGGATCATAGCAACCATAATAATACGAGATTGGATAGCTCTGACCACCATGGCCATGCACCTTAATATGGCGCTCTGTGCTAGCTCCAGCGTTCTCATCTTCAAGCCACAACGCAGCAACCTGGGAAACCGAGGGTTTGTTCAAGGTCTTCTGGTCAATTGCAGGATTACAGTGAAGAATAATATTATACTCCGGCAAATTAGAAATATCATTCAACGACCGGAAGAATTTAGAGTATGGATTTTCTGAAAGGATTCCGACAATTTCTTTCATAACACATGGATGAATACGCGGAAAAGACTTGGAACGTTCAACACACTGGTGATCAGTATCATAAAAATATAATTGCAAATTGGTTGATACAGAAACAGGCTCAATGAAATGAAAAAGCTGACCCTACACCCTAAAAGTGTAAATACCTTGATTATTCTTGGCTAATTCCTTGTCATACCTAACACCCAAAGAAGTGAATGCAAAATGATTATTAATCGCACGAATATATTCCCTAAACAGAACAGCCTCTGCAGAAGGAGACAGTAGAAGTTCCTTGAGCGGATGAGGAACTGGATTAAAGCAAATACGGACATCCCCATCCATACAACAAAAGTGGGAAGGTTCCCGAGGAAACCTCAATGCACCACAGTGTAGGCACATTGGAACCTTTTCCAAAACAAATGGCTCCAAAGGCAAAGGACCACACAAAGGGTCCAATACACCTACATAGATGAGACAAATTAGGGAAATGCAAAAAATACAACGGTCAATTTGTAAAACCATGGTGTTAGAAGGAACCAAACCCAAGTTAAGAAAGAACACAAAGAACCACTCCAAAAGTCAAGAGAAAAGTGGCAAAAAACTCCTGGTAAAACTAACCATAAGAAACAACAACTCACCATGTGAGAGAACACTGGCTTGAAATGAAGCAACAGTAGAAGAATGAGGAACGTCACGACCCCGGTTAGCTGAAGAAAACAGAAGAAAAGAATATAGATAATATAGACACAACAACACTGTGCAACCATGCAAACACAGCTTTATATAACCAAAAAAAAAATTACAACAAGGACGTTTCTGTCGCGAATGAAAGGCCTGAGCAGGGAAGGCCGTCCGCACTACAATAAATAACACTGCATCAGTACAACAGATAGCCAAAGCAAAAATTGATATGTTGCAAACAAATACAGGAGGAAACGACTGACCTCTCCTCCTGCGCCGTGCAGGTCTGTCTGCAAAAGTAGGGCACGGGCACAAAAGCAACAAAGTCATAGAAAGCGTAGCTAATAACCAACGAAACAAGAAAACCATTGAACAACATAAAAGAACTCAACAAACCTATGAAAACGCCAGGGTCAACTTGAGTGACAATAAGAGGGACGTTTGTCGTCAGGTCAACTGGAAAAACAACACCTTTTTAAAAAAATCACAAGGGAACGGTAAAAACAAAGGAACAGCAAGGAAAAAATCACCTGGAGTAACACCGCCAGAAAACCCACACGAACCAGAAGCAACGATGGATGCAGAAGATTGAACAAAGCAATCAACCAAATCATCCTCCAAAAGGATAGATGACGAAGAATCCATAACAAAGACAAGTAAACAGAACGCACAGTAGCTGTCCACAACAAAGGAGACAATTGATCCCACAATATAGTTCATCAAACAAGCACAACCACAATAAACCCAGCAGATTATTCCTCAATAATACGAATTAGTACAACAAGATACTAACAAAAACAAAACTTAAGCCAATCACAAAACCAGGCGGGAACCCCTACAGAAGAAGACCCATACCAAACGAAAGGAAGAACAAGCATACCCACAACCCAAATTCCAAAACCAATTAGATAGGTCGTAGAGTCGATAAATCTCAATCAACAGAAATAACCCAATTCGCGAGTGCAAATTACATGCAATTTCGAAAAGAAGTAACCCAATCCGTTACCGCAAATGACATGCAATTTCCACAAATGACGAAGAAAAGAAACAACCCAACAATAACTACATCGAAATTGAACACCCTCTGCAAAAACGCAACCGAAATGAGTTGGGGGAACAACCGAAGAAAGCACCTGTCAACGCTGCCCTGCTTCACTCACGCTCACCCGCTCGCTGCGCCGCCGCTTCCCCGCTCGCTGCCGCACCAGCGCCGCCCACTTCACTTGGAGCTGTCGATTGTGGTAATGAGAACGGAGGCAATCGTCCCAAGCCTCGAAGACAATGAGAAGAAGACAGATGAGTGGAAGATAGGTGGCAAGAGAAGAAGTGGCCACGTGACTCTATCCCAGCAACACAGCACCTCAATCGAACGGTCAAGATTTTAATTAGAGTGTCAATCCAAGGGCTGAGAATCAAATGGAGATTAAGGTCTCCCTCTTATAATAGTAGACAGATATGTTGAAGAAAACTGTTGGATTTTTCTTGTTGCCCACAAGGCCACAACACCCCACTAAATCCGGGTTTTATGTAATTGTGTGTAACTCTGCGTAATACTATGTAATTCAATATCAGAAATATATTGTACCCGCCCCCCTTCGTCCATGTTGTTTCCCATACCTACGGATGCTACAAATTGGGCCCTACGTTTTTGTGCTTAATCCTTGATGCAACATAATCAACATGGCAACTGATCATGATCCTTTAACGCCCAGTCATGTCATCGTGCTCTGCCACACATTGTTGATGATGACCAGATTTTTCATTGACATATCAATTTATTTATAAATATCTATGTGTTTAATTTTCACCCGAGCATACTTTTATATACTCCATCCGCATGATATGCTATATTCACATCATAAATTGTTCATTTCTATTATGCATTTCATTATGCTAACTGTGCGCAATCTGTAATGCTAAGCATGTTACACGTTGTATGCAGTATGCACCCCATTGCATGCTATCTTCCATGCTTCTGAATGCTACAAACTGACCCGCTTCATGCTGCATTATTTTGTGCTACAATTCCTATTGCGCCATGCTATATTACCATGCTGATCATGCTCATTTAATGTTATTACCATGCTGTGCTATGGTCTATTGCAGGCGAAGCCATTTACGATAACGGGTATGTCACTTCTTCAAATAAAGAGATATTGAATTATACATTGGACATGACGGGCGAGGTTTTTCGTTATAAAATGTTCACCTTCGTTGTGATCTCCCCATGCCGTTGTCTTCCTCCTATCACGTGCTACCGATCTCTCTCCTGTGCGTCGTCTCCGTTAATTGATATTATGCAAATCCGATCCAGATCCACTATGCTATTATTTTCTCACTCACATTTAAGGCAGGATATTAATCACAATCAATTCAACCCACTAATTATGGAGTACGCAGTTTTTATTTCCTAACCACGACTCAAAACAAAAATAGAAATTAAATGGGACTTCAGCGGGCAGCACTTGGTGCGCATAATCCAGCAAGTCTGGATTTCCTGATTGTTATAGAATCAGGATAGTAACTCTATTGCATTGTCGGTATCATCATCTCACTTCAAATAAATGAGAGAAAACTAACTGTAGAAACAATAATAGTCAGTACATTATTGCTCCCTCCCTCTCGAAACCTAGCTTTCCTCTCGACTTTCTCTCTCTATGACAAAATCGCTCCCTCCCCCGCCGGATGACCCGCCCGCTGATCCGCCGGCGCCCTTCTTCTTCAAAGGACCTCGGCCGTCTTTCCATGATATGGTATTGGAAAGCAAACCAGCTCCCCCTGCGCCACTACAACACGATGAGATTATTGAAGATATGGTAAAGCTGGATTATATAGATGGAGATCGGCTTAAGCCTCGCCTGAGCTTGGCTCCAGAACTCAAGCAGAGGCTCTGTAAACCCTGGGAGGACGCCCTCATCTTATCGGTGCTAGGGAAAAAGGTTGGTTATGCGGCACTCAAGTTTCGTCTTGGAAGAATGTGGAAACTCAAAGGCTCATTTGAACTGCGAGACCTTGATGATGGGTTCTTTCTTATCAAGTTTGACCGTTCGGTGGATAGGACTAGGGTGTTGAATGAGGGGCTATGGATGGTATTTGAGAGTTATTTGATGATAGCTCCTTGGAGGCCTAACTTCACTGCTTCGGATTCCACCCCCAAGAAAACAATTGTATGGGCTAGACTTCCCGGGTTGTCTTTTGAAATGTATGATGAGTGCCTTATTACCAGGATGGCGGCGGCGTTGGGCACTCCGGTGAGAGTGGATGATATGACCAAGCATGTCCATCGAGGCAAGTATGCTAGAGTATGTGTGGAAATAGACTTACAACTGTCGGTTGTCACTAGTATTTTCATTGATGATCATTGGCAAAAGGTTTCGTATGAAGGATTGCACCTCCTTTGCACCTCCTGTCAAAGGTATGGCCATGCTAGTAATTCTTGCTCGGAAAAAATTCAGCCACCGGAAGTCCCTGTGGTCAATCCTCAACGTTCAGAAAGTTGTCGGGATCAGGGGAAAGGTAAAGTTGTTGCTTCAGGATGGGTTTTTGGGAGTATCCTTGTTGCAGATACAAAAGTCAAAGGGTTGTTGGGAAGTGGTTTGGTCTCTAGCACCAAAGAGGTTAAATCCCAAGGGGAGTCTTCTACCCCAGCGGCTGTATCACCTATTTCTGGTAATGACTTTTCTGATAAGGGACAGGAAGGCTCTGCCACTAACTCACCTTCCAACATGGACTGCCTGGAGGACAATTTGGTGCCTAGGGAGGAGGATCGTATACCAACCATTGATCACGTGCATGTAGATAATGTTCCATCTCAACCTACGTGTGGGGAATGGATCAAGGTAACTAGAAAGAAGTCCAGTGGGCCTGCTAAAGCCAAAACCCTGGGGGGTGGTACTAAGGCCAATGTCAATTCGGCCAAAAGCCCCACTCTCAATAAGAACAGCAAGGGGCCCAAGGCAGGTCCTAAGCCTCTTAAACATATCACAAACACCCTGGAAAGGAAAATTAGGCTGATGTCTAATGGTAAGGACAAGGTGAGCACAACTGGTAATAAGGATGGAGATGGAGGCCCTCAGAACGCCAAAAGGCCTAGACCATCAAGCATGCCTGAGTCCAACAAGGGCATGAATAAGGATGAGGATCTCTCGCCTAGCACTCTAAGATCCAATCCTATTGAAGTGTATGATCAGGGCAAATCTGACCAAGTCATGGTTGAAAGTGGTGGTGCACCAGTGGCTGGTACTGCTTCCCCCACAGTTTCTTTATGATAGAGTTCCAAGATTTTAAAGTCCTTGCATGGAATGTACGTGGTGCCATGCAGCGGAACACTCAACGCCACATTTATGATATTATTGGTTTGCACAAACCTTCTCTCTTGATTATTATGGAACCTAGAGGGGAATTTAGCCGTCTCAAGAATTTGCTCTATAGATTGCATGATGAACCTGTCTAAATCATTGAATGTAATGGACAAGCTAGAGGCTTATGGGTTCTAAGGAGGATTAGGCTGCCCATTCCCATATCAGTGGTGACTTTGCATCAGAGAATAGTGACTTTATCTATCGGCTCTAGTACTTCGGTTTGGCATTTGTCTGCTGCTTATGCTAACCCATGTGCTAGACTCAGAAGTAATGATTGGTCGGATATGCGAGAGATTGGTTCGTTACTGAATGGTCCTTGGTCAGCTCTAGGGGATTGGAATGACATAGCTTTTTCCTCGGAAGCTTATGGATTGAACTCTTCACATCGACTCTGTGAAGCGTTTTGTGGAATGCTCGATGACTGTGGCCTTATGGACATTCAGTCAGTTGGGGAACCATTCACCTGGGTTAAAAACACTAAAGGAGGCCCTCTTGTGTGTAAGAGGCTTGATAGAGCAGTTGCTAACAGTCTATGGATCAGTTCCTTCCCCTTGAGATATGTGGAAATCCTCTCCAGAAGATCATCAGACCACCACGCCCTGTTGCTGCACTGCTCTCCCTCTAGATCCCCTCCTCGCCCCAGGCCTTTTCGGTGGGAGCTGTCTTGGTCCACCCACCCTCATTACAGCCACATTGTTAACACAGCGTGGCAGTGCTCTCCCGGGAGCCTTGAGCAATGCCTTGAGCAGGTCAGATCCTCTTCTCTTCACTTTAATAAATTCACCTTTGGGAACATCAGAAACAGGAAAGCCAGGCTACTTAGAAGACTTCAGGGCATTCATCGTTGCTTAACCACTGTGGACTCCACCAGGCTTTGGCTACTGGAGCAACACCTCACTCTCAAACTTGATGAAGTTCTGAAACAAGAAGAAATTTTGTGGTATCAAAAGTCTAGAGAGAAATGGATATCTCATGGTGACTGTAACACGAGATTCTTCCATACTCAAACTCTCATTAGACGTCAAAGGAGCAAAATAGTGGGATTAGAAATTGGAGGGCACTGGAACACTGACGAAACATCCATCAAGGATCACACCATTTCTCACTTCAATAATATTTTTGGGTTGGCTCCTCCCCCTAATCGCCCTGCTAGTCTTCTCCAACCTCTCCCCCCATGTGAAGCTGCTAGCAGCATCTCCTGTACTGTTGACTTGGAAGAAGTTTCCCAGGTGGCCAAGAGCATGAATGGCATCTCAGCACCAGGCCCTGATGGCTTCCCCGCCATCTTCTATAAACTGTACTGGGAAGATGTTCGGTTTGAAGTGGTCGAATTTGTTCAGTCTGCCTTGGCCAATGGATCATTCCCTCAATCCTATGCAGCCACCTTTCTATGCCTTATCCCCAAGGTTAAGGTCCCTAAGGAGATATCTCACTATCGACCTATAAGCTTGTGCAATGTGGCCTACAAGATCCTTACTAAAGTCATTGTGAGCAAGTTAAGACCGGTCCTCCAAGAATTCATCAGTCCATTCCAATCGGCTTTCCTCACCGGGTGTGGCACCTCCGGCAATGCTATTATCCTCCAAGAAGTTATCAATGCCTTTAAAACTAAACACAGAAGATCCCAAGAATTTCTCCTCAAGGTTGATCTTGAGAAAGCATATGACCACATCCAATGGGACTTCATCAAGCAATGCTTACATGAGATCGGCCTCCCTACCTTGATTATCTCTGTCATCATGTTTTGTGTAAGGTCCCCCACCTACTCCATTCTTTGGAATGACTTGCCTCTGCCTCCTATTACCCCAACTAAAGGGATTCGACAGGGTGACCCCTTATCCCCCTATTTGTTCATTATCTCCACGGAAAAGTTATCCCGGACTATCAGTGCCAAATTGGAGAATGGTAGCTGGGATCACTTTGGGAAGGAATATCATGCCACTCACACACCTAATGTTTGCAGACGACCTGCTTCTTTTCTCCAAGGCCACCCTCCCGAGTGCTCAAACTATGGATTTAATCCTATCTGATTTGCCGCTCAAGCTGGGTTGAAAATCAACAATAGGAAGTCTGTGGCGCTTGCTTCCTACCATGTGCCCGATCAGATCAAACTTGATATCTCTGCCACACTTAATATCAGGTTCACTGCTGATCTTGGAAGCTACCTTGGCTTCCCTCTTTTCCATGGGGCAGTCCGGAAAGAACACTTTGAGGGCCTTATTGAAAGGATGCAAGCTAAGATGGGGATGTGGAAGAGTGACTTGCTTAATAGGGCTGGTCGTGTCACATTGGCTAGATCAGTGCTATCCACCATGCCAACCTACATACTTCAGACTTCCTGGTTACCAGCTTCCACATGTGATCAGATCGACAGGCTTATTAAAAATTTCATATGGATGGATTCTGCGAAGCATGGTATTCATTGGGTTAAATGGGACACGGTGGCGGCTCCTAAGGAGAGGGGTGGCCTGGAGATCCGGAAGTGCAAGGACATGAATATAGCCATGCTTGGCAAATTATATTTTGAGCTTAAAAACACCTCTGTCAAACCTTGGGCTCAAATCCTTGGTTGCAAATACAACTGCTTTAAAGGCAACATCATCCCTCGGCCTGCATCCCCCACTGTGTATAGGGCTATCATACATGCTGCTAAAGCTCTGGCCGATGGCACTTGCATTCGTATTGGTAACGGGGACAGCAATTTCTGGTATAGCAGTTGGCTCCCTAAAGGTCCCATTGCTCCGCGCATTTCTTTTGTGCATACCTCGGACACTGAATTATGCATTAAAGGCGTGTACTCCAGTGATGGCTGGAATTGGGGTGCGCTAGTAACCCAAATGCCTAATGACATCCGCAAGGAGATATTACTCTATGGCCCTATAAATATCCACCAATTTTGCATGGACCACTGGTGTTGGCATGGCACTCCCTTGGGTCATTACACGGTTGCGTCTGGGCACGGGTGGATTATTGATAAGAAAGGAATCCCTCTGGCTAGGTCTATCTCGTGGGTGTGGAAGTTGCAACTCTCTGAGAAGTTTAAATTTCTCTTATGGCTATGTACTCATAATGCTCTACCATTTAACGCCACCCGTTTCAACCGCCACCTTGCTACCTCCCCATGTTGCACCATCTGTGGTATGTCAGAAGAATCCATCACCCACCTCTTCTTCCTCTGTCCTTGGGCGGCAACAGCTTGGAAACGTTTTGGTCATCTGCCTCCAATCCCGGCATCCATATCAGCGGAAGGGATTGGGGATTTCCTCCACAAGCTGTGTAGGCACTGGAATAGTAACCAATGGGCTCTTTTCTGGACCATCTGGCGCATGAGGAACGCAACTTGCTTTAGAGGTGAGAAGGTCTCTACGTACATGGCCATCCACACTGCCCTTGCATTGGGGGCCTCGCTCCAGCGGATATTTGATAAATCCCCCAAGCTGCCGAGGATTAGGATGGTTACTTGGAACCCTCACAACACTCGTGGGATTATCCTACATGTCGACGGGAGCTCCCTTGGAAATCCCGGGGCCGCAGGATGTGGTGGAGTCATCCGAATGGGAGATGGTAAATGGATTCAAGGATTTGCTGGTTATGTGGGAATTGAAACCAACCTCACTGCGGAGCTAAATGCTATCTATAGAGGTATGACACTCCTTGAAAGAATGGGTATAGAGGAAGCCTCTTGTTTCTCAGACTCCCTAGATGCTTTAAGGCATACTACACTCAAGGCGGATAGCAACCACTCTCTATCTTCCTTGCTGCTCAGCATCTCTGACATGCTGAACAAACACCCAGGCTACACTTGGAACCACATACTCCGAGAAGGGAACTCAGTGGCGGATATTTTGGCCAAACGTGGTGCTAACATGGAAGAATTTTTCACCGTGTGGGCGTTTCCCCCGGACGAAATCTCAGGTGCTCTAAGTGCGGACGCGGCTGGGGTGTGTCACCCCCGGATCTGATTGGCTTGATTGCCTCTTTGTTTGTTTTTTCATTCCTTCTTGTTGCTTGGTTTCCTTATTTCCCGACGTGGATACGTCCATTATCAAAAAAAAAATAATAATAATAGTCAGTAAGAATAAGTATGTACTTTAATTATATGGACAAGACATAATTTTATTTTATATACAATGTTTAATTTGTATGTATTATGCTCATTTTCTAGCATGCAGAAAAAAAATTTATTCGCGCAATTACTAAATGTAAGATTTCTAATTCTATCAACACCTACCGGCTAATGAAATAAAGGATTGACTAATGACTAAGACTAACAGCCCTAATAAAGTACTCTAAGCGTTAGAGGTATAAATGTTTGGCTATTTTATTTTATTTTTTGTTTTGTTACCAGGCCGATAATTCGTTTTATGTTATAGACTGAATTATTGACCCATTGTCCATATAGATGCAGCTATTTCTTACTTTATTCAATTTTCTAGTTTAGCAAAACTTCAAAATGATTAATCTAACCCCAAAAAAAAATGATTAATCTAACCAAAATTCGTTAGCTATTATGGAATATTTTTTTTCTTTTTTAAAAAAAAAACCAAATTCTATGGTTAAAATATGTTTTTCTTCTTCTTATTCGTACATCATCACATTCAATGTTATATTAATATATTGCTTTCATGATGGTTTACTATTTCGATTTAGTGATGATATTTTTCATATAAATTGTAGCCACTGGGTCGTATAGAATATGGAGTATATATAATGTATAAATATGATTTGACTTTGTTTGACTTGTTTATCAATGTAGGAAATTTATAGCTGTAGTAGTGTTACAAAGATTACCTCAAGGGAAAAATTAATCTCAGGCATAAACAGTAAAATTTTTATTTTTTTTTAGGAGTCGAAATCAGAAAAATGATAGAAATCGAACTCCCTTTGGAAGGCATAGACTTACCGCTTGAGCAAGACTGCATACATAGTAACCGAAATGATTAAATGAAGATTATTAAATAGACAATCATCAGTCTGCATTTATTAATATCTGGAAACAATCAACTTTATTACAAAAATCACAAAAACATCGCGGAAAAGCAATAAGAATTATGTAATAATAATAACAACACACATCATGCACGCAATTCTAGCAGTAGAGCTAACTTGAATGCATGAAGGGAAATCTATATTTCATTTATTATATATATGTATATACCATCTTCAGATCGTTCCCACATAATTAATCCCACAAGGCTATGAGGATGTCATATATTCATGTATCGTATTTGCTCTCATGTGATCTGTTTGGGTACGTACCTGCAAAACAAGTTTTAAACCAAAAGCTTCAAAAAAAAAAAAAAAAATTGCCAATAGATTTAAAACTAAATTTTTTTGTACGTGTAAATTCAATTATGTAGATATTGCTATAAATTAAAATATTCGACCTTCTTCTGATCCTTAGCCCCCGTAATGGTGGGGAGGAGGATGGTTGTAATAACCTTTTGGTGGTGGTGGTGGGGATTTGTATTCATAAGACTTCTTCGGAGGTGGTGGCGGTGGTGGGGACTTGTATTCATACTCCTTTGGGGGTGGCGGTGGCGGTGGAGACTTGTATTCATACTCCTTCTTTGGGGGTGGCGGTGGGGGAGGGGATTTGTATTCATAATCCTTCTTAGGTGGTGGCGGCGGTGGTGGGGATTTGTATTCATAATCCTTCTCAGGTGGTGGCGGTGGTGGTGGGGATTTGTATTCGTAATGCTTTTTCGGAGGTGGTGGTGGTGGAGATTTGTAGACATAAGGCTTCTTAGGTGGTGGCGGAGGTGGTGGTGACTTGTAGACATACTGTTTCTTAGGCGGTGGAGGTGGCGGAGGAGATTTGTAGACGTAATGCTTTTTAGGAGGTGGTGGAGGCGGGGACTTGTATACATATGGCTTCTTATAAGGTGGTGGAGGAGGCGGCGACTTATAGAGATAGGGTTTTTTAGGTGGTGGTGGGGAATACTTCTTCCATGGGTAGTGATCATCATCGTGATCATCATGGTCATCATCGTGGTCGTGGTCGTGGTCATGGTCGTGATCATCATCGGCAATGGCTTGCAAAGGAAGAGTAGTCATGAAAGACACTAATATCACCAAAAGAATGGTGATTAGTGAGAGATTTGAGCATTTGGCTCCTTTGGTGCTTCCCATCTTTGCCTTTTGGTGTGATATACAATTCATGTGTTATTTAGACCCCCTTTATATAGGTGAATTTTCAAGTTTTAACACCCCCCCCCCCCTAAATCAATATTATTAAGTTTTAATTAGTGATCCTTGACAAATTTACCATTGAACTTTCAAAATTCGAACTTGTACGTAGAATTTAAAGTGCTTAGTAGGTGGGTATTGATGGACTTTGTTATGCTAAAAAAGAGAGAAGCTTCTAATCGTGACTTTATAGTTATATAAACCAAACGATGGGATAAATTAAAGAGACCACCGTTACGTTTTGATTGACCTATGGGATAAAAAAGAGAGAAGCTTCTGGTAAGTTTTATAATGTGCTGTTAGAATATCTTTATCAATTAGAACAAAATAAATAGGGGTTTAAAGGATAAAATTGATTCATTATTAGAACAAAATAAAATTGGAATGTTTCGAACTTTTGGGGATATTTTTGTTGCAACACTATGGTCCATATGGCGGGAGCGTAACATTCGTGTCTTTGGAGGTAAGCATAAATCTGTGTGGGCTCTCTAGAGGGCTAGCTTTCAGTTGGCTGGTTCTTTACAGCAGGCTCGGCAGAAGCATGGTAACAATAAGAATCGTGGGCCTTCCCTCCGGACTTCATTAAAGGGGAATTGGCGGCGGATGCCGCCGGTGTTTGGTTCCCCAGATTTTAATTTGTAGTCCTTTTCGTCATTTCCTTTTAATTTCTATTTTTCTTTTTGTTTTTTTTTTCTTTTCTGGCTTCGGCTTTCCAAAAAAAAAAAGTATCACACCTCCTCATTTTTCATCTTCTTGTAATCTTATCATATGTACTTAATTTTGAAATCTAATCGATAATAAGAAATATATTAAATTTGATTTTTTTTAAAAAAAAAAATTAGATTATTTATAAAGTGACGGTACTGTCTTGACTCGTCCCATTTCTACATGGACCTAATAAAATGTAAATGTGAAGGGATTTGTACGGATGGACTTTGAATTTTTCTTCAGTTAACCCTGTATAATGTCTAATGAATACCTAGTCTAATCGGGCATTGTCTTAGTTTCGGCCACGTGTGCTGCTTCTTTGTGTTTTGTCCTCTTGCATTAAAGTTTTTGTGGACTACTTGCCTTTACAGGTAATTAAATTAATTCGGGGCCGTGGATTCAGGATGAACAAATCCATCATGCACACCAGGTTTGCGATGCCTTGTTAAACTTTGGGACATGATATTCTAACTCAAGATTACCATCCAACACTTGTGATCCAGTTGATTTTTCAAGATGTTAAGTAATTACCGACATGTTATACTAAGTACTGTTAACCCAGAAATTCTCGGTTAACAAGTACCTTTTTCTAACTCAAACTTGATAACGATCCAACACTTGTGATCCATATTAATTCCAGCACTTTATTTATATATGTCCCAATTCAACTGTAAATATAATTGAGCTAATAACTTGTGATCCATCAGTTGATTTTTCAAGATGATAACCGGCCAATCGAGTTGGATTTTAAAATCCGATATATAATTCCACAATTAAAATATGAACTACAGTACTCCACTACTCCTATTGTTTGAATAAATAACTGATACTAAATTATACAGTAGTGATTTTGATTGGGATGTCAACTTTACCCGTATGGTCGGGTAACCCGTCAGGTAATCGGGTAGGGTAGGGTAGAGATAATCGGGTAATCGAGTAGGGTATTACCCGAAACCGAAATAAATCATATCGGGTGCGGGTAGGGTACGGATTTCATATATTACCCGATTACCCTACCCGATTACCCGATTAAATACATATATATTTATTTATCTATATATACTTATATATATTTAATTTATATTATATATTGAGATATATTTATATATTTATTTATATTTCAAATTTATTAACGTTTGAGATTTGGCAGTAGAAAGATTTATGAATTTTTTACTGAATATTCTTAAATATTACAGTATTTATTTATGTTGCTTTAGCGGTTTCTTTTAAATATTCTTTTAAATTTTGTTCTTGTGTAATAATGAAGATTTTATTTATTTTTATGGTGAAAAATAAATTTTTTCTTTATTAAGGTTGGGTCGGGTAGAATCGGTTAACTATGTAATATTTAAGATTTTGGGTACCCGTTTACCCGCGGATAATCCGCATACCCGACGGGTATTACCCGAATCCTACCCGATATTTAATTTTAGGGTAATAGGGTAGGGTAAGGGTAGGATAATTATATTTCGGGTAGTGAGGTGGTCTACCCGTGTTGGGAAGAACACGTATTAGCAGCGGAACTCTTTCCCAAGTGTGTGTGCAAGTGTTGGATATCCTCACTATAATAGTGGCACTCACTCTCAAGGATGAGGAAAACTCTCAAAGATGAAGATAGATCTTCAAAGGAAGAAAGAACTTTTATTGATCACTCAACACTTACAACTCTTGAAGTATTGTGGTAGTGCTTGTGCTCTTGTGTTGTGTTGTGGTTGGTTGTTTGCAAATGACCACACCACCTCTTTTTATACTAGCCTACGGAACATTCTAATACACTTCTATACAAATCTAGAATCCTTTAGAATGTGGACTAGTGTAGAATAGTTTAGATCTCTATAGAAATCACTAGGATTGGAGAAGATAATGCTAGGTAGTTCATGAATATTGTAGGTCATTCTAGAGACTTCAAGTTTGGAGGGACCTCAACAATCTCCCCCTTCCCGACTAACCTGGAAGATCTGTAACTCCAGCGCCTCCGCAACAATCTTCGAATTTCTTCATAGATATCACTTTGGTCATCATATCTGACCAGTTGTCATCTGTATGTACTTTGTCGAGTTGGAGTCGCTTTTCTTCCAATGCATCTCGTATCCAATGATATCGAACATTAATGTGTTTTGATCGGGAGTGGTAGGTTGGATTCTTCGCCAAGTATATCGCACTTTGGTTGTCACAGAGAAGCATCGGGCTTTCTTGAATCTGCCCTAGCTCGGTGAGTAATCCTTTTATCCATACCATCTCCTTGCCTGCTTCTGTAGTCGCTATGTACTCAGCTTCTGTTGTTGATAGCGCCACACATTTCTGCAATCTCGATTGCCATGATACAGCTCCCCCTGCAAAGGTAATTAGATATCCTGATGTTGATTTTCTTGAATCAACGTCTCCTGCCATGTCTGCATCTGTATACCCTTCTAACACTGGTTTTCCTTTGCCAAAGCATATAGATCTTTTGGCAGTTCCCCGGAGATATCTAAATATCCATTTTACAGCTGCCCAGTGTTCTTTCCCGGGATTGGATAAGAATCGACTTACCATGCCAACAGCGAAGGCGATATCAGGTCTAGTGCAGACCATGGCGTACATGAGGCTTCCGACCGCCGATGAATATGGGATCTTCTCCATTTCTTCTTTTCTTTCTTACTTGTTGGACATTCTTTATTAGTTAGCTTGAAGTGTCCTCCAAGTGGAACACCCACCGGCTTGGCTTTATCCATATTGAATCTTTCAAGAACTTTCTCAATATATATTTCTTGAGATAGCCATAGTAGTCTCTTGGAACGATCTCGAGTGATCTTCATCCCAAGGATTTGTTTAGCCGGTCCCAAGTCTTTCATGAAGAATGATCTGCTCAATGCCTTCTTGAGTGCCTCGATCTTCTTCTTGTCACGACCAACAATTAACATATCATCCACATAGAGTAGGAGGATGATAAATTCTCCATTAGGATATCTCTTGATGAAGACGCAGTGATCGGAACGAGTCTTCTCGAATTGATTTTGTGCCATGAAGGAATCGAATTTCTTATACCATTGTCTCGGAGCTTGCTTTAGACCATAGAGGTTTTTCTTGAGACGACATACTAAGTGTTCTTTCCCCGGCTCCATGAATCCTTCGGGTTGCTCCATATATATCTCTTCTTCTAAATCTCCATGCAAGAATGCCGTCTTGACATCTAGCTGCTCAATCTCTAGGTCTAGGCATGCGGCAAGCCCAAGAACTACCCGGATAGATTGCATCTTTACCACGGGAGAGAAGATTTCTTCAAAATCTATCCCTTTCTTTTGGCCACATCCTTTGACGACGATTCTGGCTTTGTATCTTGGTCTTGCGCCTCCTTCTTCGGTCTTCAATTTGTATACCCATTTATTTTTCAATGCTCGTCTCCCTTTTGGTAACTCCATTAAGTCATAGGTGTGGTTCTCATGCAACGATTGCATTTCCTCATGCATGGCCTTCAACCATTCTTCCTTGTGTTGAGCTTCTATAGCCTCTTTATAGTTTTGTGGCTCCCCCTCACTCGTGAATATCACATACTCATCTGGTGGGTATCTAATGGAGTGTTTTTTCTCACGAGTGGATCTACGTAACTGAGGTTGTAGAGTCTCACATTCTTCTTGTGATGATTCTGTGTCGCCTGACTCAGAAGAAACATCTTCGTTACTTATGTCATTCGAGGTAGGTATTTCGGCATCAGCATCCTCGGCTACTTGTTCACCTTGGTCATTATGCTCCACTGTTGGTGTATCAGGAGAGGCACGACATCGAACCATCAACTTCTTCACATTATGAAAATCTTCGATAGTCTGATCTTCGAAGAATATGACATCTCTACTCCTGACGATCCTCTTGGCTGTTGGATCCCAAAGCCGGTAACCAAACTCATCATGTGGTGTACCGAGATAGATGCACTCCTTTGTCTTTGAGTCAAGCTTAGCACGTTCATCTTTGGGAACATGAACGAACGCTCGGCAACCGAACACTTTGAAGCGGTCGTATGAGACTCTTTTTCCCGTCCAGACTTCTTCTGGGATATCTCCATCCAAAGGCACTGATGGGGAGTGGTTGATGATACTGACGGCAGTCGTCACTGCTTCTCCCCAGAACGACTTAGGGAGCTTAGCGTGAGAAAGCATGCACCGAACTCTTTCTGTGATGGTGCGATTCATTCTTTCAGCAACACCGTTTAGTTGAGGTGTCTTAGGTGGAGTCTTCTCGAGCTTGATTCCATGTGACCTGCAATATGCATCGAACGGGCCACGATATTCACCGCCATTATCAGCTCGGACGCACTTCAGCTTCAACCCTGTCTCTCGCTCTACCCTTGCATGAAACTCCTTGAAGACGTCTATGACTTGATCCTTTGTCTTCAATAGATATGCAAAAACCTTCCGAGAGTGGTCATCGATGAAGGTAACAAAGTACAATGCACCACCCATGGATTTCTCCGTCATCGAGCAAACATCGGTGTGCACCAAGTCAAGAATATGCTTTCTCCTATGAGGCTGATTACTTCTTGAAAACGTAACTCGATGTTGCTTGCCAACCAAACAGTGAGTGCAGGGGTCTAGTGTTTTACCTTTCATGTCGGCAAGATGCTCCTTTCGGGCAAGGATTTGCAGCCCTTTCTCGCTCATATGCCCAAGTCTCTTGTGCCACAGATCCAGACACGGCCTATCTTGAGCGACATTAGTTTCTCTCTTGCATAGCTTGACCCGGGATATATAACGTCCCATCTTTCATTCCTTTGGCAACGATGATGTTGTTCCTCGAAAGCTTCCATCTTCCGGCTCCAAGTTGAGTTATGTATCCAACATCATCGAGCTTACCAGCTGAGATAAGGTTGAGTCGCATATCTGGAACATGCCTGACATCTTTTAACACCAGCTCACACCCGGTGTTAGTTAACAAAGTGATGTTTCCTATCCCCACGATTTTGCTTGACACGTGATTCCCCATTCTCACAGTGCGAAAATCACTACTTTTATATGTTGAGAAGAACTCTCTATGTTGGGTTACGTGGATTGACGCACCTGAGTCGATTATCCATGTACTGTCGTCACAGGCAATGTTCAAGTAGTCTTCTCTAATGAGGAAGATGTCTTCTTTATTCTCCGTGGTTATCGCCGTCGTATTCTTATCTTCATTCTTCCTTGGCTCTATCGAGTCTTGCTTGACAACCCCGTACCTCTGGTCGCGTTTGAGATTCCGGCATTCTGATTTCTTATGCCCGACCTTGCCGCAATAGTAGCAGGTGAACCTCGTGCGTGACTTGGAATGCCCCCTGGATCTGTCTCGGCTTCGATGGACGCTTCTTCCACGGATCTCATTTCTTCCTCGGTTCTCCACAACATTGGCCTCGTAGTGTGCAGAGTCTCCTCGCTCCTTCCTCCGGGCTTCTTCATTGAGCAGGCTATCAGCAACTATATCCATAGTTAGCTTTCCTTCTGGACACGAGTTGCTAAGAGTAACAACAAGCGTGTCCCAACTCTCCGGCAAGGAGCTGAGTAGCAATAGAGCTTGCAACTCATCATCAACCTTCATCTCGATCTTTGTGAGTTGATTCACAAGACCTTTGAAGGTATTCAAGTGCTCAATCATGCTCTGGCCATCCTTGTATTCCAACTTCACCAACCGACGAATCAAATGAGCTTTGTTCCGAGGTGTCTTCTTTTGAATCATGGACTCTAGTTTGGTCCATAATTCATATGCATTAGTGTAGGTGGAAACATGCTCAAACAAACTTCGATCGATGTACTTACGGATCATTGCGACTGCTTTCCTATTCAAGAGATCCCATTCGGCATCTTTCTTGCCCTCCGGCTTCTTCTCATTCTTGATAGGCTCGTACAGATCATTGCAGTATAAATGATCCTCCATCATCGGCTTCCAATAGGAGTAGTTGTCCGCTGTGAGCTTGAACATATCACCATCGTGCATCACAACACCTTCCATCGTCAATCTAGCAGGGTGATGGCTTCAACGAACGAGGCTCTGATACCACTTTGTTGGGAAGAACACGTATTAGCAGCGGAACTCTTTCCCAAGTGTGTGTGCAAGTGTTGGATATCCTCACTATAATAGTGGCACTCACTCTCAAGGATGAGTAAAACTCTCAAAGATGAAGATAGATCTTCAAAGGAAGAAAGAACTTTTATTGATCACTCAACACTTACAACTCTTGAAGTATTGTGGTAGTGCTTGTGCTCTTGTGTTGTGTTGTGGTTGGTTGTTTGCAAATGACCACACCACCTCTTTTTATACTAGCCTACGGAACATTCTAGTACACTTCTATACAAATCTAGAATCCTTTAGAATGTGGACTAGTGTAGAATAGTTTAGATCTCTCTAGAAATCACTAGAATTGGAGAAGATAATGCTAGGTAGTTCATAAATATTGTAGGCCATTCTAGAGACTTCAAGTTTGGAGGGACCTCAACAACCCGTACCCTACCCTACCCGTTTACATCCTAATGAATATCCATAATAGCCCACACATATCCATTATATATTGCCGCTTAATTCCGATCCACCTTTTTAATTAGGTTCGTTGTATGTGGACTGGAGTAGTACCGTAGTACGTAGCCGCCGCCGGCCGAGATTGTCTCTTTTTCAATGCAATAAAATTTCACAAAACGCATCATTGCTCAACTTAGACGACAATAGAATGTTGAAAAGGAATAATTACAATTCCTATAACATTATATTACAGTTAGGTAAAAACTAGTTTGTGTGTGTGTGTGTCCTATGAGGCATGATGAACAATTGAAAATGATAGCTTACATACTCAGAAAGCTTGATAGGGAATGAAGGTGGTGGTGTTGATTTCAAGGGAGGTGATCATTGATCGAAGAAACGATGGGTTTGAATCCTGGGGTGCAGCAAATTCCCTTTGGGGGCGCGAAGTTCATACTTCGCATCCCCATGAGGGTAGGGGACTAGGGGGAGAAGGATATAAGTATTGGCGTCTTGCGCTGGATATTGTGGGAAACCCAATTACTACCACAATTATTATGCCCATCATCACATAATTCCCCATATATATTTATGTGTTTATTATGGATGTGGAATGTGAAATTCTATAGACAGCTGGTAGCCAGGGCTAATGGATAATATATATATATATATATATATATATATATATAATGTGAAATTCTATAAACAGCTGGTAGCCAAGTCTGTTAAACTTTATAATTAAATCTCCATTTCTTAATTCTTAACCTTTGTAGGTTTATTTTTGAGGTTATTACAATACAATAATAAAAAATTCATATAACTATCGAATTCGGTGGTTCTTTTAGTGTTATCAAAATATATTAGTATATTTAAAACATCTTTTTAGTGTAGTGTCTATTTCAATATTAATTATTCTTAAGGGCAAAAAATCAATATAAGACATATTTGTTTTAATTATCTTTACTTTCTAAAATTTATTTTATTATATATTTAAATAATTTAATAAATAATGATATATATTATCGATATATAATTATATACCATCAAAAATGTATAATATATACAATATATATAATTTTTAAAACCCTATAAATATATTCGATTCAGTTCGATTAATCGGGGAAAAAAATTAAAATATTTGTATTTGTATTTGAACCGGGCAAATACTTAAATGAAGTATTTGTATTTGAACCGGGATCCTCGGTTAACCGAAAATTCGGTTCGATTTTGATTCGGTTTTACGGTTCAGCGAATCGGTTCGAATTTTTTGCTCACCCCTATATATATTCATATATATCGCCTTTGCCACCGGCACCTTTAAGTATATATTCTTCATATTGCTCAATTATTGATGCATGTATACTACTGACTGTGTATTCATTATAATGGTTTGATTTGAGCCCCACCATAACTACCACTTTTAATTCACGTACAGAGATATCCAACGTAACTGCGACTACTTCTGGTCTTCTAGAGCAATGACAATGGGTCCAGGTCAGTACTCAATCGAGTCGGAGTATCAGATCCGAGTTTGGGTTAGGTCTTGGTTCTTATAGAAATAACTCAAAAGGATGGCATGTGTTGAGTCTTAATTCTTATAAAAATGGATTCAGAAGGATGGCAAAGAGTCCGGATCAAATCCAGAACCGAACCAATCCCGATACTTGAATTGGGTCTTGGGTTTGTCATCCCTAGAAATAATTGAATATACATTTTCCACAATTTTATTTACAATCCCATATTTTGCTCAAGTCCTTGGAACCTCGTAACTAATTAAGCAACTATTGCTATATATTTATTTATCTGAAATTCCTCATACATATTTTCACCAAATCTTCCCTAATGATATAGATCTTCAATTTATATTTTGGGTTTGTTCTCTTCATCTTCCCTCAAGGATTTGAAAGATGTCTCTTCCAGAGTAGAATTCAGTATACTTTTACTTTAGCTATCAAAGTCCATACCAAGTGCGTTTGGTACCTTATCTTTCTACTATTGAAACTATAGAAACAATCCAACTTTTTGTCTAATATTGCATTTTTTTGGGGTACAATATGACATAACGCTCGGCAAAAATGACTAAAAAAAAGAAAGAAACCAATTAAAACTACAGAAGGGGAGGGGGGAATCAAAAACTAAAAAATTGCATTTGAATTAGCAGATAATTATTTTTGTGTCTATAACCTTTGATCGAATGATCTATTAATTAGTATTTCATCAAATTCAGTATGTTCTATTTGATTCGGATACAAATAACAATTTAGAGATAATAATTAAAATAGGCCACCAAAAAGAGAACATTTCACTTTTGGGTCACGATATTTTGATTTAGGGAAATGGGCGACTAGAAGTATTTCGGGATCGAATTTAGGCCATTTGGCTGGAATTCGGGCCATGATGGCCTAAAAGTGGAAATGACTCCTTTTGGTGGCATATTTTAATTTTTTTCAATTATTTTTTTATTTTATGTAATTAAAATAAATAAAACTCATTTCGTGTCATTATTTATGTCCTACTTTCTTTTTTTCTTATTCCAACATTTTATTTCATTTCCATTTTAAATAAAATTAAATATTAATCATCAAACCTACTCATTTCAAACCCACTACCATTAATAATTCCAATCCAACCAACAACCACATATCAGTAAATCATTCATAAATAAATTAATTAAAATTGTAAACTCATTACAATCACATTATATAAATCCGAAGTTACCTGTTTTAACACTAATATATTCTTGCATTTAATACTAATTATCCCTACATAAAGTACCGTGTCCGAAATTTTTTTACTTTATGTTTTATTAGAATTTGTATTTGTTCTACACTTTTACTTATTTCATAATATATTTGAATAAATATTTATTTTATTTTATATAAAATATGGAGTACTTGCAATAAAATTGAATCAAAGTCAAATAATGAACAATGTAAAAAAATAAAATTAAAAGGAACAAATTTAGTTGAACAAAGGTCGTAGTTATTAAATAAGTCTTTTTTTTATATATAAAAAAATGAATTAGGAAAACAATGATAATAATTGAACAAGTGAATGGATCGTCGAAGCTTTCATTTTCGATCTTTTATTACTCAGTGAAGTGAATTGAATAATTCAATATTGGATGTAGTCTAGTTGGTTCTGTGATTGGCTCTAGGGGTGATTAACTAGTACAGCTACTCGAGCTCGACTCGGGACTCGATTCGGAAAAAACTCGACTCGTACTAGAAAAATTCGAGTCGAGTCGAGTAGTCGAGTATTTAATTGAGTATCGAGCTCGAGCCCGAATACAAGGTTATGATACTCGTCGAGTATCGAATACTCGACGAGTATCGAGTCGAGTCGAGTACTTGACTCATTTTTTTTTTATTTTAAATTTTTTAATATATTTTATATTTTATATTTTTAATACTCCTTCTACTTTTATTAATTTATTGTCCACTTTCATTTTGATCCATTAATATTTTTAAATTTAAAAATAAAATATAATTAACTAAAATAATTATTTAAATATAAAAATAACAGAAAAATAAAATGAATTAAAGTAAAATATATTAATAATATCATGATAGTTATAAAATTATAAAATAAATTTAAAAAAAAATAAGTTATTAATATAATAAATTTATTTAAAAATTTAAATATTGAAATATCTTATAAAAAATAAACTAAATTCATTAATTAAATAATAGAAAAATAAAAAATAAATAAAAAGGAAAAGAAAATTACCTTTACAAAACTAATAAAATTATACATTTAAATTAAGAAAATCAAATAGAAGAAAAAACTATGTAAAAATTCAATTAAATGAAAAAATAAAATTAAAAGTAATTAAATAAATAAATTCAATAATTAGATAAAATAAATAATATAAATGATGTTAAAATATGGTATTATAACATAAATTGATACCCGGTATACGTAAAAAAATAATATATATTAAATATAAGAATGAAATAAAAATATTAATTAAATAACATATTATAAATTTCAATATATAAATAACATTATATCTCATGTTGTGACTCGTGAATTACACAATTCGTAAACGAATTCACAAAATCCACTCATGTTGTACATTTGAGCACTAATAGATCTAATAATACACACTCTAGATGGAGTAGTGATATTGTGGGATGAGCCTGGAGCAACGACAACCCCACGATAATACCGCATATGCTTTAATATTTTAATATAATTAAATGTCTTACAAAAATATTTGAGTTACTTATAATGTGACACATTTCTACTAACATTTACTATTATGTTTATCAAATATATCGAAATCTGCACTATAGAATCAAATTAATACAGTGAATATATGATGAATACGTATTGACATATACTGTAATTGAGGTCAAATGCATCCAACTTCCGAGCCTTATACGTATTTAAGTTTGCGAGATTTCAATTTAACCGGGGTACAATGTTAACCGAAAAACATCGAAAAAAGCACACCGATGGATAAACTCATTACCCAACATAAGAGACATGTGGTTACACAAAACCTAACTCAAATGTTGGTATTGAGAGGTGATAAGTGGTACCCGAATATTATTCATACCCAATTCACTAACTAATTCAACAAATTCACTTAGGCCATGTTTGGAACACTGTACTATATTATGGTGTATTGTATTATTTAATGCGGGTGTATTGTATTATGATGTATTGTATTAAATTAATGTTATACACATTGTTTGGTATTGGTGTTGTATTAAATCATCATGTATTATATTTTAAACAACTAAATAAAAAGAAATTTTTTCTAATTTATTAATAAATAATATATATAAAATAATATTATTATAATATCATAATATTTAATAGTTGTGAGATGCATAATGAAAAAATGGAAAAACAAACATAAATAAAAAATAATACACCATAAACCCACCCTCCCACAAGGTATTAAATAATACACCAAACTCCTCATTAAAATAATACTTATACATTAAAATAATACGTATACATGTCTTAAAACACACTAAACATAGGATAGTATTACTTTAAAACATAATGTTAATACTATACACCTTAATACATCCCAATACACGCTTGGTACGGCAACCCTAAGACACGCTTTAATACTTGACTGTAATAAAATGACTTAAAAAGTATTGAAGTTACTTTTAATTATGATGAACTTGTATTTAAATGTATTGTAATATTTAAGAAATGTATCGTATTGAGTGCCAAATGAAAAAAAAAATTGAAAAATGAAAGATGTTTTGCGACCAAAATTTTGGTCGCTAACTCGGTCGCGAGATTAGCGACCAAACCAATTCAGTCGCTAATTAGCTACTGAATGATTTTGGTCGCAAATTCAGTCGCTAACTAGCTACTAAATGGTTTCGGTCGTAAATTTGGTTGCTAACTAGCTAATGAACAATTTTGGTTGCAAATTTTGGTCGCTATACTGAAATTTTTCTTGTAGTGTAAATTTTACAAAAAATAGTAAAATATTTCTATATCAAATTGAATCAATTTTTTATGTCATAGTTCCAAAATTTAAAATCAATGTACACAAATGTTAAAAAAATGAAAAAAAAAAGAAATTAAGCTTGAACTACTCGAGCTCGAGCTTGAACTCGGGCTTGAACTCGATGGTAATTGAGCTCGAGCTCGAGAAAATGTAAAAAAAAAAGAGTTCGAGCTCGAACTCGAACTCGATGATACTCGAGTAGCTCAAAGGTGCTGTCAAGTCAAGCTCGGGTATCCCACTACTCGAGCTCGACTCGACTCTATATCACCCCTAATTGGCTCTATAGGTCCGGTTGCTGACCTAGCTACATCATTATTGTTCGATCCCCTTGTGGGAAAGAAAAGGGTAGTAACGTGTCTCTAATTTTACTAGAACTTCTTCAAAGGTCATAAATATAATCATCTCAATGATATACTTGATTCAAGAAGATGTTTAATTGATCAAGGTGAATAAGAAAAATAATTGTTGATGGTTAATCCATTACACATAACTATAGCGAGGAAAAAACAAAGAGCGCAAGAAACTAAACCAACTAAAACCAAGGATGCCAGATAGGGGTGTGCACGGGTTCGGTTATCTTGACTTTTCCAGGTATTTGTATTTGAACCGGACAAATACTTAGATAAAGTATTTGTATTTGTAACCGGACTCCTCGGTTAACCGGGGGTTCAGTTTCGATTCGATTCAGCGGTTAAACGAATCGGTTCGAATATTTTGTCCAAGCCTATTAAAATTTATAATCAAATTTTCATTTCTTAATTCTTAACCTTTGTAGGTTTTATTTTTGAAGTTATTACAATACGCTTAAAAAACAATCATATAGCTATCAAATTTGGTGGTTCCCAGTGTTATCAAAATATATCACTATACTAGTAATTAACTCGTCGAGACTCGACGGGCATAATTATATATTTTATATAATATATATACTTATATTATATAAAGTAATAATAAATTATATTTTGATTACTGAAAAATGTGTAATTATTTTATATATATATATTCAAAAGAGGGTGTAAATGATAATATACTTTAGTTATTTTTAAACTAACAAAGAAATCATATTATACCGTATTCTTTAGCTTCTGTGTCTTGTCCGATACAAATCTAACAGATCAATAAAAATAATTATTAAAATAATATTTTTATTTAATTTGAAATTTAAATTAAAATAAAATAAAATTTATATATAAGTATTAAGCATAATATGAAAAATTTCCTCATAATTTGCTGAAAATTTCAGTGCTGAAAATATCATTGGTAGGGGATAGAATAGCACTATATTTAAAAATGTCTGAATTTGAAGTGGTGCAGTTTATATTTGTATATATACTCTAAAAAATTGACGCTATAGGATCACCCATAGAGTTTATAAGAATATCGTTCGAAAATGTCACATCTGATTATACATCTCCAAAATCAATACCGACTTTACTGTCACCTACATCAAATATCTATTTTGCAAATTTTCCATCATATATAAATTTCATTGTAACATTTCTTGTGATATCTTAAGTTAATCATTCTTAATTGCATATTAATATTTTGAGTTGCATCTTATTTTTGACACAAAAAATATGTCAACATAATTGCTAAAAACTGGTTTTGGAATATGAAGTCCAACATTCTTTAAATGTTGACATTGACTTTTATTTATAATCATAGAAAAACAAAATACGAGTGATAATTTTTTCATCTGAAATCAAATGAGAAATGTGGTTAAATCAAACAGGCTTATAATCATTTACCAATCAAGAATTTTCTATTTTCATGGTTTCCCGAAAATTAGTTTAATCTCAATTATATGGTTTCGTATCTTGGTTACTATCAATCTACTTCTATTGTATAATTTATTTGATGGATCTATATTCCTAAGAAGTATAACTATGCAACACTCATTCAACTATATTTCATGATTCGGTAATTCAAACAATTCATCATGCTTAGATATTTCACTGAAAATAATTCATTACCATTATTTATGTTTTCATTGTCTTGACAAATATTGTTAGAACTGATATATATACATATTTTCATTTGCAGGCATACGTTCCATGATGTAATCATTGATCGTATCAACAATCTCATTGGTAGGGGTTAATATATAGTAGCAATGTATGAATTTGAAATAGTGCAGTTTATATTTGTATATGTACTCTCAACAATTGCCGCTATAGGATCTTTCGTAAATTTTATAAAATTATCATCTAGAAATGTCACATCTAATTGTACATCTCCAATATCAGTACCACCTTTACCAATTATCATCACCTACATGAAGTATTCATTGGGCAAATTTCTGTCATCTATAATTTTCATTGTAAACAATATTTCTTGTTGTATCTTGAGTTAATCCATCTTAATTATATACTATTAATACTCCGAGTCCTCTCTTTCCAGTGACATGAGATATTGCAACATATCACTGATATAGGTAAAAACTGGTTTTTCAAGATAGAGTCCAGTCTTCTTTAAAGATTGATATTGACTTTGTTTTCTTTCTTTTTCTATAGTCATAGTAAAACAAACTGCGGGTATGAATTTTTTCCTCAGAAAATGAATGGAGAATTTGGTTAATTCAGACGGACTCATAATCATTCTACCAACAAAAATTTCATTCCAAATATTAAGCTTTGTTTTAATGAGAAGAGACATTAAATAATTTTCTGGGGTAAGTTTTTTGCAGTTAGAATTCTAATCACAATCTAATGGAATACCAAATTTAGAATGTGCAGTTCTACCTTTTGGAAGGAGCAGGGGTGCTATTCCACTGGATGCTACATGCAGCATAATATCATCTCTCGCATTAAGAGCTAAACATAATATTTTCTAGATAAATTATCAATAAATTATCAACCTCATCAACTACAGACATTATTTTATTATAAACATTCTTCTGCTTATCAATCAACAAGGTAATAGCTTAGCATAATCCGCCGCCTTCATTTATTCCTTATTATAATATATCTCTTTTAGTATCAATAGATTATTTGTTTCATACGTTAAAACTTCATTCAGTACCGGCATTCCAGAGAAAATTTCCAAACTTATAGAATTTGCAATAATTAGCCTTTCAATTTTTA
This sequence comes from Hygrophila difformis, assembly GCA_030278955.1. Lineage (NCBI taxonomy): Eukaryota > Viridiplantae > Streptophyta > Magnoliopsida > Lamiales > Acanthaceae > Hygrophila > Hygrophila difformis. Next base: position 363,647 of record JAOANR010000252.1, on the reverse strand, counting down.
ACAAGATATATTTATATTTTTCCGTCAATTGTAAATTAGTTAAAATAAAGATTAATGAATTGCTTCCTTCGATTTTTTTAAGTGTTACACTTTCTTTTTTGGGTGTTTGGAAATAAGTGTTACGTTACCAATATTGGAATATTTTGAAGGTTAATAATTTTCTAATTATAATTAAATTAATAATTTTTTGATATTCATAAAAATAAAATTAAAAAGGAATAAAGTCAAATGTCACTCATCTTATTTTATTTATTTAATTATTGTAATTTTTCAACAAAATCAATTTTATTAACTTATCTAAATGCCATGTCATTTTCTAGTGTTACACTTATTATAAAACAGAGCGAGTATTTTCTAAAAGTTAGATTAAAAAATTAAATTTTCCTTCTTTATTATTGATGTATCTATTCGCACCCCCAATAAATCTTTATACACCTGATCTTTTATTTATAATATGCTTTACGAAAATAATTAATTTACTCTAAACCAATTTATCCATAGAATATGAATTTTCACAATTCCCTTAATAATTATAAACTTTTTGTATTATTTTTTATATACTAAAACATATTTAAGATTTATATTATTTAGTATATATTTATATACAAATAGAATGATATAATTATAAATATATTTTTTAACGATTAACAACTAATTGTATATTACTTTTAAATGAAGTGACGTATTTCTGTGAAAACATAGCTATATATACATTAATTAATATATACAAACATTTTCCATATATTCATTAATGTATCTTTTAATATAAATTCAATATATACACTTCGAATTCCATATAAATTTTTAATTTTTAATTTTTTAAAAACTGAAAATTATGGAAACTCAATATAAATTGAAAATTAAATATCTTTTGAAAACTAAAAATTGAGATTGTCATATACACATTAATAAAATTTTAACATGAATAAATAAATATGATGTGCAATATACATTTTGATTACATCATTTACCATACTCAGAAAAATATAACCAAAAGTGAGACCAAACCTACACAAAATTACCGGCATTACAATATGAGCACCATATTGAAACATAAACACAACATAATTCTTAGTTGCTAGTGCAGAACATCGTCATAATAATCATATGGTGCAAAAACTGAAAATATATATTCATGTCATAATAATCATATGGTGTAAAACCTTAATATCTATAATTAAATAATAAATGTAGCAATACAATCTGAAAAAAATGCAAAATAATAATAAAATCTAAAATAGATAAAAAAAATTCAAAATAATAAAATCCAAAATAGATAAAATAAAAAATGCAAAAATTAGAATTTTATCTTTCAAATCTCTTTAAAAGTGAATATATATGACAAGATAGGATGATAGAGTGAGTATTTATAAGTAAATGATAGATTTTATACACGACAGACTAAAATCTATATTGAATAAATAAATAAATGCGAAAATCTAAAATTAATAAATAAAAAGTGCAACATAATATAGATAAAATAAAATATGCAAAATTTCAAATTTTATATCTTTCAAATCTTTTTAAAAGTGAATATTAACGTTAACAAACAATTGAATGTGATAATAGTCAGTTGATCGAGCTTATTAATTCTAATTCTACTCCTTTGGGAAGCTGTTCGGATACTCTATTCCGGATTCACCATATGAGATCCTGGCCTTGGCATCTCAAGTTTACCTCTATCCGTAGGGAGGTCAATAAAGTTTGTGATCTTTTTCTTCGGGATAGCTCCCTTTCTTTTGGTGTTGCACATTTTACTCGCCCTCCTGAACTCTTAAGGGCTGCTCTTCTTAATGATTCTGTAGGCTTGTACTACTCATTTCAAGTTGATTCCATATATTTCAAAAACTAAAAATATATAATAATGAATAAATAAATAAATGCGAAATCTAAATTTAATACGTTTAAAAATGCAAAAATTTATAAAAATTAGAAATTTGAAATGGAAATACCACATTAAATGGTTCACTAATGCTTTAATATCTAATATATCTAATATATATATATATATATGAGACTTTTGTGATGAATAGTACCCACCTTATGAATAGGACTATTTGCTTTCGTCGAAATTACGAATCCTGCCATCGCCTTATTTCTGCCCACCTCCCCAGCGTTTATCTTCTTCGTCTCAATCCGATTTCACTGTCCTCTTGCGTTCCCATCTCCAATCTTCCTTGCCCTCACTCTTTTTTTTGCGCAATTCCCCTAGGCCTCGCTTCACTTCTTCTATGTCCTCGCGTGGGTGCCCAATTCCCCAATATCGTCGGCCTCTACCCTCACTCATCCTTCCCCAATTTCAGGGAATCGCTCAACCGGTCTCCGTTCGCAATAATGATTCAATATCACCGGACTTCACCATGTTCTAATATGGTGCCATGACCCCTTCCTTAAACGCCATTATCGTCGCCGCTCCACCCGCGAACCCCGCCGCCTCTCCCCCTGCTCTATCCCCCTGCTCGAGCGCCACTCCGTCATCGCGCATCCGTCGGGTTGCGAAGAAGGGGTCTGCTGTCCGCGTTGCCTCGGATGTAGGCTCGTCGTTGTGTAGGGGGGAAAAGCATATGGACCGCTCCGTATTCGTCTCTCCTTCCCCTTCGCGAGCCCGGCACGATTCATCCTCCATTTTCCCTAAATCCCCCGTTCCAAATCCCTCCTCATCGACTACCCTCCGTCGGAGGCCACCGCGCCGCCGCGCTGCTCTCATCCTCGACACACGAGGTTTTCCCCTTGCCGTACCCGCGGAGCATTCCTCATCCAGGTAATGATATTCCGTTTCAGTCGAGCCTCGAAAACAGCGCCGGGCAAGGATTGTCTGTTGCATTTGGAAATTGATTTAGCCATAACCTTGAAGAGACGGTTGCCTTCACTGCTATCCTGCTTCGTCGACCCAGATAACGTTGCATTCGAGTCTCGAGATTCGGGGCCTCCCTAAGGTATGATTTCTCCGTTCGAATATAACAATTCATGTTGGTTTTTTGTTTCTTTTCCGATCTTGCTTTGTGGGTGTCTAGGCGTCCCTTAACGTCGCCGTTTCGGGAGATTTAAATTGTCTTCTCCATTTGTTTCTGTTATCAATAGCGATGCAACTGTGAGATTCTATTTTTATTTTCACAGTAAATGGAATCAAATAGAAATGTGTTTGCTGTAATTAGTTTAATTGTGGGTTTTCCTTATTTCATTTGCACTCATGATTGTTGTACAAAAAAAAATTATCAATACGCTGGGTTATGTTTAAACTAAATTTAAAGTTGTGTTTAAACAATGGAAACAAATCAGTCATGCACAATTGCACCATTCCCTCAAAACTGCTCCACAGCCGCTTTCTTCCAATCTGGTAAGAGGAGCGCACCCTTTTCAATTCAACAACTGCTTCTTTTTTTTGAGTTTATACACGATCCCGCCTTTTTCCGGAAGTTAATCATGGGCCTGTTTACTTCTCTCGCCTGACAGAAACAACGAGCTGCTTCTGTGAGGTAGTTTATACATTTTCTCTAGATGCCTTATGCACTTCTCTGTGACAAATTGATTTTGCCGCTTTCTTTTGTTGCCCTTCGATGTGGATAGGGATTCAGTTTTGTGTTTGAAATTTTTATACTGTCAGGACTTGGGCGCACTCCACAGTGTACAGATTCTGTGTAAAAGGTTTGATTTTTTTAGAATAGTTCATCACCGGATAATGTGGGACAGCTCATTTGTATGTCGGTACATCAATTAGTATATACTTGGAATATTTTAACTTGGTATATTCAATTAGAAAGTTGCTACTTTATAAGTGGTAGAGAATATTGATAAACATAAAATGATTCTTGAGTAGAGGAGTTGTTTTGTGAATACATGAACTTTTGAAAATGCTTACTGGTTTTTGTTGCTTCTGTAGTTAGGATTGATTGTCATTCTTCTGCAGGTGTGGGCACGGTAAGAAGCTTGCTCCTGAGTGTGAGAAGCTTGGTGCCAGTTTGAAGAAAGCAAAATCTGTCTTCATCGCCAAGGTTAGATGATTTTAGTTTTTTTTTTTTTTGGTGTTTGTGCGGCGTTCTGAAGTGCATCTGTGCGTGTCAAATTATTTGCTGTTGTTAAAGTAATTTGATGCGTTATGTTTGAATTCCTAAAGGATAAAGCACAACCTATCCTATAGTGATATAAATTCTTTAAAAGCCAATATGTAGGAGTGTCGTAGATTTTCTTTTGGCTTCTATGAATGCCGATGCATGTGCTTCATAGACAATGAACTGCCTAATTCAAGAGCAGTGAATGCTTCCCCATTGCTTACTTGCAATGGGGAAGACGTTGCAATCACTTCGAGTTGTCAATTTAAGGCGCTGTACCTTATTAAGCGAAGATGCAGACTGCCTCAAACAGGCTCTGGTTCACATGCCTAATTTGCAGAATCTTGATGTAATTGATAATTTGATTGAGAATGGACTGAGGGGTCCGATCACTTATTTTAGTGAGATATGCAACCGAGACTTACCATTTCTTGAGCTCAAGCTTGAGAACTGTGAGCTTACTTTCAAAAAAGTGGTTGAACTTTTACAACTTCTTTCAACTATGAAGAAACCACTTAATTTTCTTTCACTCAAGGGCAATAATCTTGGCAGTAAAATTGGGGCATCACTTGGAAAAACTTTGTGCACAGGCATTTGTGCCCTTGATGTTGAAGACATTGGACTTGGTTCTTTGGGCTTTCTTCAAGCACTTGAGAAAATAATGGAGAACTCAAAGATGATTTACACCAATATAAGCAATAACCATGGTGGAACTGAAGCTGCAAACTTTGTGTTTAGACTCATCTCACATGCCAAAAGTCTTGTTGCAATTGATTCAAGATTTAACTTAATGCCTATGGAATCATTATCAGTGATATCTTCTGGCTTGAAAGCCTCAAAAATGAAACTAAAGCATTTGGACTCGACTGGGAACGGTTTCTGCGATCAACACGCTGCTGATGGAGCTTCTGGTTTGGGTGAATTTCAAATCAATGGCAGTTTAATATGCTACTAGCACCTGCTCTGTATTTACGTTATGATGACTTCTTAGCTCTGTACTTACACACTTGAACGGTGTGCTGCTGTGAGGGAGGAATACTGAATCTTTTATTTTTTTGTATTTTTATCCACATTTTAGTTGGCTGTGTTGGAGCTCTTATGTTAGCCTACTTTGGTGTTGCGTAACTTATGACTATAAGGTGTTTGTCGAAATGTATATTTGCATTTACCTGATTTTTGGTTTTGTTGTGTTGAGTGCTGCTACAGAATCTTCTTTGTGCTTTGGATATTTGTTGGTTGTGACATCAATTTGCTAATATCAGTGCTGGACGGACTTTAGGCCTTCTTTGAATCATTTAATTTAAGTAGAAATGAAAGGTAAGGAAACAAGGGCATTTGGGGTGATAAATCATATTTTTCGTCCTATTCTTTGTCTTATGGAATTGTAAACGAGTTTTTCTAGCAATTCAAATTTATTGTCATTGTGGAGCTTGTTTCATTGCAATTTGATATGCTCAAGTCAATAGGTTCTTCAATTTCATAGAAGCTGTGACTTTCGAATCATGGAACGGGTTCGAACACCAATTTCATAACACCAAATCATGTTGTTCTGGTTCGCCTTCCTGTCACCGGGTTTGTGAAATGGCCATTCTTATTTTCTTTTATTGAATTATATAAATATGTGATCTTGATCTTTAATAGCTTAAATGGATTTTTGAGGAAAGTTGCAGCTCAATTGGCTGGGAAAGATGTGATCTTGATCCTGAGCTTCAATATTTTCTCAGTGCAGGAATATAAATGGATATCAGAAGAAATGAGTTCCTTCAACCTTTATTGTAAGGTGATCATTCTACAATGTTTGATGCTGACATTATCAATTTTTAACTGTTCTTATTTAGGTTTATCGTGTGTAATATTACTAAATTATATGACTGATTTGGTGGTTGTTTCTCTTTCTGGTTTATTTTTCCACGCCTTCTCCTTCCTGCAAGGCGGATAAATTTAATAAAAGTAAACATTAGTTGTCTTCTCACGTATTTGTAGCTTACTTGTCTTTAGTTGCCATTATTAGTTCCAGATTACATTTCGTAATCAACCTTCTCGATTTTTCATTTTCTTTAGATACAATTTTCATGCATATTACTTATCACACCACGAAAAACTTCAACATATTAATGTTAAAATTGTAAATAAATTAGTTAATTGTACAAAGTGCATTTGACGCTTGGATTCTTGTGGTTTTGGAAATGCAGATTATCTTCCTCTGCTACCATTTGCTTCTATTCTCCTCCTTTTATTCTGTGTACATCAGGTTTGCCATCCAAAATATTGCAATTGCTTTTTACAAAAGCCTACCTCCTCCGCATATGATTTCCAACCTTATTAGAGCAACACAATGTATTACTACAGTTGTAACAATGTATCACATAATATACCAACCGTTATTTACAAAAGTATGATACACATCACCTATTTTTCCTCTACTGGCGAGCGCGGCGTATGCGCGCGGCCTAAGAGTTCTAGTATATATATATGAGACTTTTGTGATGAATAGTACCCACCTTATGAATAGGACTATTTGCTTTCGTCAAAATTACGAATCCTGCCATCGCCTTATTTCTGCCCACCTCCCCAGCGTTTATCTTCTTCGTCTCAATCCGATTTCACTGTCCTCTTGCGTTCCCATCTCCAATCTTCCTTGCCCTCGCTCTTTTTTTTGCGCAATTCCCCTAGGCCTCGCTTCACTTCTTCTATGTCCTCGCGTGGGTGCCCAATTCCCCAATATCGTCGGCCTCTACCCTCACTCATCCTTCCCCAATTTCAGGGAATCGCTCAACCGGCCTCCGTCTGACATCCCCGCACTGCCGATGTCGTTACAGCGCCAGTTTCCGCAGCCCGCTCGCGCCGCTGCCATCGGTACCAATCCAGTCTCCGCCAGCCCGCCTCCGTGTGTACAGGTAAGAATGTCTGTTCGGGTTCATTTGGGTTTGGGTATGATTTTGAATTTAGATTCATCTTTATCAGTTTTTTAGGGTTCGTTCTAGACTGTGGTTTGTCGCTGTTCGTTTCCTTCCTACACCGCCTCAGCTGTCCGTCCCCGCCGCACCTGTGCTATTCGACCTCAGCCGTCGCCGCCACAACTGCGCCATTCGAGCTCCGTGGTATCTTCGGGAATCCACCGTGATACGTTGCTGCTCTCTTTGAATTGATCTTGTTGTGCTTCCCTTGTTGTGCTGCTGTTGATGTTTCTGGGATCATCTAGGGTTCTCTTAATTTGTTCATTTTTTATAGTATCGTTTGGAATGCCTAGCTCATGAGTTTTGCCTTGTTGGTTTTCGCACCTAATGCCACTGCTGTTAATTTTTATGGCCGGTTGCTTTAGTTTTGCTAGAATTGGTGGTTGGTTTTCACCACCTACTCATGTTGCACACCTCACTGGTAATAAGCTCGGAATCTGCGAGTCAGCTAAAATTGTGTTTACTGGTATATTAACTTATATATGATTACACTATCAAGCTTATTTCCTTATTGAAGATCTGTGTTTCCACATGTGTACTATTCGTCAAAGATAACAGTGCATTCTTGCATAGCTCACTTGTCTTCATTACTTATAGATTGCAACACTGTATGATTTTGTTTGGTAATATTCTATTGTTGACCCTTACATTGCATAGATTGTCGGATTGGTTTAGGATATTCACGATAGAGTTTAAGCTATTTGTATCAAAATTTGTATGTCCTAACTATGCTTATATTATTGTTTTAATTTTGTAAATTATTTTGTTTCACATGTTCATCACATGAATTTGATCTAATTTTCCCCTTTAGCATTTTGTGAGGTTTTGATAGTTGTTTCAATTTCTTGTAGTTATGGTTGGGCTTTCTCTTGAAGAAAAAACTTCATAAAAGGTGGAATTGATCAGGATCTACGAACTGATGGATGAAAAAGCTTAACTTACGGCCCCATATTTTTGGAAACTGCTGTCATCCCCAGGTATGGGAAGCTTGAATTGAAACTTTTTTTTCCATTCATCTATTTAAATTCGTGCTTACTGATCTGTTCTTTGTGAAACTATAAAGGCCAGTGTGAAGGTATTATTTTGTGAAGCATCAATTGTTCACTTTTCTTTTCATTTGAGATATTGTTCGGATATTCCTTTCTTTATTCGTAGAATGGTTGTGGCTGTGGTAATTGTGTTTCTGGGAATTTCTGTGGAGTGGATTTTATGGGGGCAGTACTTCTAAAACACAAATATTGCTTCTATAAAGTTGAATGGCTTGCCTTTGTATTGGACTAGATTTTCTATTGCTGAATTTGTTTCCGAATGTGGAAATCATTTCAATTCCTTCGTATTTGGCTCCAAACTTTTACAATGCTATGGCTTTTCAAATTGATATTATTGTTTTTGATTGGATTTAACATTGACTGGCTGCTTTGTTTTCCTCTTTGAACATTCTGTAGAACTGAAATTTAGCTTGTTCTTTTCTGCTTGCATCTCGTGTGTCCTCCATTAGACATTATGTTCTGTGTCTTTGTTTAACTCTCCAAGGAAGCTTCCCAGGCTTTCCTTCCATAAATTTTCCTCCTTTTCAATGCCTCATGCCTATAAAAGCACACTCCCTTATCAGTTTTGGCCTTACCCACCCTGCATAGTAGTTCCCATTCATATAACATTGAACTGTTGCACCCTGAACTTCTTAATGGCATTGAAGCGACAGAACAATGAGGAGAGCGGGGGAGCTTTGAACTTCATGTCAAACGCCAACATTTAATTTCGACGTGGGTTGACTAGCAGATTAATTATTATCCTTTCATTTGTGTTATGTTATGAAACTTCGTCATTCCCCTGTTGTGCTCAAATTTTTCTTTTGTATTTACCAATTACCATGCTGTTCGGACTAATTATGTGACATCAATCCAAAAGTTTTTTGAAATCACTTGGACACTTCATGTGATTTGTTTTCTGTATTTTGTTTTAGTAATTGAATAGGAAACAATAATATACAGGTTTTTGTGCTTCTTTTGACTTTGTACTTTAATTATTCTGTTGTCAAATGGGTATCAGGTGAATGAAGAGGTGCAAGACCAGTTTGCAAAATATCAAGAGGTTAGTGACTTGTTTGTTAATGTCATATCATGTGGCTATGTGCAACCCAAGTTTTACCTCATTGTCTAAAGTGGTTTCTACATATTAGATTATGTATATGAATATGACTGGCTATGATTCCTGTGATTAATAACTAAAAAATCCCGCAGGCACTGAAATCATTAAAAGAACACGTTTTTAGCCCTGCTCTGGATTGCCATAGAGTATTTCATTATATATACAATTGATTTTAATCAGTGTTTTCATCAGGTTGTTTCTTGTAGATCCATCATGAAGCATATTGAGTGCTCCAGTCCACGAACTTTGCAGCTGCAGTTCTCCAGTGCCTTGCCTTGTTTACAAAACAGGGGGTAGGATCATGTCTGAGGACAATAGTCCATTTAAAGTAATCTTATTTAATTCTATTTCAAAAGTAGTGACATCTGGAACTCCATACATACCGTTGCCGTCTGAGAGAGGATCCACTCGTGCCCGCAGAAAGCACATTGTAAGGATTCCAATATTGATATTGTTTTTCTCCATTTCCTCTTCTTAGCTCTGCACATTCCATATGGTCCATATGTTTTGTGAAGTGTGGCTTAGTTACATGTTTAGCTATTCGTCTATTTTTAGAGGTTTCGGACACCAGTAAGGTGTTTGTTTCTTAAAGCTTATCTCACACAAATTAAAAAGATTCATGATCATTAATTTTCACGTTTTTGCTTGCTTGCCTGGACCACAATTGTGTTACTATGGATCCCTTTTCTCATTTATCTGTTTTTTTTTTCTTCATTTTTTTAGAATACAGATTTTGCAAGAATCAATTCAGGTATTTTAGGCTGGCTACCGCACTTTTCTCATTCATATTTTTTTTAGTTTTTGCATGTGTTCTTAAACAGAATTGAGGATAATTCATCCTCTGGCACTGTTTGATTGATTGTTTTATTCCATTTCGTAAGAGATGGCTGACAATCAAAAGATGAGTTCCTTTACAACCAAAGGTTTATTGCAAATTCCAAAGTTGTATGAGGCAAGCACCCTTTCACAAATCCTGGAAACAACCCATTTTTCCTTTGTCTTTCATGAACAAATCTAATAATTTTGAGACTTTCTTTGATGAAGAATATCCTGAACACTAGCGTTATCCTCGTGAATCAGAACTAATTTTAAAAGATCTGAGAGCCATCTCCTGAAATCATCTGCTGTAAGTTTTAGTATTCTATACATCCTACCCTTGTTTAATGTTTCAAATTGTTCTTTCAAGCTGCCGCCGCCTACACAAACTCTCTCTTTTTGCTATTAAATATATCATTCTTGCTGATTCTTCACACAGTAGATTGTCATTAAGACCAATTCTATGATAAACTTTTCTTGTTTGATGTAACTTTGGCCAATTCAACTGTACACTTTGGTTTATCTGGTAACATTGATAGGTCTTTCGATTCTAATGCTGTCAGGATATCATGGAATGTAAATTTCTTAGCAGCTTTGCATATGTAATTTCTTAAAGAAGTGATCTTTTATCTTTATTTATTAATTTACTAATTTTCAAGATTTAACTCATCTGTAAATATTTCATACATTTTTTTATCTCCTTTTCTTTTAATTTTCAGATTGTGTCTCACATGTTTGTTCTATGAATTTTATGAGTGCAATTCAGCTATTTCAATTTGCCTGACAATATTAGTATCCTGTTGTGTCTGGAAATCACATATATTACTTTTACCTTGAGTTTTACGGCTTCACATACCTTAAACCTGGTAATGGATTAAACACATGAACGCTGATGTAATACCAATAATTGCTTATGTGAATGGCACCCTTGATGTGGAGAAACATTATTCCTTTGGATGATAGTCTTATTTGCTTCCTTGTGGACTGATTTATACATTCTTTTTCGGGTTCACTGATCATGACGATGATATTTATTGATTTGATACAGGAATGAATCAGAAATTCCATAGAAAAGGTGGGACAGATGAGAAATGAGCCTTCGGTTATTGAGAAATGAGGTGTGTGTCTTAGTCAAAGTGCCTCGGTCGGCGTTTGTAATGCATGGTGGTAGTATTTTAGTTGCAAAGGTAGGGCAACCTATTACTTGGGTATTCTGATCAGTGCTCAGTGCTACTTTAATTGCATACGTTTAGAAACTTTACTTGTTTTCTTGCTCTTCTTTACTATGATTTTCAGGTGCTTTCCTCCGAACAGTTGAATGATTTTTGATAGTTTTGTTTTGCTCTGCCAGGTTCCATCTCATTGATGGTAGTAGTTTTTTGAAGGGTTTCTTATTTGTTAGGCAATGGTCATTATCTTAGAAATGTTGCTCTATTGTTTTATGATATTATGATGACTTTCCGAATTTGTTATGCTAATTAGCTTTCTATATTATATTTTTCAATTTTATGATAAATTTATATTATTGATGCATTTATGTTGTCCGGTGGAAGAACTTAAGTTTGGTTTAGACAATAGCACGGAACCCTAATACAATTGATTTCTTAGTTATGATCAAATTACTCTCGCTTTTCACATCAACTAAAAATTTGCATGTACAAACTATGTAGCTTGTGCATAAAGTTGTGATATATAGCTTAACCTGTCCAATTGCTTATCTTTCTTCTATTGCGGCTTTTTTTTTTGTTTTTTGTCATATTGTATTAGGATATGTATAATGACTTCTCTCATTTTGATCTGTATTTTCCAAATTCATGTGTTGGCTGTGGAGTTCTGTGATAGTAATCTAGACTTGATTAAGCATCTTTAGAGCATATTATGATATTGTGACATGTCAAATTATGGCATCTAATCTAATATTTTATTGAATTTTAGATGCGCACGGGTAATGCCGCTGATGGCTGTGCTATATTTTGGCGTGCTTCAAGGTATAACCTTTTTGTTCCCCAATTTGGGATGGGCATATGAATTGGAATTCATTTGTGTTTGTGTGTGTGGATAATTTGATTTTTATCTAATATACTACTTGATTATATTCATTATGCTTCCCTCTGAAACTCATATTTTAGACCTGTAGACCTTTCACTATGAAAAACATCAAGGATGATTGTTGTGATACAAGTTTATGTTTAACTTTCAGTTCCATGGAGCATAATTATTAGTACTTTTTGGTTGTGAAGGAATATATTATTCAACATATTAAGACCTCTACACTTATTGTTTGTCAGTAACATTGTATTTGAACAATTGCTTCAGGCTCATATCCGCGCGGCGTAGCGAGCGGGGAAGAGTTCTAGTATATATATATATATAGATTAAAAAACTAAATCATAGTGTAGTATTTATTTCAATAATAAGTATTCTTAAGGCAAAAAATAATGGAAAAATAGGTATAATATATACATCCATCCTGGTAATAACGTCCCAAAACTTTTGAGCACGGTGTTTTAGGTATAATGGGTTATTGTGTTAAAGTGGAGTAATTAGTTAATGTGATGTTTATTTGAATTGATAAAAAAAGTGAAGTAATTAGTTGATGGGATGTTTTAGTTGATGCTTATAAAGTAAAAATTTTCTAAAAAGGGAAATGTGACAATTGAATTGGGATGGGTTAAAAAGTAAAGTGAGACGGAATTAGTGGGACGGAGAGAATACAAGATATATATTTTTAAAAATAAAATAAATATATTCGGTTCGGTTTGATTAACCGGGAAAAAAATTTAAATATTTGTATTTATATTTAAAACGGGCAAATACTTAAATGAAGTATTTGTATTTGAACCGGGATCCTTGGTTACCCGGAAATTTGGTTCGATTTCGTTTCGATTTAGCGGTTTAATGAATCGGTTCGAATATTTTATCCACCCTTAATGCCAGACACCCAACAACTTAGCTGAAAGGTGAAATTTAAGTTCACTTGATGAAAAAACCCACATCATAAAGAACTTCATAGACCGAGCCACTCGTTTTGCCAATGCATCTGCAATCGAGTGTATTTTAAATATACTTCATAATAAAATAAAAGTATTAAATTTCTTATTTATCTATGTATGAAATATTAATATTTGATGGATAAGCAATTCGGTTACGATGCAACTTATTGAATAGTATGCATATGCATACATCATATGATATTTCTCCCATCATAGAACATCTCTCACATCACATATTCATCAATCACATAAGAAATCTTTCTCATCACACACCCACAAAATATTCTTCCATCACATTAAACATATCTCCCATCACATACATAAATTTTGCATGTGCAGATATATGCACCAAAACCACACCCATGGATAAGAATGAATGAGATAATAAATGAGTGTACCAACCCTAACCACCTTATCCCCTTAATTATATTATGAGGTCTCTTATACTTTATTATATACGGTTTGATATAAAATATAGTTGGACATAAAAATTCTTTGGTTTAATATAATAGCAAATGACCTAGCTTTAAATCTTTCTTTTTTATGAAATAAATTATCTTATACTATACTACATATTAATAATTTTAGTCGTCATAACCATAGTTATCAAAATCGCGATCCTGATCGTAGGATCGCACGATCGTATGATCCCACCCATGAAAAATGATCCGAATCGCCATAGGATCGAAAATGTGGTAGGATGGGGGTTGGATGGGTAGGATTGGAGTAGGATCGTAGGATCGCTGAGCGATCCGATCCTACTCCTTTGGGTTTTTTTTTTTTTTTTTTTTTTTTTTTTTTTTTTTTTTTTTTTTCGGAGCAAAATTACTTATTGTCTCTAGCTTTTTGTGGTTTTGGTTATAATGATGTTAATTTTGTCAATTTTGTTAAATGTGTCTTTGCATATATTGAACTCAAAATTGTTGTATGGGTTCTATGTCAGAGTTTAACTTTTATTGGATCATTAATAAGTATACAATTAACTGTTCATTGTTCAACTTTGATTCGATATTATTGTAAATATATATTCGAAAAAAAATAGTCGAGTTCGATCTTGTTAGATTCGTCTAATCGTATAGTTTTAGAATATATATTTTACATATTTTTTACTTGTATATATTTTGATATATTCAAATGAGACGGATGGAGTATAATTATTTGACAAGCAAGAAATTTAGTGTAGTAAATAAATTAAAATACTTTCTGGAAACTAAAGATAAAGAAACAATTTATATTAAAGATGCCTGCAGTTGTTTAGAGTTCTGTGGGCTAGCCTACTGTTTTTGCTGGATGGCATATCCATATTATTTGACCTCATCATCATATACTCAAATGTGAAAAGGCCGAAAATTATACCACAGATAATATAGTTGACTCCGGAATGAGATTGGCAGATTGCATATATATTCTAAATAACCTCATATATTTTTTCTATACCATATATTACTAGCTATTCATTGATATGAACTTTAAATACTCATTGAATTAAGGGTAATATTATTAATATACTGATATCCAACAAATTGTTGCAGGATGAAAGGCATCCACCAGCTTGTCTATAGTACCATGAATTAGGATTCCAATATGCACCGTACGACACAAAACCAGGAAATGTAGGTACAAATATAATTTAAGGCAATGATGAATACATGAACTCAATATGCACTTTTAATTTCCAAAAATACAAATCAATACAGATATTATTATTGTAGCGGTTTCATCCTGCGCCTTATATATCGTCGACCTTTTTCTTGTTTCTGAAACCAATCAACACTCCTTTTATTTCCTGCACCGAGTAGTTAAAATATTTTATACACACAGATATTAGTAACTTACCCAAAAAAAAAAAAGTGGATTTATGTGAGTTTATTTGTAGAGAATTAAGCTTACTTGGAAACCTTGAATGGACTTCAAAAATTCATTACTGGCTAGGAGGAGGAGGTGGATAATCGTGTGTGTAAAGATGGTGTGGGGGCGACAACGGTATATACTTTGAGTGATGATGACGATGATGATGACGACGACGAGGAGGTGGAGGTGGAGGTGGAGGCGGAGGCAGCGGTGGTGGTGGCGGCGGCCGTGGTGGAGGAGGGGAAAAGAAACGTTGTGGGCTGAGATGAGGCGGGGGAGGGTAATTGTTAGGAGTCCTTGCAATGGATATTTGTGGCAAGCAAAGTGCCATTACCACGACGATCACCACCAGAATCCTGCTGGTAAGGAGAGGACCACCCATAATGTTCTTACCCCTCTTTAATTTGCTTTTGGGATTCATCACTCTCTCTAGTCTATATATATACTTTCCTCCGTTCCTTTTTATTTGATAGGTAGGAGTTCTGTTATAAGTAATTTTGATTTGATTTTTTAATAGTTATATAGGACAAAAAATAGTCTAAGTGAAATCTTATTAATTCCTCTAATCGCATAGATTTAGAATATCAAAGTTTCATAATTTTTAATTGTAAACAATTTGAGTTATTAAAAATTAAAAATGTGTATTGGATTGCGTAAAATGTGGGTTCGTGGCAATTAAAAATGAACGAAGAATATAAATATAAAAATATACATAAACGCGTGGGGAGATTTCCTGATTTACTCACTTGCGTAAATTAGGGTTCTTTTGATTTTAATTCTTTAATTCGTCCGTTGACTAATTGTAATGCCATTTTATATCTACTCAAACAGATCTAAAGAAAACATGAAACGTACTTGACCAATTCAATGTATAATTTTCTTTTTTTTTTTTTTCTTTTAGGAGCCATTAAAGGCCTGGAACAGGGTGGTGGGAGCTCATGCCACAAAATTACAAAGGGAATAAAAGAGAGGGATAGGGGCCGGTGGCTATGTCTTCACCCCATTCAATTTATAATTTATTTCAGTATATATATATCTAATCTAATCTAATATATATAAATGCCTTACCAATTGCTACAGTACTCCAACTGCTACAGTACTCCGATTGCTACAGTATAACAGTAAACCCTAATTTGTTATTTCTTCGTTGCCAATTTCCCCAAATGCTGTTCTTGGATGTTCCCTTCCTTTCCCCGCTTCTTTCGACACCTCCTTCCGGGGCACCGACAGATCGCCCTCTGGTTCTCCGTCGTCCGCTGTGTGTGGAGCATCTACGGCTGTGCGCATCCGCTCCTCCCCGCCGCGCATCCGTCGGGTGTCCGTGAGACGCCGCTTCGCTGCTGCCCGTCGCCCCGCTCGCGTCACAATGTCTGCCGTCGCGCCACGGCCCATTCCCCGCATGCGCCGCCGCCACTCGCTGGCTCCGTATCTGGTCTCTGGTCTTCTGTACGCTTCATAGCTTTCTCAAGTCTTAACCCTAATGCCCCATTACGCTGTGCCATCGTTCCATTCTCTGCTTCCATTATCCTCCTCTCCTCTCTGCCGATATCTTCGTACGCTCTCCCTCGGACCCCCCAAGCTCTTCGCCCATCACAGACGTTGTAGTTCTTGGTCAATCGCAGGCCCGCTGATTCGCAGCTCCGGGCGCCGCGCCTGTCTCAGCTCGCACCACGGTAAGAATTTTCTTCGGGCTTGTTTAGGTTTCAATTTAGCTGCATGTCCATTGAATTGAAATTTTAAGGATTCCTTTTAGATTCAGGTTTGTGGCCTTTCGTTCCCTTTCGATACCGCCGCCGTCACCCTCCACCCTCGCCGCCGCACCTGCACCATTCCAGCTCGGCCAAAAGCCAGCCCCCATGCACGATTTGTCGCACACTTTCTGAACAAGGCAAATGTTGCTTCCTGGACTCCCTCCACCACATCTTTGATTTAACTTCAAATCTGATTTTTTGGGCTTCAGATTGTTTAAGTTTGCTCGTCCGTTGTGCAGGCTTCGGTAGGGTGATTTTGAGGTTGTGTAGAAGGATGTATTTTTGGTTCAATTGGGGACTTTGCCTTTGATGGAGTGCAGCGAGGTGCGGTGAAAGTTTGTATTCTTTTTCCATTCTTTAATTGGGTTTTGCTGATTTTAATTGTCCTTCTTGATTTATTGAGTAGTGATTGTGCTGATTTTTATATGGATCAATAATTGCTTATGCTCTTCTTTTTATTATCTGTTTCATTCCAGCAGCCTTGGGCAATTTGGTTTTTTTAGGCTATTCGGTGATACTCTGAAAATTTAGCGGGTGGAATGACTATGATCAGCAAAACTAGGATTATGTTGGAGGGACTGTTGAGGGAATGCTCATTCAAATGGTTGAATAGAAGGCCGGACATCTTTGATGATGCGAATGAGGAAATGGAACTATAGCCATCAACTGGAAAGAACTGGTTGCCTCAGCTATTTCCTGCAGCCAATGTTGTTGTCCGGAGATGGTGAGATGCTCACAGTTAGTTTATTGCTATAAACAAATCCTTGTCTTGCAGGTTCATTCTGTAGACTGGTATTGTGCATACTGTTCATGCAAATTCTGTGACGAATGATGGTGATGATGACTGCAACTTATTCTCTGAGTCTTTAACATGTAGTTCATGTGAGGAGAAATGTAGGTTTCAAACTTTTTGTTGATTGTCTGATGATCCTGTAATTACGACATCTATAAATTTTTGCACCACGTATTCACAATCTTTTGGTTTTTTTTAGGTTTACAGTATAATGTGTTGAGGTCCTGTCTCATTTATTCTTATGCTTTTAGGTTTCGTGTGGTTCTTGCCATTGTTCATTCTTCTTTGAAGCCACAAAATGATAGTGAGGCATAAAAACCTTCTATGATAATACTTGGCATATCAGCGACCGGTTTTGGTTTGACAGGCAAACTTAGAACTTACGATTTCTTTTCCAAATTTTCAGTGAACTTCTAGCTATAACTGGCATAATTTATGTGTGTGCTTGTCCCATTTTTTACTTCTTACCCTAGGCTGGTTTCTGCCAATGAGAAGTACTGGTGGGCTGGTGGCAAACTTCTTGGTCAGGAACCTTTTCCTACCATGTTAGAACCGATTGCTGGCCTCAATTCACCTCTTTCTTCGTTTTGTCGTTGTTTCCCTTCAACAGGTTTTGGCTTTTATGCCGTAATTCGGGTTCTTGGTTTCGGTTTCTTAGGCGAAATCTGTTAAACAGATTTGGTTATTTTAATGTTAGGCAAAATCCTTTATATGTTGGCAGGTTCGATCGAAAGCTGTTGAGATTCGTGTAAAGCATCATAAAGTGTTTGCATCTTTTAATGAGGAGCTTTTTAAAGAGATTACTCAGCTTTTAACATTAGAAAATTGCTGGTAATCTCCTTCAATAATATCAGAGTTGACATGTTGGAGAGTTAGAAAATTGCTGGTAATCTCCTTCAAGGGGGAGGGCGTTTCTGCTGCAGGGAGGGGACTGCGCTGAGAGCTTCAAGGAATTCAAAGCCAACAATATTGGTGATACTTTCAGGATTCTTCTCCAGATGACCGTCGTCCTCTCTTTCGGTGGCAGGACTAGAGGGGCTATGAAAAAGGAGACTAAAGAAGCCTTGAAGCCTGACGATGATCGGTAAACCATGTTAAGTCATCTTATTACAATATTTGCATTTTGTGTTTTCTGCTGCTGCTGCCTTTTGTCTCCAGTAGGTTTTGACTCGGGACTGGGGCTTATGTTCTCAAGATTTTTTATTGATTAATAAACTTCTTAATAACGACTATCTCCTCAATCTCAAATATTTTTTTTGTTATACTGAAATTCTGAAAATATGCATGTGGTTGGTAGTACATTGTGTCGCTTAATATTTGTGATTTCTGTTCAATTATTCTTCAGGAAGGTTGGGAAAAGGAAGGCTGCACCGAGCGTGAATAAAAGGAACGCAAAGAAAGAAAAGAACACCATGAAATATCCGGACAAGCCCAAAAGACCTCCCAGTGCCTTTTTTGTCTTCCTGTAAGGGTCTATTATTCTTCGCATTCTAGGAATGGTATTAGAGTTTGTATATTTACAGATGTATCATATTTCCATGGTTATATCGTAGTGAGGAGTTCCGGAAGACTTAAAAGAAGGAAAATCTTAATGTCAAGGGCGTCTCAGCTGTATGGATTTTTCACTGCTATTGTTTGCTAATAGTTGATGCTAACACATATATTCAAAGAGTTATAGTTCCCTATGCATTGCCTATAGGTTGGCAAAGCTGGTGGCGAGAAGTGGAAATACATGGCTCAAGCTGTAAGTACTAAAGGCATCTGATCTAATTCAAAACTATATGATACATATTTCTTGGAGTGTGATTTGTTTGGATTTCTGAATAAGAGAAATGGGAACTTCATTTTTATGCAAAATAGTATATGCTCGAATAGAATGTTTTCTTTTGTGTTAATTACTCAATCCATTATCCACATCATTTGGGTGGCAGGAAAAGGCTCCATATGAAGCTAAAGCTACAAATAAGAAAGCTGAGTACGAGAAAATAATGGATGCCTACAAGAAGAAACAGGTGAAAATGTGCATCTATTTCTTTCTATGTTCCTCTGTATTGAGAAGGCTGTTACTTGAGATATGTTTATGTAAGGTTCTCACCACCATCTAATTTGGCAGGGGACCTCTGCTGATGAGGGTAATGACGAATCTGAAAGGTCCAGATCCGAAGTTCATGACGAGGATGGGGAGAGTGTACAGGTTGAGTTATACTGTTACCGACTAAACCATAGTTTGGGCCGTGATCCTTGCTTATATATATTCATATGTTCACTCTTTTTAGGTTTGGAGAATATTAATTCCTGTCCCGAATTGTGAGGTCGGAATAATAAGTACTTGTCTCTTCAATTAAGGTCCGATCAATACTCACTTGTTTGTTATTTCAACGCTGCACCTTTTTTTGTGCATTCTATCAAACTTCTTGTTCGCATTGTCATATGGAAATTTTAGATGTCGTGGTTTTGTGCTTCATTTCTAAGTGCTTGATTATACCCACTGTCAATATTTCTTTCAACAGCTCAATCAAGTGTCGACATTGGTTTTCTTATTGAACTAATTATCACACTGGCCACTTGTGACTTGCTTTAGAAGAATGGCATTCATTCTTACATTTGCTTCCTGCGATCCTGCTGCAACAACATTTCCACTGGCCGCGGTTGTACTTGGTCCTGCTTTTTCCATAACAACCTCACTCTGTATATAAATGTAATGTTTCTTCTGCAAAGTGCTTTTTCTCTATTTATTTTCCACATATTTTCCAACCTACAAAATTCAATAACTTGTGTCGACTATGGTTTCAGGAACCTGTGTGTCAACTAAAAAAATTAAATGATTTTAATCATTTTATTTTTGCTCTACCTTGCAGGTTTGAACAGATTCAATTTAGTTGTGTGATACAGCATATTTGTGGAAGTTCTAGCATCAGCCTATTACAGTGAGTGCCTCCTGTTTATTGTTGGTGCCATTCTCTTCTTTGCTTCACCAATTTCGCACTATATTCTGTATGGCGTATTCTGTAATGTGTGTTTGCTTCACTCGATCAAGTCAATTTCATAGGGGGTTTCGCAGTGCCATGGATTTTCAATTGCTTATCTTTTATTGTTCTTGTTCTTGTTTTGACTGGAGGGTATATTGTTGGTGCCATTCTTTCTTTTTAATTATTGCTTGGCCGCATCTGTGTTCTTTTTCCTTGTCCAAAAAATTGCTTCAGTTGGTGGTTTTTTAGTTATGGGATTATTTTTCTTGCTTCTTCAGAATACTTGATATAAAATTTTCATAAGCCTTTGCAGAGATAGCATAGGCCTAAGGCATCTTTCCTAAGGCATGTTTTAGTAATGAACCCTTAGGAAAAATAGCATATTTCCTAAGCCATGTGTTACTTATGGTACCTTAGATGATATAATTCTTACGAAATAAGAATTGGCTTACCATGCCTTAGGAAAAGATGCCGTTTCTAGAATTACAAAGCTGCCAACCAATAGCTGTCAACTTTATTCATTGTTTTTCTTTTCATTTTCGTGCACATCAGCTTAATAACTTGTCGTTTCCAATGTGGATTTAATGTGACCCTCTTTATCTATTAGCAACATATAAATGCTTTTCTTGTAACTTCAATTTGACCCTCTTTATCTAACATCAGGTTTATCCTACTTTTGTACTTAATGTGTTGTTTTTTGAAGTTCTTTTGTTCACTGTAGTGACTGCACAATATATATACTGTTCTTCAACTCCTATTCAGTTGCTATGAATTGGAAGATGCCTTATTTTCAATCATCTATTGTTTTAGAAGAGACTGGTCCAAAAGGCATGAAATGTATCAATAACTTCCGGTGATAATTGTGTCTGGAAAATGAGTTAATTATTGCGTGCATATAGAAGATTAGAAATAGCATGCCGTGACTCTTTGAAAGGCATGGAGCACAACACCACAATGAAGCCATAAGTTTAAAAATTATTTTTTAGTTTGTCTTCTTTCATTTTAAATTGTAACAAGGAATTTTGGTATTGAATAAAACTAACATAACTATAGAAGCCTACATTAAGTCACTCCCAAGTCCCAAAAGTCACCAATTTAGCATTCAATATGCAATATACTGCGGCAATTAACAACCTGTCATCAAGCTCAAAGATATCTTTGAGGTCTTCCAACACTCCCCTGGTTGATGAAGAAGAATTTAAAAAAAAAGATATTGAAGATGAGATAAAGGTTAAGGGTGGAAAAGATTATATTCACTTTAATAATTAGAAATTGAAATCTTATGGTTAGAACTTATATATCTTTGATATCTATGCAGACTGTTGAATTAATATTTCAGACTTGAAACTTTATATTTGGGTTTTAAATTTGATTAAGCTTTCTATTAATTTAATTTATAGCCAAACATTCACGCTTTCTTCTGGTTGGTAACAGCGTATGCCAATCATGGAGACAACAGTCATCCTCGAAGATGATTTCTCTGGGCTTACAGTATGAATGCCAGCAACTAAGCATTATACATTGTTCATATTCATAGCAGTTCACTTCTTCAGACCAGCAATTGTTTTTGCCTATGCAGGTCTTGCCTGAGAGCTTCGCAGATTCTCTTCCTGATCGGCTCTGCGATACAACAATCTTTGGGGAGACCTCAAGTGGTCGCCAGACACAACACTGTAGCTACCTTTTCTTCATTATGCAATCTGTTATTAAGGCTCACGTCTGTTATTAAGTGTAGCTTTACCTCTCTCCAACCTCAACTTTTCCTTTGTGCAACATCACCATGAATCACTATTACCGAACAAACAATCACACAATTTCTTCTCAGAGACGCGCGCAACGTAGCGCGCGACACGCGATTTCTAGTATATATATATATATATTGGGTGTGTGTATATATATATATGTATTACTTTTGACTTGTTCACGCGGGAGTGGGGGGTAACATATTACTACTACTATTACTTTAGGGAAAAAAAATCCATTTGGTCCCATAATTATTTTTAATTTCCCAAAACATCCCATAAGAATTGAATTAGTCTAATCCACCCAATAACTTTCCTAATCCAAGCCGAACCCATCACAGCCGCATCTTAATTGCCATTTTCGCTGATGTGGCAACTTAATTAGAGAGAAATGGGGTCAAATAGTTGAAATGGCATTTGACCACTCCACCTCAGCAAAATTGGAGTGAGTATTTATTAAAAGACTCGTTCATTTCCCAACCCTAGCCGCATAGTCCTTCTCCCTCGTTCATTTCTGCAATTCCTTCTCCCTCGTTCGTTTCTTCAATTCCCTCTCCCTCGTTCATTTCTCCCTTGTTCACTCCTCTGTTTTGGCGCCGGTGCAATCTGAAGACAGGGGCTGGAACCGCGATTTCGGGGACGGCAATCTAAAGACAGGGCCTGAAATGGAGCAAGGATTTCGGGGACGACATCGAATGGACCTTCGATTTTCACCAGCCCCTGTTTGCCACTGTGGAGTGAAGTTGTTGTCGCGGCTTGTGGTGGGCCAGGCCAAGGAAAGCTACAGGAAATTGTACTATAGTTGTCGAAGTTGTGGTTTTTTCCAATGGGTTTATCCTCGTGCAGCTGTTTGGGCACACAATGGACAAGTCATCCAACCACTCGATGCAAATTCCAGTTGGAGTGAGTATACGGGAGATGTAGCTGGGCATTTTGAGGAGTTTAGTGAAGTGTCATCTCCACCAATTACCCAAGGCAGCAGAGTTGTAATTGGGCAGAGTATGTTTTGGATTAGGTTTTGGATGAGTGTTAGTGCAATTCTTATGGTTGTCTTGATTGCAGTGTTGCTATTTCATTGAGTATAATGCACGCACAAGTTGAGCGGATGGAAATTAGATGTTGTATGTGCTTGAGACGATGTAATACATTTTGTGGTGTTTGTTCAATCTAATGTTGGATCTAGATAATGTAATGTAAGTCTGTATTGTTGGATCTAGTCAATGTAATGCAAGTGTCTGTATTATTGGTTCTAGATAATGTAATGTAATGCAAGCGTTATTTTATCCTCTAGTGTTGTTTTATGCAAGTGCAAGTTGTTGTGTTGTGTCACCGAGGCAAGTGGTTGTATTGTTTGATCTATTTAAGGTAATGGTATGGAAGTGTTATTTTATATGCCACATCTTGATTCTACATGGTAAGGCACCATTGGATCTTACACACCCTCGATCCACTCTCCAAATAGCAATCACACAGCACAAAAAAGAGAGATTGGATCTGGAAACTGGCCATATAGCAATCCACTCTCCAAATAGCAATCCACTCTCCAAATAGAAAACAATATTTGGTCTCTAGAAAACAAAAAAGCCTATCAAAAGCAAGTGCCATAGGCATTCCAAATTGACATATCAAAAGCAAGTGCCATGGGCATTCCAAAGCATATGAAAATGCCAATGGCACTTGATTACATTCATAACAACCTGTCAGAGTCAAATATGCAAAAGTATTGCTAGCACATCTTAAAGTTTAATGGATCCTGAAGTTATAGCTTTACATCCAACAAAAGTGCATAAACCAAGGGATATTGTTTGTCAATAACAGCCCCAATGTATCAAAAACGGTACAACACACGGCCATCTTCAACACCTTATGGATTCTTCATCCTATCCTGCGCAGCCTTCTTTAGGAGGTTGGAAACCGTCATAAACTTCCTTCCATCCTTCACTATAGATGGAACCGGCCTAGTAGCAACCCGAGATTGATTCTACAAATCCATTAAAGTGGCTGGGACAACAAAAGAGACAGAACTTTGGGATTGAATAGTTCATCGCTGTTAAATGTTGGAAATTCATACTTTTCATCCTCATCATCCTCATCAGACCCCTTGGGAGGATTCAGCTCATCACCACTTACTTGCACATCACTACCATCATCACCTTCATCACTGGCCGAGCCGCTTGAATCATCATTTACTACTTGTAGTTCCTCTCCTTTAGCCCTGCTTGGCCCTGGTTTGTCAAACACATTCTCCTCATCGACTTCAGTTTCTGTCTCCTCATCCCTTATGTCATACTCATACGGCTCATCGGAATCACTGAATTCACTAACCCCTTCAAGTTCATCCTCATCATCAATCTCATCAAGTTCATCCTCTTCAACCTTATCCACAACATACACATGAATTTCTCTAACCGCACCTAATGCATTCAACGCCGCTGTTATCATTTTGCCAGAATTCACCAACCTCGCACTATTCCCAACCGACAAATAAACACTGAAATCAGTTGAACCATGTAGGTATTCAGCAAATTTTCTCAGACCATTCATATGACAATCCTTCACCATCACGTGGTCATACATATATATATTTTTCATATTCCCATTCCAACTGTACTCCCCATTAACAATTTTACCAAACACATGAAAAGTCAAAGTCACTCTGTCTGCATCCGGCTCTACAAAACAGAATATTATACTCAAAAACCACCTCCAAATTGTTTTAAAACCGTACCCACCAACAGAAAAGAACAATAAATGTACTCAAAAACACCATTGAATAAATAACAGTAAGGACTTCAACAAAATCAACATCCAGGGACCACACTTTTTTAGAAATACTTTAACACTCACATGCATCTAATTGTCGGCTACCAACAAGACATAAAGGAAAGTAACACAGCACAATAAAAAATCAGGGACCACACGACACACGGTCTTGCACAATTGAAGACAAAACCATAAATAGCAGCTATTAAAACTTACCGTAGTCGGGGGGTGGGTAGTGTTGCTCGCTTTCCGGACGCAATGTCGCACTAGCATTCCCCATCCCTTCGCCGTCGGTCGGCCGGCTGTGGTAAATCATCGAACGACTTCGTCAATCACATAATGTAGGAAATTAGAGGTAAAGGGACGGCTGTGGTAGGCGAAATCGAGGTGTAAGATGGGGTGCGGGCAACTTCGAGCTACGGGTTGGAGAGAAAGGCGAAATCGACGCCGGGGTTGAAAGGGGAGGGTGGAATCGAGTGGTGGGTTAGGGTAAAAATTTGGGGATTTAGATTAATACCCAATACAACATGGAGCTCCATGTCATCACTGGTCCGGTCTAAAAATACCCAAATTTGCAGTTCAGCGGCCCTAAACCGGTTTTCCTCTAATTAGACCGCCACGTCATCATAAACCGGCCATTAACCCGCCTCTGGGATGGATTAGGCAGGGATTAAGAAAGTTATTGGGTGGATTAGACTAATTCAATTCTTATGGGATGTTTTGGAAAATTAAAAATAATTATGGGACCAAATGGGTTTTTTTTCCATTACTTTAGTGATCACTAGGAATCAAAAAGTCTACTTTAATGTCCAATTTTGTAATTTCAGTCCATACCTCTAGATCATTTTTTTTTCTTTATGTTGTTTATAATTGGAGTTAAACGGACTTGAACATGCACCGGATTGATCCCGACGTTGATGATGTATGTGGCGTTCACAGTAATAAGTCAGCAATCATTATACGACTTTTAATTTAATTTATTGACATCTTTTGGCGCCAGATCGCATCACAATTCCATAGTGCATGTAGTTAAATTCGAACGAAATGCCAATCGTAGATGAATTCCTCAATCCACATATATACGGTATACCATCACTGGAAAGTGGAAAGCATCACTCCCACCAAACCCAGCCCTCTCCGACATACCACCAATCCACATATATGAACTCGAACTCGAGTCGAGTCAAGCTAGCTCGACTCGAGTAGCTCGAATATATATATTTTTTAATCAATCAAGTTGAGTAGTCGAGCTACTCGAGCTCGATTATTTTTTTCAATTTTTTTCCTTTTCGAGCTCGAGCTCGAGTCGAGTACTCGAGCTGCAGCTCACATGGTTAACAACCTTACATTTGGGTGGTTGTTAAAGGGGAGGTTGGGTGTTCAAATCCCACTCCCAACAACAACCCACCATGGGGTGAATGTGATTTCACACATGGAGAGGGGTTGGGGTGCATGGTCTGCAGGCCCAGCCCGGGGTAAGGTTGTTACATAAAAGTGATACCAACATGTAACGCCCCAAAAATTTTAAACTAATTTTTGCTGACGTCACTGCCATGTTACCTCACTTAAACTGTTGGCCAATCAATTTAAGTTCAATAACACGAAGCCTGGTAATTAGAAAATCCAACAGAGAATAACAATAGAGTAATAGAGTAAGCAACAGAAACATGTCTAACACATAATCATCAAGTCTCGGCTACAAGCCACATACAGTACCTCACCTCGGTACTCACGTTAACCTGTCCAAATACCAAGTATACAGGGAAATAACAAAACAAGGGTTCTCAAGCCAATCCCAACCGTCAGACAATACTAATAAATAACAAGCTAGTCACAACTAGATAGCATAGAGTCTAATACAACAACTCAATCAAGACCTATCAATGCAATCCTACTAGATCACTCAGCCCCAAACCCGTCGTTATGCTCATGCATTGCGTCCTCCTCGGGAGTATCTATAAAACAGACAAAAAGCAAGGTGTCAGTACATAAAGTACTGAGCAAGAGTAGGAAAAGCTGGAAAACAGGGAATAAGATTTTAGAGGTTAAATTAACAGTTTATAATAACATAATTAAATAATTAAACATCACACCGTCCCATACCGGTGCTTCAACCACGTCATACACTGTAAAACAATAATAAGATGAATGATGGATGATGAGATGAAATGTTATGACCTAAAGTGCCTATCTATCCTAAATGCAACACAGAAGATGTCTAGCGCGCATCCTAATACCATGGCCGGCATTCCTTCCCATTAAGGATTCACCTCTCCTTAATGGTCGAAAGAGATGCCTACAGTGCCCCCGCCGCGGACACTACATGTATAAAGGGGTAAGTGGACTTACGGAGTGGCATCCCCAAGGATCGAACCACAGACAGCGGGTAGAGCCCAGAGCATCTCGCTCTCGAAAGCTTACATGCCCAGAACTAAGTTCTCGAAAGCATAACACATAATCAACATAATATATATATATATATATGCCCAAGATAATCAAATATTCATGTATGCCCAGTTTAACAACTCAAAAGCATAAACATGAGATTTGTATCCTCGAAAGCATAAAGTCACCAATCATAATAATGTCAAACACATGCCCAATCTCATGATTCGGAAGCATAAATTGTATAAATCCCATAATCATAATTCACATGCTCAATCCCCATATTCGAAAGCATACTGAGATAATTTCCAAGTTTTCCGGGTTAGCCAAACCCCACATATCGGCTCGCAACTCTGTTACAAGAGTTAAGTACAAGGTCACTCGAGTCTTCTCAATTTCTAAGGCATGGTAGATTCCACAATCCAATACCAATAGTTATGAATCAAGTACCAACAAGGATTAGACCATATTAAAATATTTCTCGAAGCCTAGAAATGAGTAAGAAACGATAAAATATGAAAGGGAAAGAAAAATGGAAGAAAACAGTGAATCGGGCCCGCATGTGATACCCCGGGCTACAAATTCCAATTTTTGACTTTTTAAAGAGTCATTATCTCTGAAATCTGATTGCATATTTGGAATCCTCATTTCGAGTAGGGTCAGATTCATATATGGTTTGCAAAAATCGGATTAGAAACGAGTAAGTTAGAGCCGATTCAAGTTTGTGGGTTTTTAGGGTGCACAGGAGGCGCCAGGGTGGCGCTCAAAGGGGGTTTCAGGCGCCACACAGGCATTGTGCCGCCTGAACTGGAACACTGGAAGTCTGGGGCGCCGAATTGGCGCTCCGGACTGTTTTTGGGCGCCGCCAAGGTTGTGCGGCGCCTAAAACTGAACACAGCAGAACAGCAAATGTTGTTTCTGCGTTCTCTTCCATCTTTCACCCATTTTTCCCCACATTAAGCTATGTCCTACTCTTGCCTTGTGTTTTGGAGTCCAATAACTTCGATTGACAGCTCCCCAAGCTCCTCAAGCTTCCAAGAACCGACAATGAGCTACATTACCAAAATTCAACACAAGAATCACCAAAACAAGCAAGAATCAAGCATGCAAGGTCTCTTGAGCTCAATCAACAAAATGCCCAACCAAAATTCAGCCAAGGAGCTTACCTAAGCTTCCAATTCGAGAATTCTAACTCCGATTAAGGATTCACAACACCATTCCAATCCAATCTACAAAAACCCAACCAAAACACCCAAATCCCGTCACCAACATTACCCCCACCGAAAACCACTTCTCAAACCATGGAAATAAGAAATAAGTAAAGAAAATCACTCACCTCAAGTAGTATATCAAGTTCCCCTCTTGATTTTGCACTAAAATCACCAAATGGGCAAGAACTTGAAGAACCCTAACCCTCTCAAGGGAGAGTGACGGGAATGGGGTAAATGGGGAGTGGAAAATGAGTCTCTCACCCCAATTTTTAGATTTTAAGAAGTTAAAATGGATCCGGGTCGGGTTGGAAAGTGGGTTAATGGGTTGTACCACTAGTCTTGACCACATTACACCCATTTGAGCACTTGAGCTCTTATTCTCTTGTGGGTTTGAACCCACTTATTCTTCCACTTCATTAAAATCATACCTACAAAATATCTATATAATAGATTCTTTGTTAATTAACCACAATTAATTAAATTAATCATGTGTTAATTAAATTGGGGTGTTACAATCTCTCCCCCTTAGGATCATTCGTCCTCGAATGAAAAGTATGGATTAAAGTAAGTTACCTCATTGAATTGGAACCAGGTCCAATTCAGGATAACGCTTCATCATGCTATCTTCGGTCTCCCAACTGGCATTTTCAACTCCGTGTCTAGGCCAAAGTACTTTCACCATCTTGATCACCTTGTTGCGAAGTACTATCTCTGTTGTATCCAATATCACCACAGGGTACTCTTCATACTCCAAGCTCTCATCCAATTCCACTTCATCCGATTGGATGATTTTGTCGGGATCGGAAACGTATTTCCCTAATTGCGATACGTGAAACACGTTATGCACATTCCCTACCTCGGTTGGTAATTCCAAACGGTAGGCCACCTTCCCAACTTTTCTGGATGATCTTGAAGGGACCTAAAACTCGGGGACTCAATTCCCTTCTTCCCAAATTGTCTCACACCTTGCATCTGTACGACTCTCAGAAGTACCCAATCACCAACAGCAAACTCGATGTCCCTCCTTGATAAGTGATAATGGCCAGAAATGTCCATTATTTTCAATCCATTTCCGTGTCTGAAACGGGCAATTGATCGCATTCCGGTCTTATATTAAATAAGAAAGCAGTAGAATTAGACTGATTTATGCATATCTGTAAAAATATTGAGCTGGTATGAAAAATGCATAAATATGTAATTTTATTACACATTTATGTTAGAAAAATCCAAAAACATAAGAAAAAGAAAAGAAAAGAAAAAGGAAATAAAAAGATGGGAAAAGAAATAAAAACCCACAAAAAGTCGAATTTTTCAGGAAATTACGACGCTACACTCAACTACGACGCTGACCATGTATAGCGTCGTAGGCCGAGTATAGCGTCGTAGGCAGAAAAGGAGGCAAGATTCTGAAGGAGAAGAACTACGACGCCGAGCATAGCGTCGTAGACCAAGTGTAGCGACGTATAGCGTCGTAGGCTGTTCACTTAGAGACAAAAAGTGTATTCGAAGTGGAAGACTACGACGTTACGACTATAGCGTCGTAGTAATGGATAGCGACGACGTCATGCATAGCGTCGTACCAAGCTGCAGAATTCAAATTCAAGGGCCCAGGGTTTCTCGCCTATATATAGAGGTGTTGACTCCCAGGTCTTGTCACTTCATACATTCCCTACACTTGGAGGCAACTGGTGTTCTTGAGCAGTGTGTAGTTAGGTTAGTTAGTTAGAATTTATTTTCTTGTATTATTTAAATTATGCATGTAGTTTAGTTTAGTTTAGTTTGTATTTTGTTCAGATTAGAGGTTTTCTTTATGTTTCCAGGTTAGTGTAGCCAGTTTTATACTTATTTCAGTTTTGTTAACTCTTTGTTTACGTTTGAAATACCCAAATGATGGGTATTATCAAACCATTTGATATACAATGGGAAGTTAAGCTTTAAAAGAGTCCCAAAACATGAGATGGACATGAGTCCATTGATTTACTTGCTTTGCTTTTGCTTAAATGACCATTTGGTCATCTTATTTTCAGTTTAAAATGTGGGTTTTCTGTCTTCTTTTTCTTTTTGGGTTCTTATGCATGTTTTTATGGTTGAAAACCCTCATTTGGGTTTGTGGTTCATGGGTGTGTGCTTTTAGCTTATATTATCATGTTTTTATGCATTTTGGCTTACTGTTTTCACCTTATTTCATTACTGTTCTTGCATTGATGAACCATGAACTTGAAAACAGGGTTTGCAATCGCAGAGATTGCATTACCCGACCAACAACATATTCTGGGGTAACTACGACGCTAACCGCCATACGACGCTATCCAAGGATAGCGACGTAGGGGAGGGTTTGACGTCGTAGTTGCTTCAAACTCAAGAAAATTTGCCCTACGGCACTAGACCTACGACGCTATCCTTGGATAGCGTCGTAATTTTTGTCTAAAGGTCGTAGGACCCCAAAACTCATCATTTTCATAAAAAATCCATTTACGACGCTATGACCACGACATTATCTTAGGATAGCGTTGTAATTTAGTGCATAACATCGTAAACCCCCATTTTATCAAATCTTCAGAAAATCTCACCTACGACGCCACACCTACGACGCTATCCGAGGATAACGTCGTAATTTAGTGTATAGCGTCGTAGCACCTCTCTCTTTTTCAAAACCCTCTCTCCTTACTACGACGCTAGACCCTACGACGTAAACCATGTTTAACGTCGTAGGACATGCATAGCGTCGTAGTCCCTCATTTCTAAACTCTCATGCACGACGTCAACACTACGACGTGAAACATTGTATAGCGTCGTAATCATGTGTAGCGTCGTACATAACCCTTTTAACTCCAAAATTTTCATCCCTTTCACCAATCCATGACGACGCTGTCCCCACGACGCTATCCTAGGATATCGTCGTAAAAATCTGTTTAGCGTCATAATTGGCAGTTTCTGCCAGATTTTCCATTTCTTCATTTTCTTCATTAATTAATTGAACCCTTAAGTCAATAATTAAAGATCATGATTGGCAATGATTGAGATCGATAATTACCTTGATTAAAGGATCTTTGTTCAATTCTCCCTAAAATATTTTTCTATAAACAAAATCTTAATGCCTTAAGCAGATAATCCGGACTGTAATTAATTATGGTGTGAAGGATTATTTAAGACATTAATTATGGATTAATGCCATAACCTTGCATGAGAAACCAATGTCTCTCATACAAGGCACTGTCTTTATTTTATCTTATCTTTTTCGTGATGTATGAATAAACAGTGAGAGATATTACAGAATAATGTCGGCGAACGGTCCCTTCACCGGGAAATGAAGTAGCCCGTGGTCTGTATATTAATTACTGTTTGTTATTTTGCATGGTTTGGATAATGACTAACGAGGTCAGGCGAACGGTCCTTTCATCGGGAAATGAAGTAGCCACTCAGTGAATTATTGTCCAAATACAGTTTTATTTTCTTTATCTTAATTTCCAAAACCCAAATTCTAATCTGTGATGTGAGTCAGCCAATATCTGTCAATATTAGCTAATAAGCATTACTGAGAGGAAGCATATAGGTTTTTATCAGAATTCGCAGACAGTAGGGGTCCAACTGGTAGCGACACTACCATTTTAGGGTTTCTGCTGTTTAAAATTCGCTCCATCCGAGTAATTGGGAAGTGGGAAAGCAGATGTTTGCATTCCACCTAATTACTCTGCCACCACTTTTGGCCTCCCGGCCACTTCATACCTGTGTTCCGCGTTCTGTCTAAACCCACCATTATATTTTGGGTTGATTAATTTTACACTTCCATATATCATTATGCATGATATTATTATGTAGCTACTGTGGTCCATAATATTTTGGGATCCTTCCCTTGGACATTAGAAGTCTGGATTTAAAACAGATATCGCATATTAAACCTCCAACAAAAATTTATTTATAAAATCCGGATCTTTGTGAGGGATAAACTCCACAGTAATGACTAATTCATATTCTGTCAAGGGTTAAATTTTGGAAAATTAGAAGCGGAGTCAGCGATTAGGTCTCTTCTAGACCGAAAGGGTCTGTGTTCTTATTGAGAGTCTAGTACCTGTTTAGGGAATGGTTTTCACATTTATTATTTTCCGAAATTGCTATGTGTTGGGAATCTAGTCTTAACTATCACACCGAGATGGGATCCAATTGGATTCAAATACAGTGTGATAGATAATACTAGAGGAACAATACGTAGGCCTTGGTTATTTTCTAAGATAGGGTTGAGTTCCTTTCAACTGCTATCCTCTTCTGCCAAAGCCTACTTTTGAGTCCTGAGTGAGTGCATCCGGAACAAACTAATCTATTAGTCCGTTTCATTAGTTTGTATCTCATAATCACCCGGAAGGTCGTGAACACTGCGAGCGGTTCTCAGAGGTCCGGGAATTCTTGATCCACATCCAGTCATCCCGACTGGGGGCTTTCTTTTACTACCAGTACGAAGCTTTTGAAACTTCCGAGTGATAGGATTTTAAAATGCTTTCTTTACTGCTTTCTTTTAAATGCTTCCGTAGAGGTCACTCGGATGTGTAACTAGATATTCTAACTGCTACTCGGACTGAGAGTTAAGCGATAGTTCAGATTTAATTTTAGACTTTGGGTGTGACATGGGGGAATGATAGCAGTACTTGGCATTTCAACTAATGATTTGTCAGGTGTTGCTTGACCACCACAGATGAAATATCATACTCTGGCCGGGGGCAGCTATGAATCTGTGGTATCTTAGAATTTGTGGTCTTAAGAACATGTAAACTCACACTGTAAGTACTTGTCTGTTAAAGGGAACATGGTACTGAGAGCATGAGAATTAGCTTTCTGACAGGATCATCCCAAACAAAGATCTGTGTATAAAAATGGAAGTTTAATTATGTTTTATCTAAACCTTGTCCAACCTTTATTTTTTTCTCCCTGTCCTTTCTGTCATCACTATTGAATCAACTTCATAAGCTAATATAGCATAGATTTACAGCTTTTATTATTCTTGTGGAATTATTTCCATCTGCTCTTTAGATTCAATATTAGCATGTTCTTTAGCTTATTTAACTGCTTTCATAATGTAGATTAAATTCAGTCATGTAGTTGTTAGTCCAACTTCAAAACTGATTTGAGCAATACGAGTGGAAAATCTAGTAGAACGACGTGGGACCTGCTTCTATCGCACATCCTCCAGTTAACGATCCGGTCTTACTATAAATTACTGCAATTTTTGACTCCGTGCGCTTTCGGGGGCTCAGTTTCTTAACACGAGTAAATAAAAATGTGACAACCTATAAATACATCCCTAATCCCAATTCCATCTTCATAAATTAGTTTCATTAAATAAAATTGAAAACCGGGATTCTTATTTTTCAGAAAATACTCATATAGTGGGAACTTGTCAAAGTTTCATGGCAAGGATCTTCATAGCAAGAAATTGTCAAAAGTTTCATGCCGGGGAGTTTCGTAGCGCCATTTGAAATCAAAGTTTCCCACATGAGTAATAAAAAGTGAAATATATCCTTAAACTCCTTCCCATAAATCATAACTCTTTTCATTTAATAAACTCAAATTTGATATTTTATAAAATACTCGTGTGCGGAAATTGTCAAAAGTTTCAATAAGTCTGCATAACTCTTCTGACGGTCCTGAGCTTCCTTCATTCTGTCTCTGATCACCCACACAATTTCAGTGGTTTGTTCAATAAGCTCGGGACCCATCACCACTCGCTCTGAAGGGTCACTCCAGCACAAGGGTGTTCTGTATTTCCTTCCGTATAAGGTCCCGAAAGGAGCTATACGGATATTCGCGTGGTAACTGTTTGTTGTAGGAGAACTCCACCAAGGATAGATGTTCCTCCCACGTCCCCTGAAAGTCCATAGCACAAGCCCTCAATATATCTTCCAATGTTCTGACAGTCATTTCTGTCTGCCCATCAGTCTGAGGGTGCCACGCCGTGCTCATACAAATCTGAGTGCCAAAAGCTGCTTGAAATTTCTTCCAAAATCTAGACAGGAATCTAGAATCCCTGTCTGAAATGATCCCCCACGGCACACCAAACCGTCTAACCACATGTTGAACGTAAGCACCCGTCAAATTTTACATACTCCAGTTCAACCTCATAGGTACAAACACCGCGCTCTTGGTCAATCGGTCTAAAACCACCCAAATGGTGTCCAACCTGTTCCATATTCTAGGCAATCCAGTGACAAAATCCATAGCAATAGATTCCCATTTCCACATTGGAACCTCCAAGGGTTGCAATAACCCCAACGAAGATTGAATCCACCCATGCAAGCAGTGGTAAGAAAGGAAGTGATCAAGCTGTTAGATGCCGGTATTATATACCCAATTGCTGACAGCAAATGGGTCAGTCCTGTGCAGGTTGTTCCCAAGCGGGGTGGGATGTGCATCACAAAGAATGAACAAGGGAAGGAAATTGCCACACAGCCGGTCACCGGATGGAGAGTCTGCATAGACTACCGGAAGTTGAACGAGGCCACTCGCAATGACCATTTCCCTTTACCTTTTATCGATCAAATGTTGGAACGGTTGGCGGGAAGGGAATTTTATTGCTTTTTAGACGGTTATTCAGGTTATAATCAAATAGTGATCGCCAGTGAGGATCACGAAAAAACAACTTTTACATGCCCTATGGCACTTTTGCCTATAGGCGCATGCCTTTTGGTTTGTGTAATGCACCTGCCACTTTTCAACGTTGCATGATGTCTATATTTTCCGAATTTATCGAAAAGTGCATTGAAGTTTTCATGGATGACTTCTCTGTATATGGAGGTACGTTTGAAGAATGTCTGACCAATCTTGCTAAGATTTTAAAGAGATGTGAGGATACTAACTTGGTTTTAACTGGGAAAAGTGCCATTTTATGGTCACTGAGGGCATAGTGTTAGGTCATTACATTTCACGTGCAGGCATTGAGGTCGATCCAGCCAAAGTCTCCATCATTTCCAATCTCACTCTCCCCAACTCTATCAAGTCGGTTAGAAGCTTCTTAGGGCATGCCGGTTTTTACTGGAGATTCATTAAGGATTTCTCTAAAATTGCCAAGCCGCTCACTAACCTTCTTTGTAAAGAAAATCCTTTTGTAATAAGTGAAGCGTGTGTCCAAGCCTTTGACACGCTCAAAACAATGTTAGCTTCTGCTCCAATTGTGCAACCACCCGATTGGTCACTGCCATTCGAGGTAATGTGTGATGCAAGTGGTCTTGCAGTAGGTGCAGTTTTAGGGCAACATAAGGATGGGAGACATTGTGTGATTCATTACGCAAGTCATGCCTTGAATGAAGCCCACATAAACTACACCACTACAGAAAAAGAGATGTATGCTGTAGTCTTTGCATTTGATAAGTTCAGACAATATCTGATTGGGACAAAGACTGTAGTATACACTGACCATAGTGCAGTCAGATACTTGTTTAGCAAGCAAGATGCAAAGCCTCGTTTAATCAGGTGGGTGCTGTTGTTGCAGGAGTTTGACATCGTAATAAAAGATAGGCGAGGTCGAGATAATGGTGCAGCTGATCACTTATATCGATTAGAAAATGATAAAAATGACAAAGCCGTTAATGAAGAGTTTCCGGATGAACAGTTGTTCGCACTACATTTGCATGATCAAGCGTGTCCATGGTTCTCCGACATCGCTAACTTTTTAGCATGTGGGATAGTTCCACCATTCCAGCAGAAATACAAAAGGGCAAAATTCTTCAAAGAAGTAGTAAACTACTTCTGGGAAGATCCCTTAATCAGACGGTGTGTGACTGAGTCTGAGGCTTACCAGATCACCAAGAAAATGCCATGAATCTGAATATGGAGGTCATCACGGTCCCACTCGAACTGCCCACAAGGTACTCGAGTGTGGCTTTTTCTGGCCTACTATTTATGAGGACGACAAGGTATATGTAAAAGCCTGCGACAGATGCCAAAGATTAGGAAACATCTCCAAGAGGGATGAGATGCCTCAAAAGGGGATTATCGCACTTGAGATCTTTGATGTATGGGGCATTGACTTCATGGGACCGTTCCCACCATCTGGTGGAAACTACTATATCTTGGTAGCTGTCGATTACGTGTCCAAATGGGTAGAGGCTGTCGCATTACCTACCAATGATGGTAGCCAAGTCATCAAGTTCCTCAAAACAACATTTTTAGTAGATTTGGCGTACCTAGGGTGGTGATATCTGATGGAGGAACACACTTTATTAATAAAGCTTTTGAAACTTTGATGAGTAAAAATGGAATCCTCCATAAGATAGGCACTCCTTATCATCCTCAAACTAGTGGACAAGTCGAGGTATCAAATCGCGAGATCAAACATATACTCGAAGCCACGGTTGGGATAACTCGTAAGGATTGGGCACGTAAGCTCAATGATGCTCTATGGGCATACCGCACTGCATTCAAGACTCCCATCGGGATGTCCCCTTATAGGCTTGTCTTCGGAAAAGCTTGTCACTTGCCTGTAGAACTAGAGCATAAAGCTTATTGGGCCGTAAAAACGCTTAATTTTGATCCAAGAGTTGCTCAGGGCAAACGCAAGTTGGACCTCAATGAAATTGAGGAAATACGTGCGCAAGCTTATGAAAGCTCAAGGATTTACAAAGAGCGGACCCAGAAGTTGCACGATCGCCGGATTAAGCCTAAACACTTCTATGTTGGCCAAAATGTCTTGTTGTTCAATACTAGGTTGAAGCTGTTCCCCGGAAAGCTAAGATCCAGATGGGAAGGGCCATATGAGGTGTTGGAGGTGTTTGAGAACGGTGCAGTCAGGATCCGAACTGAAAAAGGAAATCAGGTGGTAAATGGACAACGTTTGAAGGAGTACATAGGACACTAAGATCCGAGAAAGAGAGCCAAGCAGTGGCAGACCCGGCTTATATTCAATAAAAACAGCATTAAAATTATAAAAATTTCATTCTGTGTATTTATGCATTGTTTTAATTCAAAAACAGAAAGTATCCAAAGTCAATTAAACATTTAGAGTACTAAGACTCTAAATGTGAGGATGTTGATAATTGGAGAAAATCTAACATGGGTAATTTATTTGTCTTGCAGAAACCATGGAACCACCAAAAAGAAGGAGCAGAAAAATAAAGTAGAAAACCTGGTTCCCGGTTGGATTGATCCTATGAATTTAAGAAAATAATTCCGGAAATTAAAGCAATTGAAAATCTGGAATGATTTTTGCAAACAAGTGGAATTAATCCAACCTATCTTATGCAAGTAGAAATTTAATTAATTCAGCCCATTTATGCATGAAAAATGTTTTGGACTAACAGATTTTCAAGTCCAAAACTAATAAACTTAACTGAGGCCCAAATTCACCTTCTTGGGCCCATTCTGCCTCATAAATTTTGAAAAATTCTGAAATCTGAGTGTTGACGGGATTCAACTCAGTTACGACGCAGTCCTTAACTACGACGCTATCCTAGTATAACGTCGTAGTAAATGGATAGCGCCGTAGTACCCCTTCATCTCACTCCCGACCTACGACGTTATACTTATCCTACGACGCTACACTAGCGTCGTACCAATAGTATAACGTCGTGGTTGACTTTCTCCCCCCCTATTTCAATTACGACGCTGAACCCACCCTACGACGCTAGTATAGCGTCGTAGGACAAGTATAGCGTCGTAACAACAATTCTTCCCGCCTATAAATATCCCGACCCTTCTTTTTCTCCATTTTCACTCTTCACACTCTCATTCCCAAACCCTCTTCCGACGAAAGAACGCACAGTTCTTCTCAACATTTTCCACCCAAATCCAAGGGGACACTATGGCCAGATTTTTCCAACTCTTCCCGAATTTGGGACCGATGCCACCCTCACCCAGAAGGGAAAGACCGGAGTAAGAGTTTCACTTCCCCCTCCCATTCTCGAGCCCCCCCCCCACCCCTCTCTTTCTTTTTTTTTTATTTATTCGCGATTTTGTATGGCATTTCGTGTCTTATGTTTATAAATAACTTGTAAATAGCATAATGTGCTTGGTGTTGCTTTTTGTTTTCTTGTTTTGGGTTTTGTATGCTTTCGGTTTTGGGTAGGGGAACGATTCTGTGTTTCTTTTGGCACCCCCTGTGTCAACCGAGCATGGGAAGTAAATGGATGTTTGATTTTTTTTTTGTACTGTTGTTAAGGGTTAGGAAGGGTTTAGTCTAGTTGAGCATGTGATTTTTGAAACCCACAAAAACTTTGGTTAAGAGCAGTTAGGGTTTGAAGATTTTTGAAACCTAAAACTTGAAAGAATAGACTGATGAGCATTAGGGTGTTGTTTTGAACACCATGATGTTGTTAGTTCATCTATTCTTGAGATCTTGACAGAAGCATGATTGATTATTTAGAAATTTTTGTTCAAACCATGTTTAGGAGCCAATGTGGTGTTAATGTTTGCTAGATCTCTCATAATGATTTATGCTTTTGCTGTTGTAGGTAAAGAGAGCATTCAATTAGGTGTTCTTTTCTTTTTAGCATACCTGTTTCAGTATGACAAAATCTTGTGAGAATAAATGTTTGCCTATTTTGGGAAACATGGTACAAGCAGCCAATGGGTGCTTACCACTTTTCAATAAAAGTAACTTTTTGAAAAAGACAAAATAGTAGGTAGGTTCTTTCTATTTAAGATTGACCAACTTATTTTGTTCCCTATGGAACATTAAACTAGTGTAATAAAATAGCAGTCTTTTCTCCTCATGTAGACTGCTATTATTTAAGAAAATTCCAAAAATTGGGACCACAAAATCCCACCTTTTATTAAATAAATTTGGGCAACCTTTATTAAAAATTAAAAACTGGTTTCTCTTTATTTAGAATCACTTGAACTGCCCGTTTCCCTTCCCATGCAGTCCAAGTTGAGCAGTTCCGAGCCCCCGCGTCACCATTTGCACATTCCTCGACTCGCGTTCCATTCCATTTCTTTCCATTTGCACACCCAACAATCATCTCGGGATTGTTTAAAAATTGAGAAATCAAGTTTTTGGGCTCTATGGCCCATGAAAAAGATTTTTGGTCCATGACCATTTTTTACTTTATTTGGACTCAATAGTCCAATCAAAATATATTTAGGGGTCCAATGACCCCTATTTTTTTTTCTAATAACTCACTGCTTTGAAAAGTTCTCTCAAAGTATAAAAAGAAAAAATTACTTATGCTTTATATTAAAATTCAAGGTGGAAATTTAACAAGTTCACATCTAGAGCAAAGCTCTAAATGTGAGGATGTTGGTTTCCAAACTTGAATGGTTTTTGAGAAAATTATAAAAACTGGATTTATTATTTCTTATCATTATAGGGGCAACATCTTCCAAATTCCAGACCCGATACCCGGAGGGACCCAGCTGTTGGACCTGCCATTGCAGCTGCTAGGAGAAATCCTCTCCCGAATAGGAGAGGATGACATCAAGAAAGTGTTCACAGCTAGGGAAACTTGTACAAAGCTGAGAGACACAGGCGATCTCACCATCGTCTACAAGCGGTGCGAGCTGGAGACTTCCACTGTGAAAATATGGCAACAACACGTCGAAAGAGAAAAGGAAGAATTTCTGCAAAGGTGCACGA
This sequence comes from Hygrophila difformis, assembly GCA_030278955.1. Taxonomy (NCBI): domain Eukaryota; kingdom Viridiplantae; phylum Streptophyta; class Magnoliopsida; order Lamiales; family Acanthaceae; genus Hygrophila; species Hygrophila difformis. The sequence goes on along the minus strand of JAOANR010000252.1, from coordinate 323,662 downwards.
AAGCAGAAAACTTCAATCTCCAAATCATACCAGCAATACAAGCGTTCGTAGACGGGGATGAGGAAAGATCATGCGAGCTACTGAGGCCAGGGATAGAAGATAATCACAAAGCATCGATCTGCGCACGGGGACTGATGTTGCTAAGCAGGCTGGATGAGAGCCAAGTTCTTCTGGGGATTCAGACGATGAAAGAAATGGCAACCACTCGATCGGTCCTGATCTATACAGTCACCAACCTCTTCGCATGGCTGATAGATCGCCAGGAAGCCCCTAGTTTGTTTACAGGTCAGGAGGAAAGAGAGTACTGCCCAAGGAGGCAAGCAAACCTGGAAGAACAAGAAGGCTGGTGCATACAATGCGACCTATCAAACATCGTCTACTGGAGCAGAAATTTCTTTCCCTAGGAAAAGAGGAATGAAGGAAGCATGAGCCCGTAATATTTTATTTTGCTTAAGCTGGACTGTAACCGTCATATAAGAGAATTTCTTCCATTTGTGCAAGCTTATTCTTATTGCATGAAATCTCTTATAAATGATGTATTTAACTGCTTTCCACGACAGTACTTCACTTTTGAGGTCCAAATAATTTTATTTGAGAAAAAGATGTCTGACAGTCCAAGATGAATAAGTGACTGTCAGGCAAAAAATATGCTGTTGACATACTCTGTATGTTAACAGTACCTCTTTTACTGCTTTAAATTAAATAACCAGCAAAAAGTATGCATAAACCTGCTCTAAATTCACATGTTGAATTTAGGCTTGTGATTGAATTTTCAAACTTTTAAATTGGGATAATATAATTGAGAACATGCATGACGTGAATTCCTAAGGTTTTGAGCTATAAAAATTTAATGATGCGATCAGCTTATTGGGTAATAAATCTGCATGTTGAAAATTTTGATTGAACAAATTGTTAGAACTAAGCTTTGATTAGATTTGAGAATATTGTATGACATGAATCAATCCAACCTGGTGAGATCTGAGCCATGAGTCATTTTTACTCATTTATTTTCTTTGATGTGTGAATCAATTTGATTAAAGGAAACTAGAACTTGCAATTGGGACCGATTCAAGACCATGCCATATTCCAAAAAATCGAGCACATGATCGAGGCACTTAGAAAACCAAAATTTTGGCCTTCGTTTGAAATCTAAACCCAAAAATATTTTTCCCCTTAGGATTAACCAATCTGAGCCTTTAAGCCTAATTTTTCTTTGAAACCCACTATATTTTCCTAGCCTTATAAAAAGACCAAAATATTCAACCCAAATGGACAAGGATAAATTCCATCAAAGGCATTAAATTTATGATCATAAAAAATGTGTTAATCGGTATGCTATAAACCGATTCAAAAAAAAAGATGTTGAATCCAACTCAACACAAATAAATTGCAAATGACAAAGCAATTAGACATAATCTAATGTCATGCAATAAAAAAAGAAAAAAAAAACAACAAGAGAAAAAGAAAGAAATACTGATGATCATAAGTTTTAAATAAAAATGCCAAGTTATGATGGAATAATTTCTTGCCACTTTTTAGCCCAATAATTCCCTTTCCTACCAAATGTTACAACCGTATGTCCCATTACAACCCTTAAATAAGACCTCAGGATCTCGATTTGAGGAAATGAGCCGGTGGCGGGTTGGTCTGATTGCAAGCTTATGGGACAATTTAATTAAACTTGATTTTGAGCGTTCAATGATTAAACCCCATTTAAGAGTGAGTGAATTTTCCGATTCTCTTATATGTGAAGCTCTGTTTCATGAAACATGTTCGTGTCATACCTTAATTCTCATTTTTAAACTTTGCATTTTTCAAACATGATATTCATGAAGGATTGACAATAATGCTTGATTTGTAGGCCCGATGTAGTGAGCAAGTATCATTTCATTAAACACTGCAGTCAAGGGAATTTAATACTTGTAGTTTTTGATTGTCTTATCCCAATCCAAAAAGAATGTAATTTATGAAGCCACGAAAATGAATTGAATATGTAGAGTCCGTGTTCTGAGGAACATTGACTCTGACTGCTCGGGGACGATCAGTATTAAATGTGAGGATGTTGATAATGGCCAGAAATGTCCATTATTTTCAATCCATTTCCGTGTCTGAAATGGGCATTTGATCGCATTCCGGTCTTATATTAAATAAGAAAGCAATAGAATTAGACTGATTTATGCATATTTGTAAAAATATTGAGCTGGTATGAAAAATGCATAAATATATAATTTTATTACACATTTATGCTAGAAAAATCCAAAAACATGAGAAAAAGAAAAGAAAAGAAAAAGGAAACAAAAAGATGGGAAAAGAAATAAAAACCCACAAAAAGTCGAATTTTTCAGAAATTACGACGCTACACTCAACTACGACGCTGACCATGTATAGCGTCGTAGGCCGAGTATAGCGTCGTAGGCAGAAAAAGAGGCAAGATTCTGAAGGAGAAGAACTACGACGCTGAGCATAGCGTCGTAGACCAAGTATAGCGACGTATAGCGTCGTAGGCTGTTCACTTAGAGACAAAAAGTGTATTAGAAGTGGAAGACTACGACGTTACACCTATAGCGTCGTAGTAATGGATAGCGACGAAGTCATGCATAGCGTCGTACCAAGCTGCAGAATTCAAATTCAAGGGCCTGGGGGCCCATGGGCCTAGGGTTTCTCGCCTATATATAGAGGTGTTGACTCCCACGTCCTGTCACTTCATACATTCCCTACACTTGGAGGCAACTGGTGTTCTTGAGCAGTGTGTAGTTAGGTTAGTTAGTTAGAATTTATTTTCTTGTATTATTTAAATTATGCATGTAGTTTAGTTTAGTTTAGTTTGTATTTTGTTCAGATTAGAGGTTTTCTTTATGTTTCCAGGTTAGTGTAGCCAGTTTTATACTTATTTCAGTTTTGTTAACTCTTTGTTTAGGTTTGAAATACCCAAATGATGGGTATTATCAAACCATTTGATATACAATGGGAAGTTAAGCTTCAAAAGAGTCCCAAAACATGAAATGGACATGAGTCCATTGATTTACTTGCTTTGCTTTTGCTTAAATGACCATTTGGTCATCTTATTTTCGGTTTAAAATGTGGGTTTTCTGTCTTCTTTTTCTTTTTGGGTTCTTATGCATGTTTTTATGGTTGAAAACCCTCATTTGGGTTTGTGGTTCATGGGTGTGTGCTTTTAGCTTATATTATCATGTTTTTATGCGTTTTGGCTTATTGTTTTCATCTTATTTCATTACTGTTCTTGCATTGATGAACCATGAACTTGAAAACAGGGTTTGCAATCGCAGAGATTGCATTACCCGACCAACAACATATTCTGGGGTATCTACGACGCTAACCGCCCTACGAGGGTTTGACGTCGTAGTTGCTTCAAACTCAAGAAAATTTGCCCTACGGCACTAGACCTACGACGCTATCCTTGGATAGCGTCGTAAGGATAGCGTCGTAATTTTTGTCTAAAGGTCATAGGACCCCAAAACTCGTCATTTTCATAAAAAAACCCATTTACGACGCTATGACCACGACATTATCTTATGATAGCGTCGTAATTTAGTGCATAACGTCGTAAACCCCCATTTTATCAACTCTTCAGAAAATCCCCCCTACGACGCCACACCTACGATGCTATCCTAGGATAACGTCGTAATTTAGTGTATAGCGTCGTAGCACCTCTCTCTTTTTCAAAACCATCTCTCCTTACTACGACGCTAGACCCTACGACGTAAACCATGTTTAACGTCGTAGGACATGCATAGCGTCGTAGTCCCTCATTTCTAAACTCTCATGCACGACGTCAACACTACGATGTGAAACATTGTATAGCGTCGTAATCATGTGTAGTGTCGTACATAACCCTTTTAACTCCAAAATTTTCATCCCTTTCACCAATCCATGACGACGCTGTCCCCACGACGCTATCCTATGATAGCGTCGTAAAAATCTGTTTAGTGTCGTAATTGGCAGTTTCTGCCAGATTTTCCATTTCTCCATTTTCTTCATTAATTAATTGAACCCTTAAGTCAATAATTAAAGATCATGATTGGCAATGATTGAGATCGATAATTACCTTGATTAAAAAATCTTTGTTCAATTCTCCCTAAAATATTTTTCTATAAATAAAATCTTAATGCCTTAAGCAGATAATCCGGACTGTAATTAATTATGGTATGAAGGATTATTTAAGACATTAATTATGGATTAATGCCATAACCTTGCATGAGAAACCAATGTCTCTCATACAAGGCACTGTCTTTATTTTATCTTATCTTTTTCGTGATGTATGAATAAACAGTGAGAGATATTACAGAATAATGTCGGCGAACAGTCCCTTCACCGGGAAATGAAGTAGCCCGTGGTCTGTATATTAATTACTGTTTGTTATTTTGCATGGTTTGGATAATGAATAACGAGGTCAGGCGAACGGTCCTTTCACCGAGAAATGAAGTAGCCACTCGGTTAATTATTGTCCAAATACAGTTTTATTCTCTTTATCTTAATTTCCAAAACCCAAATTCTAATATGTGATGTGAGTCAGCCAATATCTGTCAATATTAGCTAATAAGCATTACTGAGAGGAAGCATGTAGGTTTTTATCAGAATTCGCAGACAGTAGGGGTCCAACTGGTAGCGACACTACCATTTTAGGGTTTCTGCTGTTTAAAATTCGCCCTATCCGAGTAATTGGGAAGTTGGAAAGCAGATGTTTGCATTCCACCTAATTACTCTGCCACCACTTTTGGCCTCCCGGCCACTTCATACATGTGTTCCGCGTTCTATCTAAACCCACCATTATATTTTGAGTTAATTAATTTTACACTTTCATATATCCTTATGCATGATATTATTATGTAGCTATTGTGGTCCATAATATTTTGGGATCCTTCCCTTGGACATTAGAAGTCTGGATTTAAAACAGATATCGCATATTAAACCTCCAACAAAAATTTATTTATAAAATCCGGATCTTTGTGAGGGATAAACTCCACAGTAATGACTAATTCATATTCTGTCAAGGGTTAAATTTTGGGAAATTAGAAGCGGAGTCAGCGATTAGGTCTCTTCTAGACCGAAAGGGTCTGTGTTCTTATTGAGAGTCTAGTACCTGTTTAGGGAATGGTTTTCACATTTATTATTTTCCGAAATTGCTATGTGTTGGGAATCTAATCTTAACTATCACACCGAGATGGGATCCACTTGGATTCAAATACAGTGTGATAGGTAATACTAGAGGAACAATACGTAGGCCTTGGTTATTTTCTAAGATAGGGTTGAGTTCCTTTCAACTGCTATCCTCTTCTGCCAAAGCGTACTTTTGAGTCCTGAGTGAGTGCATCCGGAACAAACTAATTTATTAGTCCGTTTCATTAGTTTGTATCTCATAATCACCCGGAAGGACGTGAACACTGCGAGCGGTTCTCAGAGGTCCGGGAATTCTTGATCCACATCCAGTCATCCCGACTGGGGGCTTTCTTTTACTACCAGTACGAAGCTTTTGAAACTTCCGAGTGATAGGATTTTAAAATGCTTTCTTTACTGCTTTCTTTTAAATGCTTCCGTAGAGGTCACTCGGATGTGTAACTAGATATTCTAACTGCTACTCGGACTGAGAGTTAAGCGATAGTTCAGATTTAATTTTAGACTTTGGGTGTGACATGGGGGAATGATAGCAGTACTTGGCATTTCAACTAATGATTTGTCAGGTGTTGCTTGACCACCACAGATGAAATATCATACCCTGGCCGGGGCAGCTATGAATCTGTGGTATCTTAAAATTTGTGGTCTTAAGAACATGTAAACTCACACTGTAAGTACTTGTCTGTTAAAGGGAACATGGTACTGAGAGCATGAGAATTAGCTTTCTGACAGGATCATCCCAAACAAAGATCTGTGTATAAAAATGGAAGTTTAATTATGTTTTATCTAAACCTTGTCCAACCTTTATTTTTTTCTCCCTGTCCTTTCTGTCATCACTATTGAATCAGCTTCAGAAGCTAATATAGCATAGATTTACAGCTTTTATTATTCTTGTGGAATTATTTCCATCTGCTCTTTAGATTCAATATTAGCATGTCTTTAGCTTATTTAACTGCTTTCATAATGTAGATTAAATTCAGTCATGTAGTTGTTTGTCCAACTTCAAAACTGATTTGAGCAATACGAGTGGAAAATCTAGTAGAACGACGTGGGACCTGCTTCTATCGCACATCCTCCAGTGAACGATCCGGTCTTACTATAAATTACTGCAATTTTTGACTCCGTGCGCTTTCGGGGGCACAGTTTCTTAACACGAGTAAATAAAAATGTGACAACCTATAAATACATCCCTAATCCCAATTACATCTTCATAAATTGGTTTCATTAAATAAAATTGAAAACCGGGATTCTTATTTTTCAGAAAATACTCATATAGTGGGAACTTGTCAAAGTTTCATGGCAAGGATCTTCATAGCAAGAAATTGTCAAAAGTTTCATGCCGGGGAGTTTCGTAGCGCCATTTGAAATCAAAGTTTCCCACATGAGTAATAAAAAGTGAAATATATCCTTAAACCCCTTCCCATAAATCATAACTCTTTTCATTTAATAAACTCAAATTTGATATTTTATGAAATACTCGTGTGCGGAAATTGTCAAAAGTTTCAATAAGTCTGCATAACTCTTCTGACGGTCCTGAGCTTCCTTCATTCTGTCTCTGATCACCCACACAATTTCAGTGGTTTGCTCAATAAGCTCGGGACCCATCACCACTCGCTCTGAAGGGTCATTCCAGCACAAGGGTGTTCTGTATTTCCTTCCGTATAAGGTCCCGAAAGGAGCTATACGGATATTCGCGTGGTAACTGTTTGTTGTAGGAGAACTCCACCAAGGATAGATGTTCCTCCCACGTCCCCTGAAAGTCCATAGCACAAGCCCTCAATATATCTTCCAATGTTCTGACAGTCATTTCTGTCTGCCCATCAGTCTGAGGGTGCCACGCCGTGCTCATACAAATCTGAGTGCCAAAAGCTGCTTGAAATTTCTTCCAAAATCTAGACAGGAATCTGGAATCCCTGTCTGAAATGATCCCCCACGGCACACCAAACCGTCTAACCACATGTTGAACGTAAGCACCCGTCAAATTTTGCATACTCCAGTTCAACCTCATAGGTACAAACACCACGCTCTTGGTCAGTCGGTCTAAAACCACCCAAATGGTGTCCAACCTGTTCCGTATTTTAGGCAATCCAGTGACCAAATCCATAGCAATAGATTCCCATTTCCACATGGGAACCTCCAAAGGTTGCAATAACCCCGAAGGTCGCATGTGTTCTGCCTTAACCTTCTGACAAATAGGGCACTTAACACAAGCTCAGAAACTTCCTTCTTCATGCCCTTCCACCAGTAATTATGTCTCAAGCCCTTGTACATCTTCACTGCTCCCGGGTGTACAAAGTAAGGTGTACAATGTGCTTTCTCCATAATTTTCCTCCTTCTCCAATTTTGCCTCAAAAGCCAAGGGAGGGTAATAGTGTGCAGCGTGTGTCCCTTCTTGCTGAGTGCATCAACCACAAGGCTCGCCTTTCCTTCAATGTACTGAATGCTTGTGTCATACTGCAGGAACTCCAGCCATCTTCGATGTCTCCCACTCATATTATCTGCATTGTAGAGACACTTAAGATTCTTGTGACTCGAATAAATTTGGCACTTAGCTCTATAAAGATAATACCTCCAAATCTTCAATGCATGCACGACCGCTTCCGTCCCCAGGTCGTGAGTCGGTCAATTTAGTTCATGAGGCTTCAATTGCCCAGATGCATATGCAACCACCTTTCCATTCTGCACACGTACACATCCAAGTCTTCGATGAGATGCATCGGTGCATACCACATATTCTCCAGGTTCATCGGATAACACCAAAACTTGAGCTTCCGTCACCTTCTCCTTCAATACATCTTTCCTCAATAAATGAGTCAGGGGTCGAGCACTACTTACGAACCCCTCAATGAACCTCCTGTAGAACCCTAACAAACCAAGGAAACAACGTACCTCACAGACAGTAGTTGGTGGATTTCACCCCAACGCTACTTCCATCTTAGCTGGATCCACGGAAATTCTCTGATCCGAAATTATATGCCCAAGAAAAGCAGCCTTATCCAGCCAGAATTCACACGTGAAGGCTTGGCATATAATTTGTGCTCTCTGAGCACCTGCAAAACTGTTCTGAGATGCTCCTTGTGCGCCTGTGGATCGGGAGTGTGTACCTATATTCATCGATGAAAATGACCATACACACGTCCAACCATGGTCTGAACACACGATGTATCAAGTTAATGAAGACCGCTTGTGCATTGGTCAATTCGTACGGTATCACCGTAACCTCCAAATGACCATAATGTGCTCGGAAGGATGTTCTCTCATGGTCCCTTTTTGCTATTCAAATCTGATGATATCCGAATCTTCAATTAGTCTTAGAAGACGTAGAATCGCCCTTCAACTGATCAAACAAGTCGTCGATCCCCGGTATTGGATACCGGTTCTTGACCGTCACCTGATTAAGTCCACGGTAATCAATGCACATCCGCAACTCCCATCCTTCTTCTTCACAAAGATTACCGGTGCTCCCCAAGGTGAACCATTTGGTTGTATGTATCCCTAATCAAGTACTTCAACTCCCTCGATTCTGCAGGAGCCATAAGATAAGGAGTCTTGGCAAACAGCGTTGCGCTTGGCACCAATCCTATGGCAACTCTACCTCCCGGGTATCTAATCGGAATTACATCGGAAGATCCCGAGATGATAGGAATTAGTGACACTGCTGGTCTTGGTGTAGGTGGTATGATCTCGTGCACATAGCAGATATGCGTCGGGTACCCCGTTCTATTTTAATACCGCAAAAGACACGGAGGATACAACTCGAACATTAGAGTAATAGATTACTTCCTCACCTTCTTGATTGACGAAAGATATTCTTGGTACTTTGAGATCCAACCTCGCCTTGTACTTGGACAGCAATCCATTTCCAGTATGAGATCGAAATCTGCCAAGTCTAGCACCACAAGATCAGTGTTGAACTCTCGAATCCTTTATAGTTATACTTGCATTGGGTCCTATCCGTTGACTTCGTATTATATCACAAGATGGTAATGACACAGAAAGATGATAAGTCATCAAAGGTCACATCCGGTGTTCGGATATAATATCCGATGATATAAGTGAACACGGTGCCCGAGTTTAGCACGTCGTCAACTAGTATAGTACCTACACATTCAACAATATGTGGCACTATCCTTATAATGACTTGCAATAATACAGCATGCTCCACTTAGCGCTGGTAATATTTTAAACTGCCATGTCCCCACTTGCTCCAAAGTAAGGAACTCCCTCCTCTTCACATCCATCATCTGAGGGATTTAGAATGAGATCAAAAGGCATAGCAGATCGCCTCCCAAGTGAATCTTGATCTCTTCACAAACTCGTTCTCACAAGTTCGCCACCAACGTAGCACTGAATCCACAATATGCCTATTGGGATGAATTGAATCGACTCTCTATCCCTGATTAATGTCCTGCAGAACTGATAACATCTGTGGCATAAGCTGAATGGAATCGAAAGGCATAGGCCTTAGTGGCAGTGGTGGTGAAACTGGTTCGTCCTCAAGGCGAAGTCCCTCATTAACTCTCAACAGTTCATCTGAATGAAGGCCCTTTTCTTTAGTGAGGTCATTCTTTCACCGACATTATACTGCCCATCGTCACAAATTATTGTTCCCGAATTTCTATGAGGCCTTTCCCGCGTCTCGGTTCCAACTCTGCGTGACAATATCCTGTACTCAAACATAACAAACCATTGAGTAACATTCGGTAATTGTACCGAATATCAACTAATGAAATATAGATCTCCCAGGATATCCTTATGGATTGATCGTGGTTTGGCTCACAAACCAAAGCTCAATCCCATAAGGTACGCAGTTATCCCAAAAATAATGCAACGCAACAGGAATATAAGCATAATCAAATACAAATCCTATACTACATGCATTCCCCCACACACCTCACCACATGCTTGTGTCAAAATTCTAAGCACATAAGAGCACACATGGCTCTGATACCAACATGTAACGCCCCAAAAATTTTAAACTAATTTTTGCTGACGTCACTGTCGTGTTACCTCACTTAAACTGTTGGCCAATCAATTTAAGTTCAATAACACGAAGCCTGGTAATCAGAAAATCCAACAGAGAATAACAATATAGTAATAGAGTAAGCAACAGAAACATGTCTAACACATAATCATCAAGTCTCGGCTACAAGCCACATACAGTACCTCACCTCGGTACTCACGTCAACCTGTCCAAATACCAAGTATACAGGGAAATAACAAAACAAGGGTTCTCAAGCCAATCCCAACCGTCAGACAATACTAATAAATAACAAGCTAGTCACAACTAGATAGCATAGAGTCTAATACAGCAACTCAATCAAGACCTATCAATGCAATCCTACTAGATCACTCAGCCCCAAACCCGTCGTTATGCTCATGCACTGCGTCCTCATCGGGAGTATCTATAAAACAGACAAAAAGCAAGGTGTCAGTACATAAAGTACTGAGCAAGAGTAGGAAAAGCTGGGAAACAGGGAATAAGATTTTAGAGGTTAAATTAACAGTTTATAATAACATAATTAAATAATTAAACATCACACCATCCCATACCGGTGCTTCAACCACTCATACACCGTAAAACAATAATAAGATGAATGATGGATGATGAGATGAAATGTTATGACCTAAAGTGTCTATCTATCCTAAATGCAACACAGAAGATGTCTAGCGCGTATCCTAATACCATGGCCGGCATTCCTTCCCATTAAGGATCCACCTCTCCTTAATGGTCGAAAGAGATGCCTACAGTGCCCCCGCCGCGGACACTACATGCATAAAGGGGTAAGTGGACTTACGGAGTGGCATCCCCAAGGATCGAACCACAGACATCGGGTAGAGCCCAGAGCATCTCGCTCTCGAAAGCTTACATGCCCAGAACTAAGTTCTCGAAAGCATAACACATAATCAACATAATATATATATGCCCAAGATAATCAAATATTCATGTATGCCCAGTTTAACAAGTCGAAAGCATAATCATGAGATTTGTATCCTCGAAAGCATAAAGTCACCAATCATAATAATGTCAAACACAAGCCCAATCTCATGATTCGGAAGCATAAATTGTATAAATCCCATAATCATAATTCACATGCCCAATCCCCATATTCAAAAGCATATTGAGATAATTTCCAAGTTTTCTGGGTTAGCCAAACCCTACATATCGGCTCGCAACTCTGTTACAAGAGTTAAGTACAAGGTCACTCGAGTCTCCTCAATTTCTAAGGCATGGTAGATTCCACAATCCAATACCAATAGTTATGAATCAAGTACCAACAAGGATTAGACCATTTTAAAACATTTCTCGAAGCCTAGAAATGAGTAAGAAACGATAAAATATGAAAGGGAAAGAAAAATGGAAGAAAACAGTGAATCGGGCCCGCATGTGACACCCCGGGCTACAAATTCCAATTTTTGACTTTTTAAAGAGTCATTATCTTTGAAATCTGATTGCATATTTGGAATCCTCGTTTCGAGTAGGGTCAGATTCATATATGGTTTGCAAAAATCGGATTAGAAACGAGTAAGTTAGAGCCGATTCAAGTTTGTGGGTTTTTGGGGTGCACAGGAGGCGCCAGGGTGGCGCTCAAAGGGGGTTTCAGGCGCCACACAAGCATTGTGCCGCCTGAACTGGAACCCTGGAGGTCTGGGGCACCGAATTGGTGCTCCGGACTGTTTTTGGGTGCCGCCAAGGTTGTGCGGCACCTAAAACTGAACACAGCAGAACAGCAAACGCTGTTTCTGCGTTCTCTTCCATCTTTCACCCATTTTTCCCCACATTAAGCTATGTCCTACTCTTGCCTTGTGTTTTGGAGTCCAATAACTTCAATTGACAGCTCCCCAAGCTCCCCAAGCTTCCAAGAACCGACAATGAGCTACATTACCAAAATCCAACACAAGAATCACCAAAACAAGCAAGAATCAAGCATGCAAGGTCTCTTGAGCTCAATCAACAAAATGCCCAACCAAAATTCAGCCAAGGAGCTTACCTAAGCTTCCAATTCGAGAATTCTAACTCCGATTAAGGATTCACAACACCATTCCAAGCCAATCTACAAAAACCCAACCAAAACACCCAAATCCCGTCACCAACATTACCCCCACCAAAAACCACTTCTCAAACCATGGAAATAAGAATTAAGTAAAGAAAATCACTTACCTCAAGTAGTATATCAAGTTCCCCTCTTGAATTTGCACTAAAATCACCAAATGGGCAAGAACTTGAAGAACCCTAACCCTCTCAAGGGAGAGTGACGGGAATGGGGTAAATGGGGAGTGGAAAATGAGTCTCTCACCCCAATTTTCAGATTTTAAGAAGTTAAAATGGATCCGGGTCGGGTTGGAAAGTGGGTTAATGGGTTGTACCACTAGTCTTGACCACATTACACCCATTTGAGCACTTGAGCTCTTATTCTCTTGTGGGTTTGAACCCACTTATTCTTCCACTTCATTAAAATCATACCTACAAAATATCCATATAATAAATTCTTTGTTAATTAACCACAATTAATTAAATTAATCATGTGTTAATTAAATTGGGGTGTTACATAACCGACCCAAGAGGATCTGATTCGTGTTTCTGAGTTTATATATATGTGTTTAGATCCTCTGTAATTAGTTTTGGAGTTTTATTGAGTTGTAATTCTCAATTTTGAGAGATTTTGTGAGTCAGTTACTCTCTAGCTTTTCTTAGTTTAGTTCTTGGAGAGATTAGAAAAATCCTTGATGAGTTTTCTGCAAATTTAGAAGATCATTCATTTGTTCATCAAGGTCTGCGCTGAATTGGCTTCGACAGATTCATCTTGTTGAAGAAACCCGTTTCTACATTTTTGTGTTTCAAAGTCGTCTTGGCGAAGAGGCTTTGAAGGAATCTGAAGGAGAGGATTCAGGATATCTGCTACACCTGATTTCCAAGACTTGAAGATCAGAACAATCGGATTTACCTGTTTGACCTGACTGTCCGAGGATCGGTGTTGTGGGGGAGTCCAGACAACGATCAATTTGCAGACTGTAAGTCGTGTGAGATAGAGTCAGTTCCTTGATTGTTTGATTGTTTTAGTCTTAGTTTTCTTGAGTGATAGTATTAGAGTCTGGATTGGAATCCCCCAGATGTAGATCCATTGGATCGAACTGGGTTACCAAATTTGTGTGTCATTACTTTTCGCTGCACTACACTTTCTGCACACGCACACTATCGTTCACAAGTCGTTTTAACTACCGCTCGACTACGCGCTTAACACAAGATTTCAGTAATATTTGGGACCAACACTTGGTATCAGAGCGGCAGACTCTGACGTATTAGAGGCGATTTGAAGAAATCTTAGAATTCTTGGAAAGATGAATAGAGAAGGCGCATCACTTTCAAGACCACCATTGTTCGATGGCACTAACTACAGATATTGGAGAACTCGGATGAAGATTCATCTAATGGCCCTTGGAGATGAATTATGGGACGCAGTCGAGACAGCCTGGCAACCACCAACACGACCGCGAGCTGCAGCTGAAGGTTCCACTGATCCAACCAAATGCAATAATCTTAAAACATCAAAAAAATAAGATTTCCAGCAATCTTATATTCCCAGTAATCTTACATTCCTAGCAATCACATTCCCACTGGTAATCTAAGATCCCTCCAACCAAACGCACCGTTAGAGATAATAATTAAAATAGGCCACAGAAAGAGAACATTTCACTTTTGGGTCACGATATTTTGATTTAGGGAAATGGGCCACTATAAGGATTTCGGGCCCGAATTTAGGCCATTTGGCTGGAATTCGGGCCGCGATGGCCTAAAAGTGGAAATGACTACTTCTGGTGGCCTATTTTAATTTTTTTCAATTATTTTTTTATTTTATGTAATTAAAATAAATAAAACTCATTTCGTGTCATTATTTATGTCCTACTTTCTTTTTTACTTATTCCAACATTTTATTTCATTTCCATTTTAAATAATAATTAAATATTAATCATCAAACCTACTCATTTCAAACCCACTACAATTAATAATTCCAATCCAACCAACAACCACATATCAGTAAATCATTCATAAATAAATAAATTAAAATTGTAAACTCATTACAATCGCATTATATAACTCTGAAGTTACCTTTTTAACACTAATATATTCCTGAATTTAATACTAATTATCCCTACATAAAGTACCGTGTCCGAAATTTTTTTACTTTATATTTTATTAGAATTTGTATTTGTTCTACACTTTTACTTATTTCATAATATATTTGAATAAATATTTATTTTATTTTATACTACCAACGTTCTTTTTTATTTGCACGTTTTGACGTTTGTCACTGTTCATTGAGTAGCTTTGACTCGATTTTTTAATACAATTATATAAGATAAAATATAGTCAAGTGAGATCTTGTTGGATTCGTCTAATCGTATAGATTTAGAACATCAAATTTTCATAATTTTTACTTGTATGAAATTTTAGTTATTACGGATTAAAAATGTGCATTGGATTGCGTAAAATGTGGGTATGTTGCATTTATTTAGGAGCGGAAGAAGTATAAAATATGGAGTACTTGCAATAAAATTGAATCAAAGTCAAATAATGAACACCGTAAAAAAATAAAATTAAAAGGAACAAATTTAGTTGAACAAAGGTCGTAGTTATTAAATAAGTCTTTTTTTATATATAAAAAAATGAATTAGGAAAACAATGATAATAATTGAACAAGTGAATGGATCGTCGAAGCTTTCATTTTCGATCTTTTATTACTCAGTGAAGTGAATTGAATAATTCAATATTGGATGTAGTCTAGTTGGTTCTGTGATTTGCTCTGTAGGTCCGGTTGCTGACCTAGCTACATCATTATTGTTCGATCCCCTTTGTGGGAAAGAAAAGGGTAATAATGTGTCTAATTTTACTAGAACTTCTTCAAAGGTCATAAATATAATCATCTCAATGATATACTTGATTCAAGAAGATGTTTAATTGATAAGGTGAATAAGAAAAATAATTGTTGATGGTTAATCCATTACACATAACTATAGCGAGGAAAAAACAAAGAGCGCAAGAAACTAAACCAACTAAAACCAAGGATGCCAGATAGGGGTGTCCACGGTTCGGTTATCTTGACTTTTCCAGATATTTGTATTTGAACCGGACAAATACTTAGATAAAGTATTTGTATTTGTAACCGGACTCCTCGGTTAACCGGGGGTTCAGTTTCGATTCGATTCAGCGGTTAAGCGAATCAGTTCGAATATTTTGTCCAAGCATATTAAAATTTATAATCAAATTTTCATTTCTTAATTCTTAACCTTTGTAGGTTTTATTTTTGAAGTTATTACAATACGATTAAAAAACAATCATATAGCTATCAAATTTGGTGGTTCCCAGTGTTATCAAAATATATCACTATGCTAGTAATTAACCCGTCGAGACTCGACAGGCATAATTATATATTTTATATAATATATATACTTATATTATATAAAGTAATACTTCCTCCGTTTTTAAATGATAGCTACGTTGGAGAATTTGACACTATTCACACAATCACTTTGACTTGAAGTTTTATCATAGTTATTCAAGTTAAAATATAGTCAATTGAGATCTTGTTTGATTCGTCTCGTCTTGTAGTTTTTAAATATCGAACTTTTAGAATTTTTACTTGTACCGAACTTGAGTTATTACTGATTTAAAATGTACATTGGACTGCGTGCTGCGTGGGTCCGTAGCAAACAAAAAAAAACGGAGGGAGTAATAAATTATATTTTTGATTAATGAAAAATGTGTAATTATTTTATATATATATATTCAAAAGAGGGTGTAAATGATAATATAATTTAGTTATCTTTAAACTAACAAAGAAATCATATTATACCGTATTCTTTAGCTTCTGTGTCTTGTCCGATACAAATCTAACAGATCAATAAAAATAATTATTAAAATAATATTTTTATTTAATTTGAAATTTAAATTAAAATAAAATAAAATTTATATATAAGTATTAAGCATAATATGTTCCTCATAATTTGCTGAAAATCTCATTGGTATGGGTTAAAATAGCACTATATTTAAAAATGTCTAAATTTGAAGTGGTGCAGCTTATATTTGTATATATACTCTAAAAAATTGCCGCTATAGGATCACTCATAGAGTTTATAAAAATATCGTTCGAAAATGTCACATCTGATTATACATCTCCAAAATCAATACCGACTTTACTGTCACCTGCATCAAATATCTATTTTGCAAATTTTCCATCATATATAAATTTCATTGTAACATTTCTTGTGATATCTTAAGTTAATCATTCTTAATTGCATATTAATACTTTGAGTCGCATCTTATTTTTGACACGAAATATTGCAACATAACTGCTAAAAACTGGTTTTGGTATATGAAGTCCAACATTCTTTAAATGTTGACATTGACTTTTATTTATAATCATAGAAAAATAAAATACGAGTGATAATTTTTTCATCTGAAATCAAATGAGAAATGTGGTTAAATCAAATAGACTTATAATCATTTACCAATCAAGAATTTTCTATTTTCATGGTTTCCCGAAAATTAATTTAACCTCAATTATATGGTTTCGTATCTTGGTTACTATCAATCTACTTCTATTGCATAATTTATTTGATGGATCTATATTCCTAAGAAGTATGACTATGCAACACTCATTCAACTATATTTCATGATTCGGTAATTCAAATATTGTTAGAACTGATATATATATATACACATTTTCATCATGCTTAGATATTTCACTGAAAATAATTTATTACCATTATTTATGTTTTCATTGTCTTGACAAATATTGTTAGAACTGATATATATATACACATTTTCATTTGCAGACATATACGTTCCATGTTATAATCATTGATCGTATCAACGATCTCATTGGTAGGGGTTAATATATAGTAGCAATGTATGGATTTGAAATAGTGCGGTTTATATTTGTAATGACCCAAATATTTATAGTCCAAATATCAAGAATCCAATTACCTTTTAACCCAGGCCCAAGATTCATTTACCCAAGCCCAACCCAAACCAATTTTCCTCTTCTTTCTTCTTTATCGTGATTTTGAGTTGGAGAGCAAAGCAGAAAAACGCAGATTAGGGTGAGATGGTGAAGGCGGCTTGGAGAAGATGAAGAAGGCAGGCATATGGAGTTTGGAAGCTTGGATTCTCGTCAATTTTCAGGCAAGGAGAAATTGTGTATTTTATTGTGTTGGGGTTCTCTTTTCCTTCCCCATTCTTTTCTTCCTTCCCCTTCTTTTTCCCTTTTATTCACGAAAATTAGAGAGCAGCGGGTGTTGCTGTTGCACTGGAAAACAACGACGGGGCGGAGGCTGGTGCAACCAGCCAACCATGACAGGTCTGGTGACGTCGCACGTTTGTGCAACGCCAAACAGCAAGCAGGCGGTGCTGCCGCTGCGCTGAAAGCAGCGGGCGGTGGCGACGACCGCCCTACGACGAGGCCGGCCGGGCTGTGGCGGAGATGTTCGATCTTCTTTCTCCTATTCTCTCTCTTCATATTCTGCCTCTCATTCTCTCCTCTTTCTCGTTTATGTCAAGAGTTTGGAAATATGGATATTGTTGGTTTATTAAATTAATCTGGTGTTGGATATCTAATTTATTAGATTGGGCATTTGCAATGCGATTGGAGAATGTTTAATTCTTGATTTCTTATGAATTGAATATTTGAGTTGTCTGATAATATTGGGGGTAAGTTGCTTAAGGTTGTGAATTGTGGAGCGTGTCCAGGTTTCAATGAATTTGATGAATTTCTAAATTGCTGGTTAAAGCTTGAGTGAGTTGGGAGATATGAATTTATGTTGAATTGAGCCGATATGTGTTGATTGTTGAAGGGTGGGAATATTGTTGTTGATTTGTGAATTAAATTATGACAGTGAATGAGGATTGTAGATATTGGTATTAAATTTGGAATTTGGTTGGATTGTTGATTAAATTAGAAGAATGGGGATTTGTGAGTTGTAATGAAATTGTTGAATGCGTTGGTATTAATTGATTATAGAAGTAGAAGTATTCTTGGATATTATATATATATGTAGGTTGGGAGATTTTAGAAGTGGACTCATTGTTGATTGTTTAACTATTGAGTTTACAAATTGGGAGAATTCTTGAATGCGTTGGTTAACTACTTGTTGAGGAATTGTAGATTAAAGTTGGAGAATATGATCCATTGGGTATATTCTGGTAATCTTGAGATATTTGAGTTTGATGTTAAATAATTGGATGTACTAAATGTTGGGTTTTTAGCAGATCGAGTCATAATGGATTAAATTGGTGTATAGTTGTTTTGATTACCTGTTGATCTAATTTGTGGGTGATTGGTCTTGATTACTGTTGGTGCAACTGAGATTTTGATAGATAGCATTCAAATATTGAGTAACATGAATAATAGAGGTTTGTTGGTATATATATTGAGAAATTGATTGGCGATTTATATGCAAGGGTTAATTTTGCTTAATTGTATTGGTTCCCAATTGATTCATGGTCTCTTCTCTAGTTCTAAATGTATCAACCTGGGTAATTTAAATCTTTTGTGGGATTAATTAATTTTAAGTCATCTGGTTAGTGAGTATTGATGCTATTTCTCTGATATAATGGAATCCTGTATGTATAAATATGTTGTGGTTGTGGTGCAGGTGATGAGGTGAACCTATATTTATATTTATGTGCTTTTCTCTATATATAAACATGGAATTGTTATGCTGAGAGTAGAGTGAAGGACTAGTTGGTCTAATTATTTATCAATTTTATAGTCAGATAGCAGGGTGCCGAAAAGCTTCTCTATACACACTGTTATATATTAATTCATTATTTGAGAATTGAAACACATGTATATATTAATCTAGAGTCAATACCTGTGATGCCTATTTCTATGTGAGACCTTAATGATTGGGTAGATCGTTGATTGAATTCCATGAAGTATTAGTCAGAGGTGCTTGATTTAATCATTTTATTACTATAATTGATGATAAGGATTAGATAATCATCAGGCTTGATCTTTATAAAGGTGTTGACATTATTTTATCCAAATTGCACTCGGATGTTCAGCGATGCACTCAGGGAATTGTTTCTGCTTACTCATGTTTATTCTCGAATACTTATAATTGGGCACTACATTGGATTTACAAGACTCATGTGATTTGGGAACTAGTGCTTAATTGGATTTCATTGGCAGGGGGTTGTAATTGATTTAATCTAAGAAGAATGGTTTATTTGTATCAGTTCAAGTATAAGTAAAAACTATATTTACATATCATGATATTGTTATATGCATGTTGTGCATTGGAATTGACTGTTATATACCCGATGGGTTGTTGTGATATGTGATACGATTGATCGGGCAGCCTTCATAGGTGTTGTTGAGTCCCGGTGGCCCTGAGGGGTAGATTATTGGCTGTTATGCCTGTTGTTATTGGCTGTTATGTCTGTTGACCCTTCGGGGTGGATGATTTAGGCTGTAATGCCTGTGATATGATATTCAGCTACGGCTGGCGCGATTGCGGATCCCTGTGGGGATGGTGTATATTACCCTGTAACGAGTTGGAGTTGATAATATCCTCACCCGTGGGTTCATACCGCCCGGGTTCTTAGGTTGCCAGGTAGGCATATTCATTGCATTTGCATATAGGGTAGATAGGTGTGTGTTAGGCCATGCATCACGTGCATAAATTGTATGTTTGTGGTTGAAGCACCGGTATGGGATGGTGTGATGTTTTATTTATGTCATTTGTATGTTTGTGGTTGAAGCACCGGTATGGGACGGTGTGATGATTTATTTATATGTTGTATTTATCTATTTCTTGTATGTTGTGGTTAAAGTACTGTTACGGAGTAGTGTGATGATTTATTATATGCTTTCCTTGCTTGGTTTATTATTTATTTGTCTCCCCTTAGTTTTTCCCCTGCACATATTTCCCTTACTCATTACGTTGTACTGACTCCCTTTGCTTTGTCTGTTTTATAGATTCCCTTGGAGAAGCTGGAGCATGACATGGGATTTGGGGATTTTGAGAGATCACCTAGATAGTATTATATATATTGCATTCACTTATGCTTTTATGATTTTATGTGGTATTACTTGTCTGATATTGAACTACTTGTTAGATGAGGTCGATGAGCACCTGATTTATATTCTGTCGGCGTGTGGCCATATTTGTACTGCTTTGGGGCTAGTATTCTGTATTTGGAGTATTTGGGAATGCTGCCAGGTCTTGAATAATGTGGAGCCTTGTAGCCTGTTTGCTATTAAACGCTTTATCTTGTTGTAGCACTAGTTGATGCTCACTACTTGTCTATGTGTTGTTTTTACTTCTAGCTTCCGCTCATAATTGGTTAACTCAGATAATCACCTTAGGTTTTGTACTCAGCCTTGTACTAGCTAGCCTAAATTAGCTGGCCACCAGTTTAAGGTAGTTAGTACGGTGGTAATGCTTCCGAAAATCAGGTTTGAATTTTCGGGGCGTTACAATATTTGTATGTGTACTCTCAACAATTGCCGCTATAGGATCTTTCGTAAATTTTATAAAATTATCATCTAGAAATGTCACATCTAATTGTACATCTTCAATATCAGTACAAACTTTACCAATTATCATCACCTACATGAAGTATTCATTGGGCAAATTTCTGTAATCTATAATTTTCATTGTAAACAATATTTCTTGTTGTATCTTGAGTTAATCCATCTTAATTATATACTATTAATACTCCGAGTCCTCTCTTTCCAGTGACACGAGATATTGCAACATATCACTGATATAGGTAAAAACTGGTTTTTCAAGATAGAGCCCAACCTTCTTTAAAGATTGATATTGACTTTGTTTTCTATCTTTTTCTATAGTCATAGTAAAACAAACTGCGGGTATGAATTTTTTCCTCAGAAAATGAATGGGGGAATTTGGTTAATTCAGACGGACTCATAATCATTCTACCAACAAAAATTTCATTCCAAATATTGAGTTTTGTTTTAATGAGAAGAGATGTTAAATAATTTTCTGGGGCAAGTTTTTGCAGTTAGAATTCTAATCACAATCTAGTTGAATACCAAATTTAGAATGTGCAGTTCTACCTTTTGGACGGAGCATGGGTGTTATTCCACTGGATGCTACATGCAGTATAATATCATCTCTCGCATTAAGAGCTAAACATAATATTTTCTAGATAAATTATCAATAAATTATCAACCTCATCAATTACAGATATTATTTTATTATAAACATTCTTCTGCTTATCAATCAACAAGGTAATAGCTTAGCATGATCCGCCGCCTTCATTTATTCCTTATTATAATATATCTCTTTTAGTATCAATAGATTATCTGTTTCAGACGTTAAAACTTCATTCAGTACCGACAGTCCAGAGAAAATTTTCACACTTATAGAATTTGCAATAATTAGCCTTTCAATTTTTAACAAAGATATATTTATATTTTTCCGTCAATTGTAAATTAGTTAAAATAAAGATTAATGAATTGCTTCCTTCGATTTTTACTTTTTTTTTAAGTGTTACACTTTCTTTTTTGGGTGTTTGGAAATAAGTGTTACGTTACCAATATTGGAATATTTTGAAGGTTAATAATTTTCTAATTATACTTAAATTAATAATTTTTTGATATTCATTAAAATAAAATTAAAAAGGAATAAAGTCAAATGTGACTCATCTTATTTTATTTATTTAATTATTGTAATTTTTCAATAAAATCAATTTTATTAACTTACCTAAATGCCATGTCATTTTCTAGTGTTATACTTATTATAAAATAGAGCGAGTATTTTCTAAAAGTTAGATTAAAAAATTAAATTTTCCTTCTTTATTTATTGATGTATCTATTCGCACCCCCAATAAATCTTTATACACCTGATCTTTTATTTATAATATGCTTTACGAAAATAATTAATTTACTCTAAACCAATTTATCCATATAATATGAATTTTCACAATTCCCTTAATAATTATAAGTTTTTTGTATTATTTTTTATATAATAAAACATATGTAAGATTTATATTATTTAGTATGTATTTATATACAAATAGAATGATATAATTATAAATATATTTTTTAACGATTAACAACTAATTGTATATTACTTTTAAATAAAGTGACATATTTTTGTGAAAACATAGCTATATATACATTAATTAATATATACAAATATTTTCCATATATTCATTAATGTATCTTTTAATATAAATTCAATATATACACTTCAAATTCCATATAAATTTTAAATTTCAAATTTTTTAAAAACTGAATTAAATATCTTTTGAAAACTAAAAATTGAGATTGTCATATACACATTAATAAAATTTTAACATGAATAAATAAATATGATGTGCAATATACATTTTGATTACATCATTTACCATACCCAGAAAAATATAACCAAAAGTGAGACCAAACCTACACAAAATTACCGGCATTACAATATGAGCACCATATTGAAAAATAAACACAACATAATTCTTAGTTGCTAGTGCAGAACCTCGTCATAATAATCATATGGTGCAAAAACTGAAAATATATATTCATGTCATAATAATCCTATGGTGTAAAACCTTAAAATCTATAAATAAATAATAAATGTAGCAATACAATCTGAAAAAAAATGCAAAATAATAATAAAATCTAAAATAGATAAAAAAAATTCAAAATAATAAAATCCAAAATAGATAAAATAAAAAATGCAAAAATTCGAATTTTATCTTTCAAATCTTTTTAAAAATGAATATATGTGACAAGATAGGATGATAGAGTGAGTATTTATAAGTAAATGATAGATTTTATACACGACAGGCTAAAATCTATATTGAATAAATAAATAAATGCGAAAATCTAAAATTAATAAATAAAAACTGCAAAATAATATAGATAAAATAAAATATGCAAATTTCAAATTTTATATCTTTCAAATATTTTTAAAAGTGAATATTGTGGAAATTCCATATATTTCAAAAACTAAAAATATATAATAATGAATAAATAAATAAATGCAAAATCTAAATTTAATACATTTAAAAATGCAAAAATTTATAAAAATTAGAAATTTGAAATGGAGATACCACATTAAATGGTTCACTAATGCTTTAATATATATATAGATTAAAAAACTAAATCATAGTGTAGTGTTTATTTCAATAATAAGTATTCTTAAGGCAAAAAATAATGGAAAAATAGGTATAATATATACTACCTCCATCCTGGTAATAACGTCCCAAAACTTTTGAGCACGGTGTTTTAGGTATAATGGGTTATTGTGTTAAAGTGGAGTAGTTAGTTAATGTGATGTTTATTTGAATTGATAAAAAAAGTGAAGTAACTAGTTGATGGGATGTTTTAGTTGATGTTTATAAAGTAAAAATTTTCTAAAAAGGGAAATGTGACAATTGAAGTGGGACGGGTTAAAAAGTAAAGTGAGACGGAATTAGTGGGACGAAGAGAATACAAGATATATATTTTTAAAAATAAAATAAATATATTCGGTTCGGTTCGATTAACCGGGAAAAAAATTTAAATATTTGTATTTGTATTTAAACCGGGCAAATACTTAAATGAAGTATTTGTATTTGAACCGGGATCCTTGGTTACCCAGAAATTCGGTTCAATTTCGATTCGATTTAGCGGTTTAATGAATCGGTTCGAATATTTTACACACCCCTAATGCCAGACACCCAACAACTTAGCTGAAAGGTGAAATTTAAGTTCACTTGATGAAAAAGCCCACATCATACAGAACTTCATAGACCGAGCCACTCGTTTTGCCAATGCATCTGCAATCGAGTGTATTTTAAATATACTTCATAATAAAATAAAAGTATTAAATTTCTTATTTATCCATGTATGAAAGGGCCACAATATTAATATTTGATGGATAAGCAATTCGATTACGATGCAACTTATTGAATAATATGCATATGCATACATTATACTTCATATTTCTCCTATCATAGAACATCTCTCACATCACATATTCATCCATCACATAAGAAATCTCTCTCATCACACACCTACAAAATATTCTTCCATCACATTAAACATATCTCCCATCACATACATAAATTCTGCATGTGCATATATATGCACCAAAACCACACCCATGGATAAGAATGAATGAGATAATAAATGAGTGTACCAACCCTAACCACCTTATCCCCTTAATTATATTATGAGGTCTCTTATAGTATTATATACGGTTTGATATAAAATATAGTTGGACATAAAAATTCTTTGGTTTAATATAATAGCAAATGACCATAACCATAGTTAAATTCTTTGCTTTAAATCTTTCTTTTTTTATGAAATAAATTATCTTATACTATACTTAATATTAATATTTTAGTCGTCATAACCATAGTTATCAAAATCGCGATCCTGATCATAGGATCGCACGATCCTATTATTCCACCCATAAAAAACGATCCGAATCGCCATAGGATCGAAAATGTGGTAGGATTGGGGTGGGATCGGTAGGATCGCAGGATCGCTGAGCGATCCGATCCTACTTTTTTTTTTTCGGAGCAAAATTACTTATTGTCTCTAGCTTTTTGTGGTTTTGGTTATGATAATGTTAATTTTGTCAATTTTGTTAATTGTATCTTTGCATATATTGAACTCAAAATTGTTGTATGGGTTCTATGTCAGAGTTTAACTTTTATTGGATCATTAATAAGCATACAATTAACTATCAAATTCTTGTTATAAATCGATCAAAAATAGATATTTTCAAGTATACATGTCACCAGCTTATGAGATAGTTAACAAATATTAATTTTTAAAAAGATAATAACAATTTCATAGGATCTTAGGATCCCGATTTGATCCCTACGATTCCGATCTTACAAAGAAAAAAACGATCTTATATAGGGTCTCGATCTTGATAACCTTGGACATAACAACATGGTTTTGTAAATAATGAACTATATCCAATAAAAATAAAATTATGTTTATTTCTTGCATAATATGTATGGTATAAGACAATTGCGATTATTAAGAAAGGGAATCAATAACAAATTAGAAAACAGTTTCCCACAACTCAGAAAAGATAAATTAAAGTGAAACCGGGATAACTATATATCATTACGAACTTAAATAATTAACTGATATATATATATATATATATATATATATATATATAATATATATATGATCACCTAAGTTTTGTCCATCCTGCAGTGTATGAATGTAGTGTACTAAAGAAACTTAGAATTGGTCGTCGTCGATCCTCTTATATATAGTACAGTAGAAATTATTTCAGTGGTCGTAACTTATCGAGGACAGGCAGAGGAGGAGGCGGAGGGCTCTCCAAAACTGGCGCCAACAACGGCGGTGGCGTTGCTGGAGATGGAAACAACAACAATGGTGGCGGCGGTGGAGGCGGAGGTGGCGATGGACACCACAACATTGGTGGTGGTGGCGGCGGCGGCGGCGGAGGTGGCCAAAAGACGGCTGCCCAAATATGAGGTTTGTTGTGGGAAGGTGGAGGAGGAGTTTGGAGACAGCACCTTGCATTGGATATTGTAAGCAAGCAAAGTAAGATCAGAATGATGGCAGCCATCAAAGCACCTGCAGCCATTCGATCAGATTGGCTTAATTGGCTTCTAATTCAATCTCGATGATTTCCATAGACAAGCTAACATAATACCCTTTGGGTGGCTTTGACCATTCGAAAGATATTTTCAATTCATTTTCTGTTAGTTTATGCATTGGAATGAATTTTTCTATTCCCATTATTTTCCAGGTCATAATTTTCATTTTTAATGTGATAATGGAAAAGGCGAATTTAATTTATTAATTAGTTTGCATTAATCGAACAAATGGTCCCAGTCGTCAAACTGAAATAATTTATGGATTATTACACTTACAATAAAAGCATCTGTAAAATGGATGATATTTTCTTTTTTTGTATTAGTCGTGTGCATATATAGATTTTCTTTGAATGCGAAGGGCGAAGGCATACATGTACGTTACCAATTAACAGTGGCGGATCCAGAAAATCTTTTAAGTGGTGTCCCAAAAAATGGTGGAAGCTTGTTAACCCAATAAAAAATATAGGCCCAATCAGTGAAAATATATCCGGAAGATGGAGGACGCGTCTTCAAAAGCCCAGTCTGATATATCCGGAAGAGAGAGGACGCACCCTCAAGGCCCATGAAATATACCCGGAGGAGAGGTCGCATCTCCAAGACCCAGCCTGAGAAGAGATGGGTGGAGGCCGTCCTGATGCAGGCCCAATCTGAGAAGTGACGGATGGAGGCCGTCCTATAAGGTGGAGGCCGTCGATGGAGGCCCCATATGGGAGGTGATGGATGGAGGCCGTCCTATAAGGGTGGAGGCCGTCCTGTCAGTAGGGGTGGGAAAAAATACCGAATTTACCGCATATCGCACATACCGTGCCGAAAAAATACCGAAAATATCGAAATTTTCGGTATACCGCAATTTTCGGTACGGTATCATACCGTACCGTAAGTTTTCGGTACGGTAACAGTATGAATTTTTTGATACCGCGGTATACCGTTACCATACCGAACTTCGGTATATACCGCGGTATCGGTATATCGGTATGTACCGAATGTACGGTATGCCGATATATACCGAAATACCGGTATATCGGTATGTACCGAATGTACGGTATGTCGACATATACCGAGATACCGGTATGTCGGTATATATCAATAGACGAACTTACCGGAAAATATACTTAATATGTAATTTTTCATATTTAATTCTAATTTTAAATATTCAAATTTATTTAAAAATATTGGTATTCAAGCAATTGAGGAGTACTCAAAAAGTAAATTATTTTTGCAAATCTTCAGTGACATAATTTTAAATTTAATTAATTTTAAATAATCGGATTTATTTTTTTAAAAAAATATTAGTATTTACATGCTATTAAAGAGAATTCATAAGCAAATCGCAAACTAAATCTTCCGTGACAATCAAGATTAAGGCATTTTTTTATGATAAACCCATGAAGAGACAAATATAGGCGTAATATTTTTTTTGGCGTATATCGAGTATTCTACATTGGGCATAAGACTAATCTCTCAAGGATTTAATGATTATTGAAGGGTTGCATCCTGCAAATCAAAATTCTGCATAATAATTTATTAAATTATACTAATTTTGAACCAAGTCCCAGAGAAAATATTAGAAAACTAGTATTCCATCCTGTTAAATAGCTTAATACCCTTCTATCCGAAAAAATAGCTTAATACCCTAGATCGTCAATTATTTTTCTGAGTCTACGTAAATACTATAATAAGTTTTTACTAACTATAAATATAACTAAAAATCTATAAACTATATATATCTATTATATCTTTCTATATTATAAGAGGAGTTGCCTAGGAAACCGTGCCTTCTCCAATTGCAAATTCAACCGTCCGATCGCACTTGAATTTGAATCCTGGCCCTTAATTTTTCAGATTTTCCTTGAGCTCTTGTTTATCTGAAATCGAGCAACACCCCTCGGGTCTGATTCTCTACCGTTGGATCACAATTGCAATTGAATTTCTATCCGTTCGATTGATAATCCTATGGGCCGGGTTTCACCCGATTTCTGCATCTATTTCCTTCCTCTCGAAGTTTGTCTCTGACCCCAATTCCTTTCCCAATCCTCTCGATTTCCCAAAGCATCGTTCGCGCATCCCTTTGCAAAGCAGCACCGCCGCCGTTCCTCGCCCTCCGCCGTCGATCCCCGTTGGGTTCGTTGCCTCGCCCGGCGCAGGGGTATTGTTCTTTACCCTAGTTGTTGCGCCTACGGCCTCCACGACCATAACCCTAAATCCCCAACCTCACCTCCGCTCTACCTTCGTCTGTGTCACGTTTACTTTTCTCTTTCGATTCAACTTCTTGCATCCGTGAGCTGCCTCAGGGAAGTAACGAGCTTTCAGTTGCGTTCCCGTACCGTCGCCGCCACCAGTGGCTAGAGATTAATGTCCAGGTTCCGTTCTATCTTGTTTTCCAATTTTAACTGATTTTGCCTAGCTAAATTTTTGCTTCAGTTGTGCAATTTTTGCTTAATTTTGTGGGACTCGGTCTTTTGCTTCACTGTTGCTTTGGAGGTTAACAAAGGAATGGTGGACAATGGTGAGGTTGAAACGATTGATGGTATGGAAGTTCAGATTAGTAACAAGTTCAGCCGGGATGCATATTTGGTTCTTCGTGCTTTGTGTAGATGGAGGCTTTACCAAAGGATACTGCAGTGGATCCTCAGACAATGAAGGGGAAGATTGTGGCCCTGGAGTTGCTCATGGTTTTGTTGCATAATTCTGGGACAACATTTAGGACAAATGAAAGGTATTGGATGAATTTGAATTATTTTGTTTATAGTTTGCTACATTTGCTCTTTGTGTACTGCTAATGAGTTACAAGTTAAATATTGTTTCTTTATAGTGTACCTGTGTATTTCTATAAATGTGTGAACAATAACTTGAGGACAAAGGCAAGTAATAAGTTTTGCAAATTTAAGCTTCTATAGGTGCAATAGACGAGTCTTATCAGCATATATGATATTATTGAAAAGGGATTTTCTGTGTAAATGTTGGAACTTGATATCATACAAATAGATGATTCTCAAATATCTTAGTCTTGCCTCTGGCATTCTTTGGAATTGAATTTTCTTGCCACAATCTGAGCTATGGGCGTGTTTTAAGTAAGCACGTTCATTATATGTGGTTTTGTTTCTGTTCATGCAAATTCCGTATGAAGCTTGTACATTTTCTGCAGCTCTTAAATGATGTCTTCTGAATGAGAGATTGTGCTCCGTTGTTGCTCGTTTAATTTTTGTGTTTGTTTGATTATTATCATCTCGTTACCCTCCAATTCCAATTTGCATATAAATCACTTTCTCTCTATTTGATGCTGAACAGCTTTTTAGATGCTATAAGGCAGTATTTATGCCTTTCTCTGTTGAAGAACATCGCATCACATCTTATGGTCATTTTCCAGCTGTCTTGCTCGATATTCATCGGTCTGGTCACTTGATTTAGAGCTGGGCTGAACGCTGAAGTTGGAGTATTTTTCCCTATGATTGCACTTAAAGTATTGGATAATGTCACACTACCAAATTATCAATAAAAGTTGATAGTGATCCAGTCGTTGGAAGAGTTGTCTTCTGATTCACAGATCTGGATTGATATATTCCTCAACTACGACTGCGATGTTAATGCAACAAATATATTCGAGAGGTAATTTTAATTTGTTTATTGCTTCAGTTCTTTACGCTATATTCTTTGATTATTTGCAAGACGGCCTTAACCCTAAAAGAATAATTCATGCTTGGTTGTGATATCCAGGGTGATCAATGGACTTCTGAAAACAGCTCAAGGTGTTTCGCCAGGTACTTCAACTACACTACAGCCTGCTCAAGATGCTAATTTGAAGCAAGTAGCCATGAAATGCTTGATTTCAATTTTGAAGTCCATGGGTGTCTGGATGGACAAGCAACTACGTATTCCCGGTTCTCATTCGCCAAAGAATTCTGAAGCTGAGGAAAGCAGTAATGATCCTGAAAGTACTTCTCCAGTACACGAGAATGGAGATGAGTCCACTGAAGCATCATATACTAATACAGAACTAAGTGATATATCTGATGTTTCACAGATCGAGCAGCGCCGTGCATATAAACTCGAACTTCAGGTAAAACTAAGTTGATTCTTTATTGTATTTGTTGTAGTAATAATTATGGTGGCTTCTGACTTAAGGCTCACCTGCCTTAATGAAAAGTTTCTGCATTTAGAACTGACCTGCCTCCCCTAACCAGATCATTCAATTTTTCTTTTTCATTTCCGTTCTTCGATATGTTTCCTTCTGTCTAATGTCTGCTGTGTGCTATTCATTTGTTACTTGTTCGTATCTCAGACCAATCTCTGTAAGAACACACTCCCATGTCCACACCACACACTCCGTCACTTTTCATAAGGGCGACCTAAAAAATGTTAGTTGGTATATGAGGAATTGAAATAGCATTGGTTTACTCACACCTGAAGGATTTCTTTTTGCCCCTTTATTATTTATTTAGTTTATTTATTTATTTATTTTTGTTGGTGTATTTTGGCTGTATCACGACAACATCTTTATGTTCTGTCTACATTTCAACTTTTAGGTCCACTTATTATCCTGCACTGGATATTATGATCCTCAAATTCATGATTGAGGCATGTTGGGCTCCCATGCTGGCTGCCTTCAGTGTTCCTCTTGACAAAAGTGAAGATGAGGTCATAATATCTCTGTGCTTGGAAGGCTTTTGCATTGCAATCCATATAACTGCAGCAATGCCGATGACAATGCACAGAGATGCTTTTGTCACTTGGCTAGCGAAATTCACTTCCCTCCACTCGCCTGCAAATATCGAACAAAAGAACATCGAGGCAATCAAGGTTAATACTTATTTTTATGTTCTTATTGAATATTGATGCATAATAGCAATTTTAGTTTTTATTTTCTGAGTAAAAACATAAGTACCTCTTTTAATTAGTGCAAATGATCTTGAAATATGTGAAAATGTTGAACTGGTTTAAATTGACTATACACGATAAATCAGTATATGTTTTAAATTACTTAAAGAAACTTGAGCTAATTAATTTCATTCCCTTTCTTAGTTATCTTTCAATGTGTCCCGCACCGTGGTGTGGCGGTGGCGCGTCGTTGCTGGCCATCGGAGGCAGCAACGGGTCGCGTACCGCTGTAAATAGCAGTGGACTTCGCTGCTGCTCTCGCCGGCTTCAATGGGCTGCCCTCCATGTACTGCCGGTCGATTGGGGATTTTGTTGCTTAGGTGCTCTTAAATTTTGGGAATTTTTGGTTTAATTGTTGTAATATTCTTGAGTTTCATTAATTGTTTGTTTATTCTTTGGCTGCTTTTTAGGCTTCTTTTTTACTGCGGATTTAGGGCTTAAATTATTGGTTGTTTCTTTTACATTGTGATATGTGCTTGTTTCATTCATATTGTTGAAGGAGTTCTTAAATTTGAGTTCAACTTCACTCAGCAAGAATCTACCAGTGTTTTGTATAGGTGTTTTGCACTGGTTGTTTGTGCTTTTAGGGTTGGGATTTACTGTAGGAATGAAATTTACATTTTTGGTGTCCAAATACACTTGGATGTATTCTTGCGATTGTTTATTAAATAGGTTGTGTGTACTGTAGTTTGGTTGTGTTTATTAAATTCACGTTTGCTCTGCTGTTCTATGTAGATTGCGCGAATTTTCTTAAAAGATGCTTGGTGTTTTTGCAGGATCAGTATTAAATTCCTGTTATCGGTCCCCGGGGGCAGAGTCCCCAGCCACTGCAGGTAATTTAGGTGTCATACGTTCCACCTACAGGATAATGGGGAAAATAGTTCCGAGTAGCATGCTAATATTTTCCCAATTGTAAAATAGTTTCAAATTGCTTAATGGAAGAAATAGCCCTTCCTACCGAGTTAATATTCCATTTTTATGTCAGTTTTATTAGTTTTCCGCCATTTGTTTATGTGGCTGGTGTAATTGTTTGTTTCCTTGTGCACAGGTGCTGCTCAATGCAGGTGAACCCTCAGTTTCCCAGGTTGCTGCATTGTGGCTTGAATATGAGGGTGATGCGGTCGCCAGGCCTCTCCAAATGAAGAGCAAAAGAGATGGTAATGTATATGGATTTTAAAGGACTCCATTTTTTTTTCTTTTTTTTTTGTAATCTGTTATTTTCCTGATATTCAATAGAACTTGGTGTTCGCTTCACTAGATTCTTTGTTTCTTAATTCAACAAGCTATCGATGAGAAAATCCCTACACTTTTGTCTTTACATGGTTTCACCATTCAGGGCCTTAATTATACTCTTCTAATAAATTTCTTAAATGTATATTTGCATAGATAATTATTGACTCAAAAGTCCTTAGAGCTGCAACAAAGAATTTTGATGTCTCTAATAACCATGATTTTGTACTTACGCTTCTCATTGTTTGTGTATATGTCTTTGTCTTGTAAATATTTTTCTAAGCTTTTACCTTTTTCAGGGTAGGCTACAGATGGATCATGAGATTTCTTGCCCTTAACTGCTATTCTTTGCTTCTCTTTCCTGGTTTTGTTCAAGGTTTGCATACAGTATACTTTGTGCGTTCAAGTGGTTTTTATGATGATTTATGATTATGCTGCACTTGGTATTCATCTTCTTGTTGCCTATGTCTCTGGGACATGAATCTTGGTAAAGCCAAAATATGGAAAAAGATGGCCTTGCTTAGCTATAGTCTTGAACTTATTATAACTGTTACATAACATTTATTCTTTTACAGATTAATGATTGCTGAGTATGTGGCGATCCTCTCTCCCGTCTTCGCTTTGCTTTTGTGGAATTTGCTGATGAATGTTGGTTTCCCTTTCCTCTTCCTTTCACTCTTTCCTTAGAATTCCTAAACAAACCTATTGAAGTTCTTACTATTTCTTTTTTTAGTATGATGCTGGCTAATATGGATAGGTTCTGCTAATATTTCTCTTAAACTTTCTGGGCTGACGTTAGGATCCACGACCATCAAGCTCTTGCCTTCTAAAACGGCCATTCTTCCTGTGAATCCAACATTCCTTCCCAAGATAAGATAAAACATCACCATTGCACAAGTGTTCAAAAAATCTCTTGATATGTTAGTTTATTATATAATATATATATATATATATATGAGGTCATGAGTAGAAGCCGGTTATTTGTAATAGTGATGTGCATTTCACTGTTTATGTTTTCTTATTACATGTTGCAGTTTCACCTCTGGATTCCCCGACCATCCCCACGAGGTAATGGAGCATTCTTGTAGAAAATCATCAAATTGTACATATTTTGTAGGTTTACATGCTTTGATCTTGAGTAGATTCCAATTAATCCAGTGGCATTTCTTTTTTCTTCCGCTTCTGATGGTTTTTATAGTTCACTAGAAACTATAATAGATAATTTAGCCAACCCAACTACCATGTGATTTAATTGCTACTTCTTTTTTCCTTCTTAAAATCTTGTGAGCAAGATGTGAACTGGTGCAACTTTCAGCAACTTTGAAATAATGCAATTTATATTCAACTCGCATAAATGTATTGGTGGGGAAAAAGAAATAGTGCAACGGGCGGTTGTGTCCCCTCAGTTCGCTGTGCATTTGCACAGCTTTTCAACTAGTATTCTATATAAGAGGGAGAGTTCAATCACTCCTTGATGAATTTTGATTTTAACCGTTAGATTAGAATTCTAATTGAATTTTTATCTGTTCGATCATAATGTCCTGTGGGTCGGGTCGATTTCACCCGCTTTCTACATCTTCTTTCCTCCTTTGGATATTTGTCTCTGAGCCCCGCAAATTCGCGTTTGCTCATCCCTTCGCAAATCAGAAGCGCCGCCGCTTCCTCGCTGCCTGTGCGACGACCGCCGCGCTGGCGCTGTCTCAATTGCAAATCGACTGCCTGTGTATGATATGATTTTCCAATCGCCTTCCATTTCTCTTTCTCATCTCAGACGCGATTCCATTTCTCGGTCATCGCCCCGCTCGCGCCGCAGCGTTAGCTGTCCCTGCATTGTCGCTGTCAGTTGGGAGCGTGGCCTGTGGTATTCGGAGGGGAGGGTGCACAACAGAGCCCGCGAGTTGCTTTGCTGTGTTCTTGGTTTCGATCGCACGATTTGGTTTCGGCTCCTCCGTATCAAAATCGGCGACGGCCCTTATCGATCTTTATTGGACGCCCCTGGCGCTGCCGTCGGCTCTTCCTTTCATGGCTACTTCCTGTCCGCCATATCAGTAGTGGTTGCTTACGGTAAGAAGTTCTTAAAATTATAGGGTTCGAAATTGGGGCTCCCACCGTTCGTCGGGCTTCTCCGCCGCCATCACGTTCTTTTGTTCGGCCTTAGCTCGCCCTCGCTCCCCTCGCCTTCCCCGTCTCTCTTTGCCTCTGCGCTGTTGTTGCCTCGCCAACCACAAGTAAGGATATGATGTTTATACGGATATGCCTATTGATGTTGGATGATGGTCTTGCAAATGAGTGGTTGAATGCTTAATAAACTTGATGTTGGAACTGAAAAATGGATGAGTTCCAGTTTCAAAATGTTAATTTTGGATCTTTTACACTTTGTATTTCTTTACTCAAATGTGGTTTTGGTTCAATTTTTGCAAGTTTCTATGCATTGTTGTATTGTCTCCTGAACGAAATAATTTCTTAAATTTAGAAACTATGTTCTGTAGCATATTCTGGAGCCTCAGAGCCTATCTGCCACTGCCAAGTTCACACCTCAATTTGAGGGTAACCCACCTCTTTTTGTTTATTTCCATACTCCCCCCACCTCTTTTTTCCTTGTTCCAGGCTATTATATGTGGAAAAATTGGCCAAGCCCCTGTCCAAAAGATCTTGAGAAATGGTAGAACTGTCACCACATTTACTGTAGGCACAGGTGGCATGTTTGATCAGAGGTTTGTGGGAGATATTGACTCACCAAAGCCAGCTCAATGGCATCGAACAATCCTTGGCTTGAAACTTATGTAGTTCAGCAACTGGTTCAGAAGTAGGTGATAAATTACTTAAGTAGGGAAGATATCTGTTTGAAATTCTGACTAATTATTAAAGAATGTTACCAGCTCTTCACTTTATGTTGAGGGTGACATTGAAACAAGAGTGTACAATGACAACATTGGTGGTGAAGTGAAGAGCATAACAGAAATCTGTGTGCGTCGAGATGGTATGTAAAGTGAAACTTCTACTTTATGTACTTTCTTGGTGTGTTCATGCGTTCTTGCCTTGTCTAGCTTCCTCTCTTTTTTTCTTTTTCTTTTTTCTTTTTCACTCTTGCTCGTGTCCAAACAATGACATTTGATTTGAGCATCGATTGCTTAGGCTTATGTTGTATTTTATTTTAGGAAAAGTAGTGGAGAAAAGAGCTTTAATACTTGGCTAAATTCTGAATCTAGGATGCTAGCTGGATATGCTATGTGGAGCCTGGTATCAAATATGTGGATACTTTCTTAACAATTTAAAATAACAACTGGGAGGAATAATGCTTTGATTGTAAATTCTAGCTAAAGTAAAAAAGTGAATATTTGAAACCAATTAAAAGATAAAGAGAAAAAAAAACCATAATAATGCTTATGTATTCTGAACTGGTTGCTGCAGAATGAAAAGCAGCAGTTGAATGGAAAGTTTGTTACCATATCTTTAAAGTATTGGTGACAGATGTATTTCAGTATTTTGGTGTTGTATGACCTTTACCTGGATAGATCATAGATTAGAAGTTAACATTTGTGTAAATTTGATCATTTTGAAAAAAAAAAGAAAAAAAAAAAGAAAACAGAAAAGGCCACTCAGAGGATTGTGTAAAATCTGCATTATCTTTCTGCAGCTAATTATTTAAGACTGGTGAACTTGCTAATTTATTACTTCAGTAACTAGATTTTCTTTTAGAAAGTGGATTTGTAGCTTCATTATATACCTCTATACAATATACATGAAGTAGAATTAAAAAACTATGGCTTGTATTTAAATATCTAGGTTTGTATTTGAATAGTCTTTAGATTTTTGTAATATTTCTGTAAGCTTGTCATGAAATCTTGCTGCTATATGGTTGCAGAAACAGTAATGGGAAGTAGATTGATTGGTGTGAGGTTTAAAGGTGTTTTTGAATGGAAACCCATAAATAGATGAACTGATTTGAACTTTTCATTTAGTTGCAAAATGGTGCATTAATAGTGCTGCAGCTGAATCTCTATCTTGTCTCGTGATTTATATTGTTCTTGCAGGAAAGGTTCAATGTATAAAACCCGGAGGAAATGCAAAAGACGTTTCCGTTGATGAACTTTGTAAGTTTAGCTACCATTTATTTGCTGCTAACTAATTCTGTCACTGTTTTCATTGCCTAAATTAAATGGTTGTTAATGTTGCTAGGAAAAAAAGAACAGTTATTGATTTTCTGTTCCATATAATTCTAAATTGCACCGTTTGCTTGCAGGGAATGGATTGTAACTAACATTTGGCAGCTACTGCAGCGATACCAGGTTAAAGATCTGATGTTCCAACTACCGGGTCTACAAGTTTTATGGTTATTTTCTTATGGCTGGCTTTGTGGATGGTCTCCAACCTATTCCTCTTTCTGTACTCTATCAGGTCCCTTGTTTCCTCGGTAGAAGGGTTGGATGGCATCATAAAGTTTTAGGGACATTTTCTGGTCATGCAGAGTATATGCAGTTCTCTAACCTGTTAGATGTGCAACATGCTGGTAAAGAAAGACTTATCCTATGGTGTATATTTGCGCCAACCTTTTTCGACTGTGAACCTTAGAAGACATTATATTGCTATTCAAACGAGAGCCATTGGACTGTTTAGTTGATTGCATTGTACTTGTATTTCTGTAGAAGAATGAGAGTTGGTGTCTTCTCCCAATTTTCAATAGAAATTTGTGTGTTTTTTGCTCCTTGAGTTGGTGCTTTGTTCTGGTCATGTAAGATCGTGTTCCAATGACCAAGGCGAATTGCATTTTGCAGGTTAACTTCTATTAACAAAACAACCCTTCGAAAATAGCATATTCTGCCTCAAAAATCTTGATAGATTCAAAATGAATCGCTCAAATTCATTTACTTATAATTAGACAGGCATGTTTGATGAAATTGAATGATGAATAAATTTGACATTTGAAACTTAAATGCTTCATTTATCGAATTTAAATTATTAAGATATAAATTTAAATGAAGAAAAATGATAGTATTTCAAATTATTTTAATTTATTAAACACATAATATTTTGAATAACTCTATCTAATGAGTGTATTGCAATGAAATGAAGAACCAATTTATCAAGAAATGTGGTAAATAGTGTGGGCATTTGATTTCACTAAACCGATTTTCTTGCTCCTTGATTCACCAGTAATAGCATATGATTTGCCATCTAATAGTGTAATGATTGAGTTCTGTTGGATTTTTAAATTTTCATATAACTTTTGGAATTTCTGATGGTATATAAAATGGTGATTTGGATTATAAGTAGAGAAGAGTGCATGTTGGTATATAAAATGGTGATTTCTGATGGTATCTTTCTTTTTGTTGCATTTTAATATTTTGTTCATTTCAACTCTCAATCATTCTTTCTATGTTGCAAGGATCAATTTAGGTATATATATATAAAAAAAAAAAAGCATTGATAGAATCGATGCTGAGTAGAATCAGGCAATTGATCAAGGAAGCTCAGGAGAGCAAAGCAAGGCTTCAAAGATGACTATATAAGTTTGGTGATATTGTGTGCCCATGAGTTTGTGCTATTCTTTTTGTTATTTATTTCCATATCTCGATAGGAACTGTTTATTTGTGTGGCCAAACTGGAATTGTATATTTTTCCTTGCCACGGCATACCAAATCCCCGCCCATTTGGGCGGGATGATTTATTGCCGCAGATTTAAGAATGAAATTGTCAGAGCCTATGCCCAGGATTATTTTTTTGATGTCATCACGAACTCAGTTGGATTAGCCGCTGCTGTTTTAGCAGTTGGATTCTTCTGGTGGATCGATCCTATTGGTGCCATAATAGTGAGTTGATTCGATTTGATTGTTTTGGTGATCTCATTTGCATTTCACTTTGATCATGGCATTGGATCAGTTAAACACTTTTCTGGTTTGTTTGATACTACTGTCCTTTTATAAATGCCACTTTACTATGGTAACATTTTCTCTCAAATGCTGCAGATAGTAATATATACAATCAGCACCTGGGCAAGGGAATGTTATCGAAAATGTGTGGTTCCTTATTGGTAGAACAACTCCTCCCGATTTCCTCACAGAATTAACGTACCTCATATGGAACCACCACCAAGAGATCAAGCACATTGATACCTTATAACTACGACTCTGTGCAAGTGTCATAATTACTTTCTCTTATAGCCGATAGACTTTGCCTGCTGTAGCTAGGTTCTAAATGAATGAGTTTATGATTATCCTGTTAGCTAAACGAATGAGTTATTGTCTCATACTCATTAGGTCGTGCGATTACTAATATGTT
Organism: Hygrophila difformis; assembly: GCA_030278955.1. Classification (NCBI taxonomy): domain Eukaryota; kingdom Viridiplantae; phylum Streptophyta; class Magnoliopsida; order Lamiales; family Acanthaceae; genus Hygrophila; species Hygrophila difformis. Next base: position 285,546 of record JAOANR010000252.1, on the reverse strand, counting down.
AGATTACTGATGAGATTATTGATTATGCTGATGAGATGGATGATTGGTTAGGCATTTTCATTCTAAAGTTGCGGCACATGAGGAGAGGACATAGAATCGGTATAAATCTTTTCAAATTGTGGTATTATTGGAGAAAATGTGTTCTTAGTGTTTCTTTTCTATGAGCATTTAGTTTGAATTTGGATTCATGCAATTACATTGTACTCCAATGCACTATATTTTTGTGTTATTCATTTTATTCTTCGTTTCGCAAGTTGATTTATATCCAATGCACTATAATTTTTTTCCTCAAATTGCTTGACAATGTAATACCCGAGAATTTTTCAAAATAAAATAAAACATTAATTAAACAATAAATACAATAAATAAAATAAATAAATGAATCCAGCGAATAAAGAAATAAATAAAGATAAGAAAATGAGAAATGAGATTTAACTTAAAAAGGAATTAAAGGAATTTAATTAAATAAAAGGGATGGATTAAAGGTAAATAAATTATACACCGAAAACCCGACTAATGAACTCGAGGATTCGAGTCCAAACATCCAATTAAACCCGGGTAAAAATTTAGAGAGAAGGTAGAAACCCGAAGATACCCCGGAAATCGGAATTCGGGAGCATAGAGGGATAGAAACCCGAAAGAGAGGCGGAAAAGCACGACGGATCGCACGACCCGCCCGGACCGAAGTCCAGGCGAGTTCGGCGCGGTGGCCGCGCGGTCACAAGGGGAAGGGCGCGCCACGGCCGCGCCAAGCGACAGATTCGCCCGTTGCGTGAATCTCTCGCCCGAACGCGGATTTTTCGACTTTCGGTTGAACGTCTCTCGACCCAAGACCCTTAGACAGATGTTGGACGCCCTAGGACCTGGAAATCTATAAATAAACCCCCTTGGGAGCTCCGAACAATTTTACAAAACCCTACAACTTTCTACACATTCGAAACCCTAAATCTGGAGTCGTCGGAGGCACGAAACCAAAGGCGAGACCTGTTGGACGAAAATTCTACCATCTTCAGAGTCGTGATAAGTCTCGATCCAATATTTGTTCCATAAACGATTCGAAAACGAATCCTAATCTTCTTCTCTTCTCTTCTACACCTCGTATTGGATCTAGATCGTAGAGCCCGACGAACGGAGAGGAGAAACGGTGGACTGGAAGCCACGCCTTCGAATAGACGATCCCGGACGTTCATAAACTCTGTAAGTTAACTCTTACATGGTTTTGGGATGAATTAAAACATGCAAAACTAAAAGATTAACAAGAAATCGAAAATCTGTCAATTTAAACTTTCTATCGACGCAACAGATGTGATGAATTTTTCGGAACCTTAAAACGAACTCAAACGGAGAAACTTAAAACATAAAAAACGTTCCTAAGAGTTAGATCTAGCTACTGTAAATTTTTGAGAATTTTTGGAGTCGATTTGATATGTGAAAACCCACCGAAAACGAACTGCTTGAATCTAGATCTTGAAATCTTGGACAGAACTTAGGAATGATCTTGATCACGTTTTTGACATAGGATCTAGACTGTTTTAGATCTTTGGCCGAACATGAAAGTCGTAGATAATTGTCTTAAGATGATCTCTGTAAAATTTCATCAAATTTAGAGTTGAATTGCTATGGTAGAATTCGAAATCTTTAAACTGTGATACATTAATTCGGACAGAATTGTTCTTCTGCAAAAATTGGTGATTTTGACCTATTTAGGTATCTCAGATTGAAAAAGTTAAAACAAGAAAGTTGTAGATCTTGACGTTTCCGAGTCAGATGTGAAATTTTATAATTTTTGGAATTAAACCTGATGTTAGACGAATTTTAGAGTAAACTGTGGTTTACCGGAAACAAAATCTTGAAACTTGTTGAAACATGGAATTAACCTTTAGGGTTGAAATGAGTTGAGATATTATTTTTAAATAAATACAATTGAAGTCAGTTTTTTTTTTAAAATTAAATCCCCTTACAAACTTGATAAATTAAAATTAGGGGTGAGTGCTCTGCAGGGTGCCCCCTAACTGCTTCACTTCGTGCCTTAATGGACGATGGTGACCCCGCACGCTAAACTTGAAATGTGATATTGCCAAAACGGCGAAATATAGAGCCTACACTCTCGTGAATATCCGTATGGGTTTCCCGAGGCTTCGGAGTGGTACTGGGTATGGCTGATACGGTTGCGGCCGCCGGGCTACCGGCTAAACTTGTTGACATCGCGATGCTATCGTGAAACTTTGAGATACCAAATCGGGGATGTAATGGGGATATTAAACTAAATTAAATTAGATTAAATTATGTTGTTGTCCAATTAAATTATTTAAATGCTTTCTTTAAATTATGGCTATTATTCTAAACCATGCGATATGTGTTATTAAATAGAGCCCTGAAAAAAAAATTGTGCTATTGAATAGTTGATTAGATTAAATTGAATATTATGTTATTATCATGCTTTCAGTTATTTATTAAATTAATGGCTTTTAAACCCTGCGATCATGCATGTGTTAACTTACTCAGCAAGTTTGCTGACCAAAACCGTTTTTATTCCTTTTCTTACAGAATATGTGGAATGAGCATGTGTGAGCACGATTCATGCATGGGATTTTGGGGAATGTTATTTTGCTTTTAAATTCGTACTTTAGACTATATTATGAACGGGCCTGTTTAACCCGTGTTTTGGCCATGTCGGCCCTATTTAAATATTCCGCTGCGATACTATACTAAAACAATTATTTCCGCTGCGCTATACTATTATTATTTTCCAATTATATTGTATGGGCTATTCTTGAATGATTTAAATACTTTTAAATACTGCAATACCTAGCCTTGCATCTCTTTAGTAAGCTCGGAGAAACAGTGTCTTACTAGGGGGATGTGGCGGTGACATCCCGACCTGGGTGACCAAAAACCGGGGTGTTACAAGTTGGTATCAGAGCCCGGCTATTTTTAAATTATTATTATTTTTAAATCATTATTATTTTTTAAACTATTATTAGTATTTTGACTATTATTTTAAATTTTAAAGTATTATTTCCATGGAAAATTTTTATTTTAAAACCCATGGAAAAATAAATATATATGTGGTGCATTAAATTATTATTGGGGGAAACATCATTTGCATTTGCATATTGCATCTCTGCTATGAACTTAGAATCTTGGCGAATTGAACTTAGAATCTTGGCGAATTGAACTTAGAATCTTGGCGAATATTAACTTAGATCTCTTGCTTGCGCTAGATGGCCAGTCAAGACATGATGCAGTTGATGGTCAGGATGATGAGCGTTCATCTCGATTCCCACCAAACCTTAGAGCAAATGAAGTACCGTATGGCTCAATTGGAGGCCAATTTACATCACATGGGCAACTTGAGAGAGGCGGATCATCACCGCATAAACCAACTCGAACGCCAAGTCCAAACCCTCACTACACAAAACTTAATACTAAAGGAATACATCGATGCCCACGGGCAAGACTTAAACACTATCTTTGACGAGCTACTGCCGTCGAGTTCGGAGGAGGAAGATCCGGAGGAAGATCCTGCTACCCCGCCGGGGGACGTCATGAGACACTAGAGATTCTATTGTTAGATACTATTTTGCTAGGAAAATATTTCTACTTTTGTACTAAAATTTCTTTTGAGGAAATAAAATGCCCGATTTATTTCTAATAAATCAAAAAAAAAACGGACAGATCTGTCCGTACAACCGAAAAAAAAATCGAAATAAAATAAAACCCCGAAGCATACGACGCTTCTTAGTTTGAACAAAGCACCACGTGCTAAATTACAACACACATATACATTCATAGAAATTGCTTAGACTATATGGTAAATTCACCAGTCCTAATCTATCCCGTTTGTACCAGAATGGCACCTAGAGGAAGAGGAAGAGGAAGAACTCAACCTGCTCCCCAAACCACCACTGAAACACCCACGGAAACACCACCAAACGTCACTGAACCGATTCAACCTGAGATGGAACAACCCCACGGTGCGCAGGACGTCCCCGCACCGAACAATGTGGGCGATCGTCTTAGGACGATAGATGAAGTGTTGATTGCGCTCGGAAACGCGCAAGTCAACCAGGGTCAAGCTGCGGCGGTACCTCCGCCCCAAGCTCGCCCTAACTACCTGGCGATGGTGAACCCTTACCAGCCGCCCCACTATGCTGGTGAGGAGGATCCAGCTAAACTGGAAGAGTGGATCCGGACCTTCGACAAGCTGCTGGGAGCAGTTAAATGTCCGGAAGGAGAAAGAGTGCATGTCGCCTCATACTACTTGGGAGGCGAAGCTGACGACTGGTGGCAGGCGACGCAAGCCAAACTGACGGAAGATGACGAGCCCTTCTCGTGGATGGAGATGATGGAACTGCTCAGGGATCGATTCTATCCCTTGAGTACTAAAGCTGCCATGTACGAAGAGTTCCTGTCGCTGAAGCAAGGAGGCCAAACGGTGCAGGAATACTACACACGCTTCAAGGAGCTGGTGAGGTTCGCACCAAGGCTAGTGCCTACTGATGCAGAAAAGGCACAGAAGTTCGAAATGGGACTGAACCTGTCTGTGCGCGAGGTGATCGCGGGGGCGGTAGCACGCGTGCAGCAGCTGAAAAGAAGGGTGAGTGGGGAGTCCAGCAGGGGTCCCCAAGACAAGAGAAGCCGAGACTCAAGAAACGAGAACAACACTGGAAGGAACGAGCAGCGCAGAGGGTCGAATAGGCCCCAACAAAACAACACTGGGAGGAGGTTCAACTAGGAAGATCCGGTACCACCTTGCCCGAGATGTGGACGACCCCATCTGGCAAGGGGATGCCCGCAACAAGGCGCCTGTTACCGATGCGGTCGAATGGGTCACGTTCGACGGGATTGCCGGACTAGGCTCGAGAACATAACGAAGAGGGACGATTTGGTCGCGGGGCAAGAACAGCCTCAAAATCAAAACGGGCGAAACGGGAATAACCAAGGGTACAGACCCCCTCAAAATAGGCCGCAAAACCAGAACCAGAACCAACGACCTCCGCCCCCTCAGAATCAAAACCAGCAACAAAATCAGCAGCCGAATGCGAATCAGCAGGGCAATCAGGGACGCCCTATGGGGAGGCTGAACGTGGTGAACCAAGCGGACGTGTCTGCACAAGGAGAAGTGATGGCAGGTACATTTTATGTGTTGAATACGCCCCTTAGAATTCTGTTTGATTCTGGAGCTAGTTGCTCAATTATAGCATCAAGGATAGTGCCTGAGTTAGATCTACCTAAGTGCGAGAGAATTAGCTTAGGAATTCAATTGCCTTCTGGAGAAGTAGTGTCTTGCTCTAAACGATATAACGAAATTCCTATAGTGATAAAGAACGTAGAATTCTTCGCGAACTTAGTAGAATTTAACTTAAGAGACTTTGACATCATACTGGGGATGGATTGGTTATCCCAGTATAAAGCGGTGATCGAATGCCAAAAACAAAAGATCACCTTGTCAAAAAGTAGGGGAAAGAGAGTTATCTTTTACTCTCATCCCCCTAAGAAAAGTAACAAAATCGTTAGTGCACTTAAATTAAGTAACTTGATGCGTAAGGGGTATGAACTATATGCGTGCTATGTGCACAACCTTGAGGCGGAAGAGAACAAGGTTGATAGCATACCAGTGGTAAGAGAATACCCGGACGTGTTCCCTGAGGACGTTCCGGGCATGCCACCTGAGAGAGATCTTGAATTCACTATAGACCTCATTCCGGGGACAGAGCCTGTCTCAAAAGCTCCGTACCGGGGCACCACTGGAAATGAAGGAGTTAAAGGAACAACTCGATGAACTATTGGGAAAAGGTTACATAAGACCGAGTACGTCCCCTTGGGGAGCACCGGTTTTATTTGTCAAGAAGAAAGACGGAGGACTACGTCTTTGCATAGATTACCGAGGACTAAACCAAGTGACCATCAAGAATAAATACCCCCTACCGAGAATAGAGGATCTGTTTGATCAACTGAAGGGAGCTTCAGTATTCTCGAAGATTGATTTGCGATCTGGGTATCATCAATTGAGGATCGCCGAGAAGGACATTCCGAAGACGGCATTTCGAACGCGATATGGCCATTACGAGTTCACAGTGTTATCCTTCGGGTTAACAAATGCTCCGGCCATGTTCATGAATCTCATGAACAACGTGTTCCGAGAATTGTTCGATTAGTGTGTCGTAGTGTTCATCGACGACATCCTGATCTACTCAAGGAGCGAGGAAGAGCATGCAAAACACTTACATCAAGTGTTAGAAATCTTGCGAAGAAATCAGCTATACGGCAAGCTGTCCAAATGCGATTTCTGGTTGAAAGAAGTGGCATTTCTCGGACACATCGTATCCGCTGATGGAGTATCAGTGGATCCGGCAAAAGTTTTTGCCGTGACGGAGTGGGCAACTCCGAAGAGTCCAACGGAAATAAGGAGTTTCCTTGGATTAGCCGGGTACTATAGACGATTTGTGAAGGACTTTTCAAGGATTGCACGTCGTTTGACCCAGCTACTGAAGAAAGGAGCAAAATACGAGTGGACCGAAGCGTGTGAGACTGCGTTTCAAGAGCTGAAGAAACGACTCACAACCACACCCGTATTAACACTACCATCAGAGAATGGTGACTTCGAAGTTTACAGCGATGCTTCGAAGGAAGGTTTAGGTTGTGTATTGATGCAAGACTCGAGAGTCGTAGCCTATGCATCACGCCAACTAAAACCTCACGAGGAAAATTATCCGACACATGACCTGGAGTTGGCAGCGGTCGTTTTCGCTCTAAAGATATGGAGACATTATCTTTATGGGCGGAAGTGTCGAATGTTCACCGACCACAAGAGCTTGAAATATATATTCACTCAGAAGGAGTTAAATTTGAGACAACGAAGGTGGTTGGAACTTATTAAAGACTACGATTTAGAGATAGCATACCACGAGGGGAAGGCGAATGTGGTAGCCGATGCCCTAAGTCGGAAAACCCAACACGTGACAAACTCGTTGGTAATTCCGCCGGCATTGTACATGGAATTGGCAAGATTGGAGTTAGAACTTGTGCATCCTGGCACAGTGAGAGAAACGGTCAATGCCATGATCGTAGAAACTCCAATATTGGACGAGATTCGACTCGCTCAACCGGGCGACCCGAAACTCGAAAAGATAAAAGGGTATATTGCCGAAGGAAAGGCAATAGGATTTGTTGTCCACGAGGATGGAAGCATCCGTTTTAAAGGGAGATGGTGTGTGCCCCTTAAATGTGCCGAGTTGAAACAAAGGTTGATGGAGGAAGGGCACAACACGCCATATTCCGTACATCCCGGAGGTGACAAGCTATACAAAGATCTGAAGAAGATCTATTGGTGGCCGGGAATGAAGAAGGAAGTGGCGAACTTCGTGGCGAGATGTCTTACCTGCCAAAAGGTTAAGGCAGTGCGACATAAACCCTTAGGATTGATGCAACCACTAGAGATTCCAAGTTGAAAGTGGGATAGCATCTCAATGGACTTTGTCTCGGGATTACCCCGATCACCTAAAGGCATGAACAAGATTTGGGTGATTGTGGATAGGCTAACGAAGACAGCCATATTTATCCCAATGAAAGACACGTGGACTATGGACCAATTGGCCCGAGCTTACATTGATAATGTGGTACGACGACATGGAGTACCACATGACATCATTTCCGATAGAGACAGTAGATTTGTCTCTCACTTTTGGACGGAGTTACAAAAGGCTCTCGGTACTCAAATCAAAATGAGCACCGCATTCCACCCGATGACGGATGGACAAACCGAGAGGACAATCCAAACACTAGAAGACATGCTGAGAGCATGTGTGTTGGAATTCAAAGGAAATTGGGAATCTCATTTACCCTTGATTGAGTTTTCCTATAATAACAGCTACCATGCTAGCATCGGCATGGCACCTTTCGAGGCGTTGTATGGATGAAAGTGCCGAAGCCCATTGAGCTGGGAAGAAAACGATAAGTCCGTGGTAGTGGGACCACAACTTATAGAAGACATGGCTCAACAAATCAAAGTGATTCAAGGGAAGATGAAAGCCGCACGAGACCGTCAAAAGAGTTATGCCGACGTGAGACGACGAGACCTAGAATTTCAAGTGGGAGATAGGGTCATGCTAAAGATATCACCCATGAAGGGGGTGATGCGCTTTGGCAAGCGAGGAAAGTTAAGTCCTCGATATATAGGACCTTACGAAATTCTAGAACGAGTCGGAACTCTAGCCTACCGATTGGCTTTACCGCCACACTTAGATAGAGTTCATAATGTCTTCCATGTCTCGCAATTAAAGAAGTATGTGCCGGACCCGACACATGTACTTCAACCGGAGATAATTGAGCTCGATGAAGACTTGACTTACGAGGAAGTCCCAGTGCGTATTCTTGACACTAAGGAACGAGTAACGAGGAACAAAACCGTCAAAATGATCAAGGTTCTTTGGTCAAACCACGAAAGTGAGACGGCAACTTGGGAAGTAGAATCCGACATGAGAGAACGATACCCGACATTGTTCCAAACTGATACCGACACAGTTATGGGGACATAACTGCAATCTTAAGGGGGAGAGGATGTCATACCACCTACTTTTCATGCACTTTTGTAAACTTTTGAACTACGTTATGACTTGATCCCTTCACCGGGTACGTAGGCAGCTTAGAAGTTTTAATTCTAAGTTCAGTCACAACATAATAAAACACACACAAGACCTTAGCACGAGAAAAGCCGAAACACAACTTCGAGGACGAAGTTGATTCTTAAGGAGGGTAGACTGTAAAACCCGAGAATTTTCCAAAATAAAATAAAACAATAAATACAATAAATAAAATAAATAAATGAATCCAGCGAATAAAGAAATAAATAAAGATAAGAAAATGAGAAATGAGATTTAACTTAAAAAGGAATTAAAGGAATTTAATTAAATAAAGGGGATGGATTAAAGGTAAATAAATTATACACCGAAAACCCGACTAATGAACTCGAGGGTTCGAGTCCAAACATCCAATTAAACCCGAGTAAAAATTTAGAGAGAAGGTAGAAACCCGAACATACCCCGGAAATCGGAATTCGGGAGCATAGAGGGATAGAAACCCGAAAGAGAGGCGGAAAAGCACGACGGATCGCACGACCCGCCCGGACCGAAGTCCAGGCGAGTTCGGCGCGGTGGCCGCGCGGTCACAAGGGGAAGGGCGCGCCACGGCCGCGCCAAGCGACAGATTCGCCCGTTGCATGAATCTCTCGCCCGAACGCGGATTTTTCGACTTTCGGTTGAACGTCTCTCGACCCAAGACCCTTAGGTCAGATGTTGGACGCCCTAGGACCTGGAAATCTATAAATAAACCCCCTTGGGAGCTCCGAACAATTTTACAAAACCCTACAACTTTCTACACATTCGAAACCCTAAATCCGGAGTCGTCGGAGGCATGAAACCAAAGGCGAGACCTGTTGGACGAAAATTCTACCATCTTCAGAGTCGTGGTAAGTCTCGATCCAATCTTTGTTCCATAAACGATTCGAAAATGAATCCTAATCTTCTTCTCTTCTCTTCTACACCTCGTATTGGATCTAGATCGTAGAGCCCGACGAACGGAGAGGAGAAACGGTGGACTGGAAGCCACGCCTTCGAATAGACGATCCCGGACGTTCATAAACTCTGTAAGTTAACTCTTACATGGTTTTGGGATGAATTAAAACATGCAAAACTAAAAGATTAACAAGAAATCGAAAATCTGTCAATTTAAACTTTCTACCGACGCAACAGATGTGATGAATTTTTCCGAACCTTAAAACGAACTCAAACGGAGAAACTTAAAACACGAAAAACGTTCCTAAGACTTAGATCTAGCTACTGTAAATTTTTGAGAATTTTTGGAGTCGATTTGATATGTGAAAACCCACCGAAAACAAAATGCTTGAATCTAGATCTTGAAATCTTGGACAGAACTTAGGAATGATCTTGATCACGTTTTTGACATAGGATCTAGACTGTTTTTGTAACACCCCGTTTTTTGGTTACCCAGGTCGGGATGTCACCGCCACATCTCCCTAGTAAGACACGGTTTCTCCGAGCTTACTAAAGAGATGCAAGGCTAGGTATTGCAGTATTTAAAACATTTAAAGCATTCAAAATAGCCCATACAATATAATTCGAAATTAATAATAGCATAGCGCAGCGGAAATATTTAGTTTAGTACAATATCGCAGCGGAAAATATAAAAGGGGCCGACATGGCCAAAACACGGGTTAAACAGGCCCGTTCATAATATAGTCTAAGTACGAAAATTTAAAAGCAAAATAAGTGTTCCCCAAAATCCCATGCATGAATCGTGCTCACACATGCTCATTCCACATATTCTGTAAGGAAAGGGATTAAAATGGTTTTGGTCAGAAAATTGCTGAGTAAGCTAACACATGTATGATCGTAGGGTTTTAAAGCCATAAATTAAATAATTTAACAAAGCATGATAATAACATAATATTTAATTTCATCTAATCCATGTCCAATAGCATAATTTATCTCGGGGCTCTATTTAATGACACATATCACGTGGTTTAATCATAAAAGCCATAATTTAAATAAAGCATTTAAATAATTTAATTGGACAACAACATAATTTAATCTAATTTAATTTAGTTTAGAATCCCCATTACATTCCCGATTTTGTATTTCAAGGTTTCACGATAAAATCGCGATGTCAACAAGTTTAGCCGGTAGCCCGGCGGCCGCAACCGTATCAGCCATACCCAGTACCACTCCGGAGCCTCGGGAAACCCATACGGATATTCACGAGAGTGTAGGCTCTATATTTCGCCGTTTAGGCAATCCATATCTCAAGTTTAGCGCGCGGGGTCACCATCGTCCATTAAGGCACGAAGTGAATAGTTAGGGGGCACCCTGCAGAGCACTCACCCCTAATTTTAATTTATCAAGTTTGTAAGGGGATTTAATTTTTAAAATCTGATTTCAATTGTATTTATTTAGAAATAATATCTCAACTCGTTTCAACCCTAAAGGTTAATTCCATGTTTCAACAAGATTTCAAGATTTCGTTTCGGTAAATCACAGTTTACTCTAAAATTCGTTTAAAATCAGATTTAATTCCAAAAATTCCAAAATTTCTTATCTGACTCGGAAACATCAAGATCTACAACTTTCATGTTTTAACTTTTTCAATCCGAGATACCTAAGTAGGTCAAAATCACCAATTTTCGCATAGGAAGAATTCTGTCCGAGTTTAATGCATCACAGTTCAAAGATTTCGGATTCTACCATAGCAATTCAACTCCAAATTTAATGAAATTTGACAGAGATCATCTTACGACATTTATCTACAACTTTCATGTTCGGCCAAAGATCTAAAACAGCCTAGATACTATGTCAAAAACGTGATCAAGATCATTCCTAAGTTCTGTCCAAGATTTCAAGATCTAGATTTAAACAGCTCGGTTTCAATGGGTTTTCACATAACAAATCAATTCCAAAAATTCTCAAAAATTTACAGTAGCTAGATCTAAATCTTAGGAACGTTTTTCGTGTTTTAATTTTTTCCGTTTGAGTTCGTTTTAAGGTTCGGAAAAATTCAACATATCTGTTGCGCAGATAGAAAGTTTAGATTGACAGATTTACGGTTTCTTGATAATCTTTTAGTTTTGAATGTTTTAATTCATCCCAAAACCATGTAAGAGTTAACTTACAGTGTCTATGAACGTCTGGGATGTCTAATTCGGAGGCGTGGCTTCCAGATCACCGTTTCTCCTCTCCGTTCGTCGGGTTCTACGATCTAGATCCAATACGGGGTGTAGAAAGAAAAGAACCGAAGTTAGAATCCGTTTTCGGATTAAAACGTGAAGAGATTTATCGGACTAGAGCTTACCACAACGTTTGGAGACCCTTGGATTTTCGTCCAAAGCTGCTGCCTCCGTTTGGTGCTTTCCGTCGACTCCGAATTTAGGGTTTCGAACGTATAGAAGGTTGTAGGGTTTTGTAAACTTGTTTGGGGCTCCCAAGGGGCTTATTTATAGATTTCTCAATCCCTAGGGCGTCCAACATCTGACCTAAAGGTCTTGGGTCGAGAGATGTTCAACCGAAAGTCGAAAAATCCGCGTTCGGGCGAGAGATTCACGCAACGGGCGAATCTGTCAAGTGGCGCGGTCGTGGCGCGCTAATCCCCCTTCACCGCGCGGCCACCGCGCGACTCTAGCCTGGACTTCGGTCCGGGAGGGTCGTGCGATCCGTCGTGCCCTTCCGCCTCTCTTTCGGGTTTCTATCCCTCTATGCTCCCGAATTCCGATTTCCGGGGTCTATTCGGGTTTCTACTTTCTCTCTAAATTTATTCTCAGTCTAATTGGATGTTTTGGACTCGAATCCTCGAGTTCATTAGTGTCGGGTTTTGGTGTACCATTTATTTACCTTTAATCCATCCTTTTATTTAATTAAATTCCTTTAATTCCTTTTTAAGTAAAAATCTCATTTCTCATTTCCTTATCTTTATTTACTTCTTTTATTTGCTGGATTTATTTATTTATTTATGGTATTTATTTTATCTATTATCTATTTATTTAATTATTGTTTTATTTTATGATAGAAAATTCTCGGGTATTACAGTCTACCCTCCTTAAGAATCAACTTCGTCCTCGAAGTTGTGTTTCGGCTTTTCTCGTGCTAAGGTCTTGTGTTTGTTTTATTGTTTTGTGACTGAACTTAGAATTAAAACTTCTAAGCTGCCTACGTACCCGGTAAAGGGATCAAGCCATAACGTAGTTCAAAAGTTTACAAAAATGCACGAAAAGTAGGTGGTATCACATCCTCTCCCCCTTAAGATTGCAGTTATGTCCCCATAACTGTGTCGGTATCGGTTTGGAACAATGTCGGGTATCGTTCTCTCATGTCGGATTCTACTTCCCAAGTTGCCGTCTCACTTTCGTGGTTTGACCAAAGAACCTTGATCATTTTGACGGTTTTGTTCCTCGTTATTCGTTCCTTAGTGTCAAGAATACGCACTGGGACTTCTTCGTAAGTCAAGTCTTCATCGAGCTCAATTATCTCCGGTTGAAGTACATGTGTCGGGTCCGGCACATACTTCTTTAGTTGCGAGACATGGAAGACATTATGAACTCTATCTAAGTGTGGCGGTAAAGCCAATCGGTAGGCTAGAGTTCCGACTCGTTCTAGAATTTCGTAAGGTCCTATATATCGAGGACTTAGCTTCCCTCGTTTGCCAAAGCGCATCACCCCCTTCATGGGTGATATCTTTAGCATGACCCTATCTCCCACTTGAAATTCTAGGTCTCGTCGTCTCACGTCGGCATAACTCTTTTGACGGTCTTGTGCGGCTTTCATATTCCCTTGAATCACTTTGATTTGTTGAGCCATGTCTTCGATAAGTTGTGGTCCCACTACCACGGACTTATCGTTTTCTTCCCAGCTCAATGGGCTTCGGCACTTTCGTCCATACAACGCCTCGAAAGGTGCCATGCCGATACTAGCATGGTAGCTATTATTATAAGAAAACTCAATCAAGGGTAAATGAGATTCCCAATTTCCTTTGAATTCCAACACACATGCTCTCAGCATGTCCTCTAGTGTTTGGATTATTCTCTCGGTTTGTCCATCCGTCATCGGGTGGAATGCGGTGCTCATTTTGATTTGAGTACCGAGAGCTTTTTGTAACTCCGTCCAGAAATGAGAGAAAAATCTACTGTCTCTATCGGAAATGATATCATGTGGTACTCCATGTCGTCGTACCACGTTATCAATGTAGGCTCGGGCCAATTGGTCCATAGTCCACGTGTCTTTCATTGGGACAAATATGGCTGTCTTCGTTAGCCTATCCACAATCACCCAAATCTTATTCATGCCTTTAGGTGATCGGGGTAATCCCGAGACAAAGTCCATTGAGATGCTATCCCACTTCCAACTTGGAATCTCTAGTGGTTGCACCAATCCTAAGGGTTTATGTCGCACTGCCTTAACCTTTTGGCAGGTGAGACATCTCGCCACGAAGTTCGCCACTTCCTTCTTCATTCCCGGCCACCAATATATCTTCTTCAGATCTTTGTATAGCTTGTCACCTCCGGGATGTACGGAATATGGCGTGTTGTGCCCTTCCTCCATCAACCTTTGCTTCAATTCGGCACATTTAAGAGGCACACACCACCTCCCTTTAAAACGGATGCTTCCATCCTCGTGGACAGCAAATCCTATTGCCTTTCCTTCGGCAATATACCCTTTTATCTTCTCGAGTTTCGGGTCGCCCGGTTGAGCGAGTCGAATCTCGTCCAATATGGGAGTTTCTACGACCATGGCATTGACCGTTTCTCTCACTGTGCCAGGATGCACAAGTCCTAACTCCAATCTTGCCAAATCCATGTACAATGCCGGCGGAATTACCAACGAGTTTGTCACGTGTTGGGTTTTCCGACTTAGGGCATCGGCTACCACATTCGCCTTCCCCTCGTGGTATGCTATCTCTAAATCGTAGTCTTTAATAAGTTCCAACCACCTACGCTGTCTCAAATTCAACTCCTTCTGAGTGAATATATATTTCAAGCTTTTGTGGTCGGTGAACATTCGACACTTCCGCCCATAAAGATAATGTCTCCATATCTTTAGAGCGAAAACGACCGCTGCCAACTCCAGGTCGTGCGTCGGATAATTTTCCTCGTGAGGTTTTAGTTGGCGTGATGCATAGGCTACGACTCTCGAGTCTTGCATCAAGACACAACCTAAACCTTCCTTCGAAGCATCGCTATATACTTCGAAGTCACCATTCTCTGATGGTAATGTTAATACGGGTGTGGTTGTGAGTCGTTTCTTCAGCTCTTGAAACGCAGTCTCACACGCTTCGGTCCACTCGTATTTTGCTCCTTTCTTCAGTAGCTGGGTCAAAGGACGTGCAATCCTTGAAAAGTCCTTCACAAATCGTCTATAATATCCGGCTAATCCAAGGAAACTCCTTATTTCCGTTGGACTCTTCGGAGTTGCCCATTCAGTTACGGCAGAGACTTTTGCCGGATCCACTGATACTCCATCAGCGGATACTATGTGTCCGAGAAATGCCACTTCTTTCAGCCAGAAGTCACATTTCGACAGCTTGCCGTATAGCTGATTTCTTCGCAAGATTTCCAACACTTGATGTAAGTGTTTTGCATGCTCCTCCTCGCTCTTCGAGTAGATCAGGATGTCGTCGATGAACACTACGACGCACTGATCTAACAATTCTCGGAACACGTTGTTCATGAGATTCATGAACATGGCCGGGGCATTTGTTAACCCGAAGGATAACACTGTGAACTCGTAATGGCCATATCGCGTTCGAAATGCCGTCTTCGGAATGTCCTTCTCGGCGATCCTCAATTGATGATACCCAGATCGCAAATCGATCTTCGAGAATACTGAAGCTCCCTTCAGTTGATCAAACAGATCCTCTATTCTCGGTAGGGGGTATTTATTCTTAATGGTCACTTGGTTTAGTCCTCGGTAATCTATGCAAAGACGTAGTCCTCCGTCTTTCTTCTTGGCAAATAAAACCGGTGCTCCCCAAGGGGACGTACTCGATCTTATGTAGCCTTTTCCCAATAGTTCCTCGAGTTGTTCCTTTAACTCCTTCATTTCCAGTGGTGCCATCCGGTACGGAGCCTTCGAGACAGGCTCTGTCCCCGGAATGAGATCTATAGTGAATTCAAGATCTCTCTCAGGTGGCATGCCCGGAATGTCTTCAGGGAATACGTCCGGGTATTCTCTTACCACTGGTATGCTATCAACCTTGTTTTCTTCCGCCTCAAGGTTGTGCACATAGCACGCATATAGTTCATACCCCTTACGCATCAAGTTACTTAGTTTAAGTGCACTAACGATTTTGTTACTTTTCTTAGGGGGCTGAGAGTAAAAGATAACTCTCTTTCCCCTACTTTTTGACAAGGTGATCTTTTGCTTTTGGCATTCGATCACCGCTTTATACTGGGATAGCCAATCCATCCCCAGTATGATGTCAAAGTCTCTTAAGTTAAATTCTACCAAGTTCGCGAAGAATTCTACGTTCTTTATCACTACAGGAATTCCGTTATATCGTTTAGAGCAAGACACTACTTCTCCAGAAGGCAATTGAATTCCTAAGCTAATTCTCTCGCACTTAGGTAGATCTAACTCAGGCACTATCCTTGATGCTATAATTGAGCAACTAGCTCCAGAATCAAATAGAATTCTAAGGGGCGTATTCAACACATAGAATGTACCTGCCATCACTTCTCCTTGCGCAGGCACGTCCGCTTGGTTTACCACGTTCAACCTCCCCATAGGGCGTCCCTGATTGCCTTGTTGATTTGCATTCGGCTGCTGATTTTGTTGCTGGTTTTGATTCTGAGGGGGCGGAGGTCGTTGGTTCTGGTTCTGGTTTTGCGGCCTATTTTGAGGGGGTCTGTACCCTTGGTTATTCCCGTTTTGCCCGTTTTGGTTTTGAGGCTGTTCTTGCCCCGCGACCAAATCATCCCTCCTCGTTATGTTCTCGAGCCTAGTTCGGCAATCCCGTCGAACGTGACCCATTCGACCGCATCGGTAACAGGCGCCTTGTTGCGGGCATCCCCTTGCCAGATGGGGTCGTCCACATCTCGGGCAAGGTGGTACCGGATCTTCCTGGTTGAACCTCCTCCCAGTGTTGTTTTGTTGGGGCCTATTCGACCCTCTGCGCTGCTCGTTCCTTCCAGTGTTGTTCTCGTTTCTTGAGTCTCGGCTTCTCTTGTCTTGAGGACCCCTGCTGGACTCCCCACTCACCCTTCTTTTCAGCTGCTGCACGCGTGCTACCGCTACGGCGCGATCATATACGGCTTGCAAATCGGGGTAGTGTACCCCCGCGATCACCTCGCGCACAGACAGGTTCAGTCCCATCTCGAACTTTTGTGCCTTTTCCGCATCAGTAGGCACCAGCCTTGGTGCGAACCTCACCAGCTCCTTGTAGCGGGTGTAGTATTCCTGCACCGTTTGGCTTCCTTGCTTCAACGACAGGAATTCTTCGTACATGGCAGCTTTAGTACTCAAGGGATAGAATCGATCCCTGAGTAGTTCCATCATCTCCATTCACGAGTAAGGCTCGTCATCCTCAGTCAGTTTGGCTTGCGTTGCTTGCCACCAGTCGTCAGCTTCGCCTCCCAGGTAGTATGAAGCGACATGTACCCTCTCTCCTTCCGGACATTTGACCGCTCCCAGCAGCTTGTCAAAAGTCCGGATCCATTCCTCCAGTTTAGCTGGATCCTCCTCACCAGCATAGTGGGGTGGCTGGTAAGGATTCACCATCGCCAGGTAGTTAGGGCGGGCTTGGGGCGGAGGTACCGCCGCAGCTTGACCCTGGTTGACTTGCGCGTTCCTGAGCGCAATCAACACTTCCTCTATCGTCCTAAGACGATCGCCCACATTGTTCGGTGCGGGGGCGTCCTGCGCACCTTGGGGTTGTTCCGTCTCAGGTTGAATCGGTTCAGTGACGTTTGGTGGTGTCTCAGTAGGGGTTTCAGTGGTGTTCTGAAGAGCGGGTTGAGTTCTTCATCTTCCTCTTCCTCTGGGTGCCATTCTGGTACAAACGGAAGAGATTAGGTCTGGTGAATTTAACATATAGTCTAAGCAATTTCTATAACTGTATATGTGTATTGCGATTTAGCACGTGGTGCTTCGTTCGAACTAAGAAGCACACGACGCCTCGGGGGGTTTTATTTTATTTTGTTTTTATTTCGAATTTTTTTTTTCTCTTTTCGATTTATTAAAATAAATCGGGCATTTTATTTCCTCAAAAGAAATTTTTAGTACAAAAGTAGAATATTTTCCTAGCAAAATAGTATCTAACAATAGAAGCTCTAGTGTCTCATGACATCCTCCGGTGGGGTAGCAGGATATTCCTCCGGATCTTCCTCCTCCGAACTCGGCGGCATCAGCTCGTCAAAGATAGTGTTTAAGTCCTGGCCGTGGGCATTGATGTATTCTTTTAGTATTAAGTTTTGCGTAGTGAGGGTTTGGACTTGGCGCTCGAGTTGGTTTATGCGGTGATGATCCGCCTCTCTCAAGTTGCCCATGTGGCGTAAATCGGCCTCCAATTGAGCCATACGGTACTTCATTTGCTCTAGGGTTTGGTGGGAATCGAGATGAACACTCATCATCCTGACCATCAACTGCATCATGTCTTGACTAGCCATCTAGCGCAAGCAAGAGATCTAAGTTAATATTCGCCAAGATTCTAAGTTCAATTCGCCAAGATTCTAAGTTCAAGTTTCGCCAAGATTCTAAGTTCAAGTTTCGCCAAGATTCTAAGTTCATAGGAGAGATGCAGTATGCAAATGCAAATGATATTTCCCCCCAATAATAATTTAATGCACCACATATATATATATTTTTCCATGGGTTTTAAAACAAAAATTTTTCTTTTCCATGGAAATAATACTTTAAAATTTA
This sequence comes from Hygrophila difformis, assembly GCA_030278955.1. Classification (NCBI taxonomy): domain Eukaryota; kingdom Viridiplantae; phylum Streptophyta; class Magnoliopsida; order Lamiales; family Acanthaceae; genus Hygrophila; species Hygrophila difformis. The sequence continues at coordinate 267,124 of JAOANR010000252.1, read as the reverse complement.
AAAGAATAGTCAAAATACTAATAATAGTTTAAAAATAATAATGGTTTAAAAATAAATAATAGTTTAAAAATAGCCGGGCTCTGATACCAACTTGTAACACCCCGGTTTTTGGTTACCCAGGTCGGGATGTCACCGCCACATCTCCCTAGTAAGACACGGTTTCTCCGAGCTTACTAAAGAGATGCAAGGCTAGGTATTGCAGTATTTAAAACATTTAAAGCATTCAAAATAGCCCATACAATATAATTCGAAATTAATAATAGCATAGCGCAGCGAAAATATTTAGTTTAGTACAATATCGCAGCGGAAAATATAAAAGGGGCCGACATGGCCAAAACACGGGTTAAACAGGCCCGTTCATAATATAGTCTAAGTACGAAAATTTAAAAGCAAAATAAGTGTTCACCAAAATCCCATGCATGAATCGTGCTCACACATGCTCATTCCATATATTCTGTAAGGAAAGGGATAAAAATGGTTTTGGTCAGCAAAATTGCTGAGTAAGCTAACACATGCATGATCGTAGGGTTTTAAAGCCATAAATTAAATAATTTAACAAAGCATGATAATAACATAATATTTAATTTCATCTAATCCATGTCCAATAGCATAATTTATCTCGGGGCTCTATTTAATGACACATATCACGTGGTTTAATCATAAAAGCCATAATTTAAATAAAGCATTTAAATAATTTAATTGGACAACAACATAATTTAATCTAATTTAATTTAGTTTAGAATCCCCATTACATTCCCGATTTTGTATTTCAAGGTTTCACGATAAAATCGCGATGTCAACAAGTTTAGCCGGTAACCCGGCGGCCGCAACCGTATCAGCCATACCCAGTACCACTCCGGAGCCTCGGGAAACCCATACGGATATTCACGAGAGTGTAGGCTCTATATTTCGCCGTTTAGGCAATCCATATCTCAAGTTTAGCGCGCGGGGTCACCATCGTCCATTAAGGCACGAAGTGAATCATTAGGGGGCACCCTGCAGAGCACTCACCCCTAATTTTAATTTATCAAGTTTGTAAGGGGATTTAATTTTTAAAATCTGACTTCAATTGTATTTATTTAGAAATAATATCTCAACTCGTTTCAACCCTAAAGGTTAATTCCATGTTTCAACAAGATTTCAAGATTTCGTTTCGGTAAATCACAGTTTACTCTAAAATTCGTCTAAAATCAGATTTAATTCCAAAAATTCCAAAATTTCATATCTGACTCGGAAACATCAAGATCTACAACTTTCATGTTTTAACTTTTTCAATCCGAGATACCTAAGTAGGTCAAAATCACCAATTTTCGCATAGGAAGAATTCTGTCCGAGTTTAATGCATCACAGTTCAAAGATTTCGGATTCTACCATAGAAATTCAACTCCAAATTTAATGAAATTTGACAGAGATCATCTTAAGACATTTATCTACAACTTTCATGTTCGGCCAAAGATCTAAAACAGCCTAGATACTATGTCAAAAACGTGATCAAGATCATTCCTAAGTTCTGTCCAAGATTTCAAGATCTAGATTTAAACAGCTCGGTTTCAATGGGTTTTCACATATCCAATCAATTCCAAAAATTCTCAAAAATTTACAGTAGCTAGATCTAAGTCTTAGGAACGTTTTTTGTGTTTTAAATTTTTCCGTTTGAGTTCGTTTTAAGGTTCGGAAAAATTCAACAAATCTGTTGCGCCGATAGAAAGTTTAGATTGACAGATTTACGGTTTCTTGATAATCTTTTAGTTTTGAATGTTTTAATTCATCCCAAAACCATGTAAGAGTTAACTTACAGTGTCTATGAACGTCGGGGATGTCTAATTCGGAGGCGTGGCTTCCAGATCACCGTTTCTCCTCTCCGTTCGTCGGGTTCTACGATCTAGATCCAATACGGGGTGTAGAAAGAAAAGAACCGAAGTTAGAATCCGTTTTCGGATTGAAACGTGAAGAGATTTATCGGACTAGAGCTTACCACAATGTTTGGAGACCCTTGGATTTTCGTCCAAAGCTGCTACCTCCGTTTGGTGCTTTCCTTCGACTCCGAATTTAGGGTTTCGAACGTATAGAAGGTTGTAGGGTTTTGTAAACTTGTTTGGGGCTCCCAAGGGGCTTATTTATAGATTTCTCAATCCCTAGGGCGTCCAACATCTGACCTAAAGGTCTTGGGTCGAGAGATGTTCAACCGAAAGTCGAAAAATCCGCGTTCGGGCGAGAGATTCACGCAACGGGCGAATCTGTCAAGTGGCGCGGTCGTGGCGCGCTAATCCCCCTTCACCGCGCGGCCACCGCGCGACTCTCGCCTGGACTTCGGTCCGGGCGGGTCGTGCGATCCGTCGTGCCCTTCCGCCTCTCTTTCGGGTTTCTATCCCTCTATGCTCCCGAATTCCGATTTCCGGGGTCTATTCGGGTTTCTACTTTCTCTCTAAATTTATTCTCAGTCTAATTGGATGTTTTGGACTCGAATCCTCGAGTTCATTAGTGTCGGGTTTTGGTGTACCATTTATTTACCTTTAATCCATCCTTTTATTTAATTAAATTCCTTTAATTCCTTTTTAAGTAAAAATCTCATTTCTCATTTCCTTATCTTTATTTACTTCTTTTATTTGCTGGATTTATTTATTTATTTATGGTATTTATTTTATCTATTATCTATTTATTTAATTATTGTTTTATTTTATGATGGAAAATTCTCGGGTATTACAGTTTTAGATCTTTGACCGAACATGAAAGTCGTAGATAATTGTCTTAAGATGATCTCTGTAAAATTTCATCAAATTTGGAGTTGAATTGCTATGGTAGAATTCAAAATCTTTAAAATGTGATACATTAATTCGGACAGAATTGTTCTTCTGCGAAAATTGGTGATTTTGACCTATTTAGGTATCTCGGATTGAAAAAGGTAAAACACGAAAGTTGTAGATCTCGACGTTTCCAAGTCAGATGTGAAATTTTATAATTTTTGGAATTAAACCTGATTTAAGACGAATTTTAGAGTAAACTGTGGTTTACCGGAAACAAAATCTTAAAACTTGTTGAAACATGGAATTAACCTTTAGGGTTGAAATGAGTTGAGATATTATTTTTAAATAAATACAATTGAAGTCAGTTTTTTTTTTTAAAAATTAAATCCCCTTACAAACTTGATAAATTAAAATTAGGGGTGAGTGCTCTGCAGGGTGCCCCCTAACTGCTTCACTTCGTGCCTTAATGGACGATGGTGACCCCGCACGCTAAACTTGAAATGTGATATTGCCAAAACGGCGAAATATAAAGCCTATACTCTCGTGAATATCCGTATGGGTTTCCCGAGGCTCCGGAGTGGTACTGGGTATGGCTGATACGGTTGCGGCCGCCGGGCTACCGGCTAAACTTGTTGACATCGCGATGCTATCGTGAAACTTTGAGATGCCAAATCGGGGATGTAATGGGGATATTAAACTAAATTAAATTAGATTAAATTATGTTGTTGTCCAATTAAATTATTTAAATGCTTTCTTTAAATTATGGCTATTAGTCTAAACCATGCGATATGTGTTATTAAATAGAGCCCTGAAAAAAAATTGTGCTGTTGAATAGTTGATTAGATTAAATTGAATATTATGTTATTATCATGCTTTCAGTTATTTATTAAATTAATGGCTTTTAAACCCTACGATCATGCATGTGTTAACTTACTCAGCAAGTTTGCTGACCAAAACCGTTTTTATTCATTTTCTTACAGAATATGTGGAATGAGCATGTGTGAGCACGATTCATGCATGGGATTTTGGGGAATGCTATTTTGCTTTTAAATTCGTACTTTAGACTATATTATGAACGGGCCTGTTTAACCCGTGTTTTGGCCATGTCGGCCCTATTTAAATATTCCGCTGCGATACTATACTAAAACAATTATTTCCGCTGTGCTATACTATTATTATTTTCCAATTATATTGTATGGGCTATTCTTGAATGATTTAAATACTGCAATACCTAGCCTTGCATCTCTTTAGTAAGCTCGGAGAAACCGTGTCTTACTAGGGGGATGTGGCGGTGACATCCCGACCTGGGTGACCAAAAACCGGGGTGTTACAGACAAAATAACTTCTTCTAGACTCATATTCAAATTGAGTTTTTAGGTCTCATCTAACGAGTACAATATTAAATATTTTGGTAGCAGATTCAAACCAGAAACAATAAGCTGAACTGCAGTCAGTAAACGAGTCTTTGATTGAGGAACTTGAAAAACTTCTTGAAAGATTACGTATTCCATCATAGGTTTATTGATAACTTTTCCTTTTGTTTTATTTAATTTTATTTACTCTTTTTTAACGCTTGTGCATTGACATTTATGGTACAATGTTATATATGCTCTTTTGAGTCTTGGTTTGTTTTGCTTACTTTTTTGTTTTTCATTTTTTTTGTCCTTACACTGGCCCAACCGAAGAGCCTTACTTCTTTTGTTGCTATTTTTCCTCAAATGCAGTATGCAGCCTGTCTTACAGAGGGTTCGTTTGATGAGGCTCGAATACTTCAGAATATAAAAGCATGTGGGTGGCTGACAAATGCTTTACGAAACCTTGAGGTTCCCAAGTTAGATAGTTGCTTTTCAGGCATAAAATCTGTAAGTAAAAGAGGTCTTGCTTGCTTTTGTACCCGTTTTTGTCATCATTTATTTTTAATTAGAAGTTTATGATAGGAAAGGTTCCATTATAGATTCACTAAAAGTTAGCTTTTACCGAGATACCTATGGGGCATGCTTTTTATACATTATTTAAAAATCTATGGACCTGCAAAAGGTTATGTGTTTGGTGTGCTTGCATGTGCCTGATGATGTTTTAGATTAAGTTTTCTTACTTGTAATGCTGGGTACAACTCACAGGTTAAAGAGAAGAAGGCAGAACTTGAAAAGTTGAGAAACACATTGTCAAACGTGCATCTGAGTTTCTAAGGAACTATTTTGCTACCTTGGTTGATTCATGATAAGTGATAAGAGCTATTTCTCTCGGGTATTGTCCTGAAAGATAGATGATTAACAATTATTACCCTGTTGAGTGGATTGTAATTGCTTTCATTGATATTCTGCATTTAATAGCGCGGACAACTGAAGAGGCCTGATCATGCTGACTTGAGGTACAAGTGCAGGACTTATGCTCGTCTTCTGCAACACTTGAAGGTACTGTGAATGAATTTTGTTGTCTGGCCGGCCCACTGATTGTTATTGTGCCTGAAAATTTTCATATGTTGACCACCATATGCTTGTGTGTGTTATTTTCAGAGTCTAGATGCAAGTTGCTTGGGCCCTTTAAGAAAAGCTTATTGCAGCTCTTTAAACTTGCTTCTGTGTCGAGAGGTAGGGAAATAGTTCATATACATCTTCTTGCTATATAATCAGTTAGTTTGCTATGGGGTCTTTATGATAATATTGTTAAATGCAGAAACAAAATATGGCCATAATCATTTTGTATTTTTTAATTTGGTGTTACCAGGCTCGTGAGTTTGCAAACGAACTTCGCGCCAGTACAAAAACATCAAGGAACCCAACTGTCTGGCTTGATGCTTCAACATATTCTATTCAAAGTGCAAATAGTGCGGATACATCAACTATTTCCGAGGCTTATGCAAAAATGCTTACCATTTTCATTCCACTGCTTGTTGATGAGGTTATACCTGGTCGCCAGGTGCCATTCGTACCTTTGGGATTTCGATTCCACTACACCATATGATCCCTATGCTGGTTATGCGGTTCCTCCTGCTCCCATGCCCGCTCCATCTCCTGTATCTGCACCAAGTAGTTATGTACCTGTTCAGGTAAGGCCTTACTCTTGGATATGTTCTTACTGATAAATTCTTGCTTTCACGCAGATAGTAGTATATTGTTTGTTATACATAAGCAAGAACTCTAATGCATTAGTAAGTGTGTGCTATGTGTCATCTTCTAACGTGTTGTGAACAAGTAATATTGATTCAAGCAAGCAAGTTTTGTAGCAGCTAGGAGGCAGTTTTTTTTGAAAAAACTTATTTGCTTAGGTATATCTTGTCAATTCATCTTTAAGTGAAATCCAATTAGAACTTGTAGTTCTGTTACAATATTCCTCTATGCTTTATTGTTTGGCCTCAGTTGGTTCTTTCTTGTATGAAGGATGATACTGGTCATGTCTGTAGTGATAAAGAAAAGTGCAGGAATAAGAATGAAATATATAGATGGGAACCCACGCACACTTACCTATAATTATTTTTTCCCTCCATGGGCCATTGTACGTCTTCGTTAGCTGTGCATCGCACAGAATCACCACTAGTATATATCTATGAAGAATGTGTGGACTATATTTTAAAGCCGTTTTTTATAAGTTTGAATGAATTTTAAAACTAAAAGTATTCGTATGATATGATTTTTAAAAATTACTGTATTTGTTTATATATACCCATTTTTTTTTATTACCCTTTGAGGTGTCCTTTAACTGTTAATATTTCAAAATGTGTACAAATAAAATTTATAAGATATATAGCTAAAACCATACTACTAGACGAATTTGATTCGTGTAATGGTATAGTTTTAGATATATCTTATTATTTTTTTTTTAATTAACACCTAATATGACTATATTTTTTTAAATTATATACTAGTACTAACAATAAATTTTTTTTGCTGAACTACTAGCAATAAAATTGAATAAAAGATAAATAATAAACAATGTCAAAGATGAAATAACAAGTACTCCCTCCGTCCCACCCCAAGTGTCTTGTTACTGTTGGGTACGAGAATTAAGGTAGAGTTGGTTTGTGAGTATATGGTGGGGTCCACATAGTTGTTGGAGGGGAAAATTATTTCTATTTATAGAAATAAGACATTTGTAATGGGACATCCAAAAATAGTAAGTAGGACATTTGGAATGGGACGGAGGTAGTAAAATTCTACGCCAAAAAAAGAAGAAGTAAAATACTCTCTTTTGGATGGAAATAATATTTACTATTCCCCCGTCGTCCCGTCTTAGATGTTCTTTTTGATATTTTGACACTGTTAATTTTTTAAATTTGACTCAATATTATTGTAATAATATAATTGAAAAAAATAGTCGAGTTTGATCTTGTTAGATTCGTTTAATTGTATAGTTTTTTAATATATATTTTACATAAATTTTAATAATGTACATTTTTAAATATTAACGATTAAAAAAATATATTGGATTGTTTGCAGAAGTCAAACATGACATTTTAGTTGGAACAGATAGAGTATTTAATAGTACATTGTATATATATGTAAAAATTATTTAATATTATTGTTTTAATTTATGCGATTTAGATATATATTGTTCACTATAATTATATACTCCATCCGTATTAAAAAAAAATATTAACATTTCTTATTTTCACGCAATCCAATACACATTTTTAAAGAGTAATACCTCAAATTTTATAAAATAAAAAATTATAAAACTTTAATATTATAAAACTACGTGATTCGAATCTAACAAAATTTACTTGACTATGTTTTATCTTATGTAATTGTATTAAAAAGCCGAATTAAAATTACTCAATAAACAGTGTTTACTATGCAAATGTTAATACTTTTCAAAACCGGAGGAAGTATTTACATAGTATTACATAGTACTAGTATATAAGTAAGACAATATTATGTAATTTAGAAATAACTGTTTTAATATTAGGGGGTTGGGGAGTAACCCAGTGATAAAGTCCCCGTCTCTGAATTATAGGTTGGGGGTTCGATCCTCACCCGGCCCCTATCTCTCCCCTTTATCCATTTGTAATTTGTGTGGTTTGAACTCTTATACATTTTTGCCGATACATGAGTGTCACTGTTTATTAAAAAAACTGTTTTAATATTAGGGGAGAAATTATTTACAAAATTATTCGAGTGAGAAACTTTATTTTTTTAAAATTAAACTTGTTTATAAAAAAAAATATATGATATGATTATATATATAACTTACAAGATGAAAGTATTTATATCTCAACCTAGTTTTTGGTTGCCTAAAAAAAAAAAAAGAAAGCCTAATTTTTGGTTGAAACGGTGGAAGTATTTATATCTCAACCCTAAAAACCTCAACCAAATTTCAACCCCAATTCCTCATCTACTGCGCCGCTCATCCTTCCAAACCCTCAGTGCGTCTTCAAGGTTTCCAGCGCCGCTCGTCCCTGTTCAACTCTTCCACACTTCCGGCGGCCACCGACGATCTCCACCGTTATTCGCCCAATGCCGACATGCTTTTGCTCCGTCCTCGACTGGTCGCCCCTCGCCCTTGATCCTTCCTCCACCTAACGCAGCTACTCCCCATTACCCTGCTCCTCGTCTCCCGGTTGGCCACTCGTCCTTACAAGGTAAATGTTGAAAATAAGTTCATTATCGAAGAGTTCGTTTAAGTAATGTAACTATATGGGATATTTCTTGTTCGCGAAAGTTCATATTGGTATATGGGATGGTAAATATCTTTACTGAGTTATTGCATTTGATTGCTATGGGAATACCTCGAAGAACATTGGAAGTCAGGCATGTAAGATCTGTGGTGATAATGTTGGGTTTACTGTTGATGGCAACCCATTTGTTGCTTGCAATGTCTGTGGTTTCCTTGTTTGCAGACGTTGTTTAGAACATGAGATGAAGGATGGGAATCGGTCTGTGCTAGACCAGATATAAGAAACACAAAGATATGTTGTGTGTTTGTGGAACTTGTTTCCATGATTGAATTCTTCATTTTCTATTCTGACATAGGGATAATCAGTTGGTATCAATCAATGGATTTTTATGAGATAATAGTACAATACATGTCTTAAAAAATTATGTTATTAAAGTTTAAAACTTGTCTTGTTTTATTGAAATCATATAAATTGTTCTAAATGTAAGAGTTTTGTACTTTCAAGCAAGAAGCCCTGCATTCCGTGAAGATGCAGAGGATGAAGGAGGTGATGTTCTGCATTATGCAGGAAATCAAAGTGGTAAGGAGAAGATTTTGGTGCACATGAGCTATGGGCAACGTGAAGGTATTGTTGGGGTACCAATGATACAGAGGGCTCTCACAACCACATTCCACTGCTTACTAATGGAATAGATGTGAGCTTCCTTGAATTGTATTTATATAGTCTTTGATTGGTCACATATAATAGAGTCTTAAACCTTTTCTTTGGTCAACAGGTTTCTGGAGAACTGTCAGTAGCATCACCAGGATGCTTTTGAAGATTTATATAGTCTTTGAAGATTTATATGGCATCTCCTTTGAAGATTTATATAGTCTTTGAAGATTTGGGTCATGCTTTGCACTGCTGTCTAGAAGTATATGTTTTAGGTGGCACATGGTTTTCAGAAGCTATGAAATGCTAATGACTTATGTTTATTTTTAAAAAAAATTAATTATTTTTGGTTTGAACAGCAGCACAACGGTATGTTTCGGTATACCGTATACCGAAAAATCGGCACGATATACCGGGAAGTCGGTACGGTAACGGTATGAAATATTTTCATACCGAAATCTTCGGTATACCGATCTTCGGCATACCGAAGGTTTCGGTACGGCATCGGTACGAAAATTTTCTTACCGTAAATTTCGGTACGGTATGCGGTATGGTGCAAATTTTTCGGTATACCGTACCGACCCACCCCTACCTGTCAGGATGGAGGCCTATAAGGTGGAGGCCGTCCTTTAAGGATGGAGGCCCAGTTTGGGAAGTGATGGATGGAGGCCGTCCTATAAGGGTGGAGGCCGTCCTGTAAGGATGGAGGCCTAACAAGATGGAGGCCAACCCTAGAAGGATTGAGGCCGAATGTGAGAATCAGGATGGAGGCCTTCAGTTAAGGAAACAAATCAGAGAGAACGGTCTAGAAGGAAACAAATCAACGAGAGATTGAGGTGCAGCTTGAAGACTCTCATCACTCACCACTATATATGTGTGACCTAGGCCGACTTGCGGGGACAACTCCAACACTCGACAAGAGCTCTTTACTTATTTTACAGTTTTTCTGCATTTTATCGCTTTCTGTTCTTACATTCATTTACTGCTTTCTTCAATTCCTGTATTTGCTTTTTTAGTTTACCTGTAATCTTTCCTCCTACTTCTTCAATAAAAGAGAGATCTTTCCTCCCAAGATTTTCAGCGTTAACAAATTGGCACGCCCAGTGGGACACGAAGTGGAAACCATATCCGCTCCGAATAGTGTATGCGTCTCAGATCCGGAAAAGTTGTTAATTTTAATCAGAAATTTGAAGAAATGTCTCTACATAAAAAGATGCCACTTAGAGCGCCTACCGATGAAGCGGTAAAAAGCACCTCTCAATCGCAACAGGGTATAATGCAAACCCCTGTACTGTCCGAGCAAGTGCGGCTATCGATGACAGAATCGATGGCCGAGTTCATGCCTTTAGTCACAAAGCACTTAGTGGATGTGTTGCGGTCTGCCATGGCCGACCAAGCAGATAGAATTTGCAGTTCCTTGCGTACTCAGCAAGATAGAACTGTTCCTGCAAACGACATGAATGTGCCGCGCAGTCTCCCATGCCCGAGGCCGGCAGACGGCCAACCAAGGGTTTGGGGAGCCGCATATGGCCAGTCGCCACTCCCGGAGTCCGGAAGCAGCCCGGCTAGCCTCTTCCCATTTTCAGATCAGACGGCTTATTCCTTCACTCCAGCGGCACCTAGCATGCCGAACTTTGGTTATGCGGCACCTCCAGTGCCGATCTATGCATCACCAGGGTATTTGATGGCCTCCAGTGTTTCACCCGGCTGTCCAATAGCCTCCGGTGGATCTGGCATGCCACCTTGTCAAACGGCGCCCCTTGTGCCGAACGTTCTCACCACACCTTATGTGGTTGACTACTCACCAGTACCGGCACTATCGAACCCTAGTTGGATGCCACCAACGCAAGGGGGGCAAGTGGCACCAAAACCATATGGAGTGGCTTCGACACCGGCTACATCTTCCGCAGTCGCCGTGCCAGTACTGGCGCCCGTACCGAAGCCTAGTTGGATACCGCCAACGCAAGGGGGGCAGGCGCCACAACCAAATGGAGTGGCTTCGACACCTGCCACACCTCCCACAATCGCCATGCCTCCTGCACAGACAGTGACGGTCTCACCCGAGTTGCTGGCAGACGTGATGCAACAACATTTTGAGATTCAACTAAGGCCGATGGAGCGGCCTACCTACATGAAACCTTACCCTGATTGGGTAGATACCATGCAACCATATCCAAGGGGCTTCAAGATGCCCGAATTTACCACATTCTCAGGGGACGATGGCAAGTCTACTATAGAGCATGTGGGCAGGTTCATCACCCAGTGTGGTGAAGCGGCGGCCAACGATTGGCTGAAGTTGAGACTGTTCAGTTTATCCCTTACTGGACCTGCCTATGCGTGGTATGTATCGTTGCGGGCTAACTTAATTCAAAATTGGGATGAACTGGAGCGAGCATTCCATGGCAGATTCTATATACCGTCGACACAAGTGAGTCTCGCAGACCTTACCAATGCAAAGCAATTTGCCGATGAGAAGGCAAGCACATTTATTAACAGACTACAGCGACTTAAAAGTCGAGGCACTATGGCAATCCCTAATAGGGAGGTAGTCAATATTGAGGTGGCGAATATGTTGCCAGAGTTGAAAGAACGTTTAATTATGCAGGATTCATCTGATCTTGCCCAGTTGGCCGAGAAAGCGGCCCGCTTGGAAATTTTTCTTGATGAACAAGATGAGAAGCGTCTACCTACACACGGGACTCGTTTTAAGGAATTGAAACATGATAAAGAGGTAGATGAACCAAGGGTGTTGGCCAAGGCAATAACCTTGGGTGGTAAAAACCCTGGATAGTAGCCCTGGGGCGCCGCCGACAGCGGCCTTGGAGGCCGAGTAGTCGGTGACTGAGGATGGCGCCTGGCTGAGTATGGCGGCCTGACTGAGGATGTTACCATGGCTGATACTCGAATGGCGACCCGGGAAGAAAAGCTGATGGAGGCCAGGAACTGACGGCTCCCCAGCTCGATGCTTGATGGCGGCCTCGGGCGTAGGTGGCGGCCTGCTGGGCGAAGATGGCAGCCCTCTAGGGCGAGGGTGGCGGCCTCCCCGGCCTTGGTGATGGCGGCCTCCAGGCGAGGAATGGCGGCCAAGGCTGGCAAGGTGCTCTTCGGAGATGGCGGCCAAAGGCTGGGAAGGGTGACGGCCTCGCCTGGGAGATGGCGGCCTCCAAGCTCATGAAGGTGGCGGCCAAGGATGAGGTGATGGCGGCCCAAACACAAGGTGGCGGCGGCCAATGGAAGCAGAGATGGCGGCCTCCGGGTCGATAGGTGGCGGCCTCGCGAAGATGAATGGCGGTGGCGGCCTGTTCCAGTTCAGCGCTGGCGACCTTCGGGGGCGAGGCAGATGGCGGCCTCCCGAGAGACAACAGTGGCGGCCTCCCTCACAAAATAGACGGAGCCTTCGACGTTGGGTGATGGCGACGGCGGCCCTCCTCTCCACAGCTGGCGGCGGCCTCGACAAGTGGTGGAAGCGCTCGTTCAAACGGAAGGCCGGATGACGACGGCGGCTTCCGGAGTAAGTTGGCGGCCTTGCTCAAGGTGGACGACAACGTTTGGCGGTAGTCTCAGCGGCGGCTTCACGACGACGGTCTCCTAGCGACGGCTTCCCGGCAGCAAATGTAAGGAGTGAAAAGAAGATGATGCATAATGGGCTCGGGCCTCCAAATCCGAAATTAAGCGCGCAAATTTGTCTTAAAATGCTAATCAGACAAAATGCGCGAGGGGGGCATCTGTTAACCCAATAAAAAATATAGGCCCAATCAGTGAAAATATATCCGGAAGATGGAGGACGCGTCTCCAAAAGCCCAGTCTGATATATCCGGAAGAGAGAGGACGCACCCTCAAGGCCCATGAAATATACCCGGAGGAGAGGTCGCATCTCCAAGACCCAGCCTGAGAAGAGATGGGTGGAGGCCGTCCTGATGCAGGCCCAATCTGAGAAGTGACGGATGGAGGCCGTCCTATAAGGTGGAGGCCGTCGATGGAGGCCCCATATGGGAGGTGATGGATGGAGGCCGTCCTATAAGGGTGGAGGCCGTCCTGTCAGGATGGAGGCCTATAAGGTGGAGGCCGTCCTTTAAGGATGGAGGCCCAGTTTGGGAAGTGATGGATGGAGGCCGTCCTATAAGGGTGGAGGCCGTCCTGTAAGGATGGAGGCCTAACAAGATGGAGGCCAACCCTAGAAGGATTGAGGCCGAATGTGAGAATCAGGATGGAGGCCTTCAGTTAAGGAAACAAATCAGAGAGAACGGTCTAGAAGGAAACAAATCAACGAGAGATTGAGGTGCAGCTTGAAGACTCTTATCACTCACCACTATATATGTGTGACCTAGGCCGACTTGCGGGGACAACTCCAACACTCGACAAGAGCTCTTTACTTATTTTACAGTTTTTCTGCATTTTATCGCTTTCTGTTCTTACATTCATTTACTGCTTTCTTCAATTCCTGTATTTGCTTTTTTAGTTTACCTGTAATCTTTCCTCCTACTTCTTCAATAAAAGAGAGATCTTTTCTCCCAAGATTTTCAGCGTTAACAAAGCTATATTTAAATTAGGGATGATAATTACAACACAAAACTATAGAGGAAAACTTGGTTGAAATGAAATATTGTGGTGTCACCCTCAAAATTAAGTGGTGTCACCAAGCCTAATCTAGCTAAATGTAAAAACAATTCTATCTTAAAATAGAAATTTTATCAATTTAAGTGGTGTCCCGTGCCGCCCCTAAAACATATGTATATCCGCCCCTGCCAATTAATTCTGTGCATGGCAAATTGCCATGCGGACAGCGACTCCTGAGGTGATAATATTTAATAAAAAAGAAATGATAAAATACTGTGTGGATTTGAAATTTTAAATACTTGAAATCAAATACAGTAAAAAATTATATACAATGGTAAAGTACTCCATTATCTACATTTCGAAAAAATTGTACTCCCTCCGTTTTTAAATGATAGCTACGTTGGAGAATTTGGCACTATTCACACAATCACTTTGACTTGAAGTTTTATCATAGTTATTCAAGTTAAAATATAGTCAATTGAGATCTTGTTAGATTCATCTCGTCTTGTAATTTTTAAATATCGAACTTTTAGAATTTTTACTTGTACTGAACTTGAGTTATTACTGATTTAAAATGTACATTGGACTGCGTGCTGCGTGGGTCCGTAGCAAACAAAAAAAAACGGAGGGAGTACTTCATATAAGTATCTTTGAATTATACGCAATATGATGTTGTATTAGACATATTGTACTGACCGCTATGTTCCAATTCCAAATAATAATTTTTTTTTTTTTTCTAAACAGCCTACAGATAAGTTAATTTGAATTTAATAAATTAAAACAATTAAATTGCAATCAAATTTCACACTCTAAATGGATCAAAACCCACAAAAAAGGCCCACAAATCCACCCAGGCACCCACTTGACAATTGGGCCTATAAGACCCAGAAAAGGGAATGTTGGGACTTGGGACGAGCAACATAGTACTACACTAGTACTACTTATGTACTTTGTGTGATTGCTATAGTTTGGGAAAAGATTAAGAAAAAAAATAAAAAAAATTCAACAAGATACTTACATCATTTCTTTTTTAAATGTCATGGACCTATATTTGATGCAATCCAATACACATTTTTAATTTTCAATAACTCAGATTACATACAAGCAAAAATTATGAAAATTTGATATCCTGAATCTATGCGATTAGACGAATCCAACAAAATCTCACTTGACTATATTTTATCTTATATAATTATATTAAAAACTCAAATCAAAGTTATTCAATAAATAGACAAAACCCCCTCCGTGTCACCTATAAAAGAACGGAGGAAGTATATAATAGTGGGATGGCTTTTCAATCTTGTCATTGGAGGAGTTTGTGTGGTATATATAAATTTCACAATCCTTTCAACAAAATATCTTGACCCTTTTTGGATCTATTCTGCAAGTAACTTTTGAGAGTTTTAGATTCTATATAAAAATAATACTCCATTCGGTACACTAGCTTCTGGGACTGTAGCTATGATTTGAAACTCTATAAATTGAAACTATCTCACGTAGCATATTTTTTTTGGCTAAATAACCTATACAAGTAGGGAATGGGTAGTGGGAGCCCACGTAAATTACAAAGGAACACCATTCACTAAGTGACTTATAGATATAGAGTTTGAACTGCAGGAAGATATGTTTATCCAGTGAGTGACTTACTCTTGGGTGGTTAAAAAAATCTCTTTTAGTTCACCCAAAACAAATAAAGAGCTAACCTTCTTCAGCTAGTTAGGCTTGTTTATTTGTTTATCCGAGCCTCTTATTAGTCTTTTATCTTATAATAATTTTGTATTAATATAAAGCTAATAAAACTCATTCTAGTCACTCCTAGTAGTCATGATTGTCATCCTCCGTTGAGTTAGTTCACCAGTGCATGTATATATAATTATAAAACGAGGTTACTCCAACAAGGTGGGAATATAAGTTTAAAAAAAGAAAAGGATAGAAAATATACTTCATCCGTTATTTTTTAAATGCCACGGACCCACATTTCACGCAGTTCAATACATGTTTTTAATCATCAATAACTGAAATTGCATACAAGTAAAAATTATGAGAATTTGATATTATAAATCTATGCGATTAGACGAATCTAACAAGATCACACTTGACTATATTTTATCTTATATAATTGTATTAAAAACTCAAATCAAAATTACTCAATAAACAATGACAAAAATGTGTCATTTATACACAGAGAAGCTTAGAGGGAAACCTTGAAATAATGAGTCTCTGTGTTTTTCGTTGGTGGTATGGAGGACGGGAACTCATGTAGGCTGTAGGGATAATAAGTATGGCATGTGGGCCACTTCTGAACTGTCGTCTGGCGGTACCGACAACGCTGTAGACGAAAATTGGGAAAAAAAAAAACAAAAGAGAAACGAAAAAAAAAAAGGAGGAGATAGAAGTTGGATAAAAACTGGGAAAATGTGTTGTGGATATTGATCCTCCTCCTTTTATCTGATCTTCTACGCAATAAGACTTGCGGTTTAATCCTCGAATTCCTTATGGCCTAGCTAATGGAAATTCCGTGTGGGTGACTGATGAACAAGTTGTGACTTGTAATTAGTACTAACAAGTAGTAACAACTAAGAAAATAATTTAGTGCATTGGGATGCATGATTATCACTGAAAAAATAATTTAGTGCGAATTAATCTGTGTGAGCATGAGTGTAGTGTAGTGAAGAAAGCATACTCGGCGGAATGCTTGAAATGATGATGCCTTTATTATTATTTCAATGCAGCTGGTAAACAGGATGATGTAGGGAAGCCGGTGGAGGCGGTGGTGGTGGTGGAGGCACGTGGACTGGTGAATTCGGCGGCGGCGTCGGCGGCGGAGGTGGAGGTGGAGGTGGTGGTGGATGGAGTGGGGCCGCCCCGAACTTGAACCAACCACGGTTTCGGGCGACGGCAGGCGGTGGAGGTGGGAGGGGAATGGGCCTCGCATTCGATATTATTATTAATGCCGCCGGGGGGAAGCTGCAAATGAGCATGACAAGAATGGCCGCCGCCATTATCAATGTGCCAATCAGATTTGCGGTCATATATACTTATGAAGCACTCCACTTGCCCATTTCTCTCTCTCTCTCTCTCAAAATCAACTCATTGTTCCAAAGTTATGTATCAGATGGAATAAAAATTAATTAATTGATTTTTTTTTTTTGGGTTAAAACTTGTCAGTTCAACCGTATATATGATTCTTGTCTTGTTGTTGGCATTTAATTTGCAGGATTGTGATAGAATGAGTGTAGCTTGTGTGCTGTCAACCGTGATAAAAATGACAAAAATGAAATGATGAATACGCATAGAAAAATTATGTTAGAGAGCAATGAAAAATGATTACTGTGTGTAATGATACGTGCTTATGAAAAAATGGTAAATATTATATAATGTCACCTATTAGTATTTCTTGTCGTTTTCTATTTTTCTTTCTCCTGTTTGTATGCTGAAAACGTGTGGCAGAGATCGTGCAATCTTGGGTATGGTTCATTCACGTTTTAGTACCCATTCTAATACTACAGCTCTTTAACGTCCATCCACATCCAGCTAACCCTTATCAATTCTTTTTCTTTTCTTTTTTTTTTTTTTTTTTTTTTTAATTCAATTGGATGAAATCAAACTTTTTGTTAAAAACCACCCGTATCCAACCAAATGCATGCACTCCTAGTTTATGCAAATGCAACACATATACTCCCTCCGTTCCACCTCAATTGTCGTGTCTGATTTTTTTACACTGTTCATTGTTCAACTTTGACTCAATATTATTGTAAATATATATTTGAAAAAAAAATAGTCGAGTTCGATCTTGTTAGATTCGTTATCGTATAGTTTTAGAATATATATTTTACATATTTTTTATTTGTATATATTTTGAGATATTCAAATGGGACGGATGGAGTATAATTATTTGACAAGCAAGAAATTTAGTGTAGTAAATATTATAAATTAAAATACTTTCTGGAAACTAAAGATAAAGAAACGATTTATGAAGTATTAAAGATGCCTGCAGTTGTTTAGAGTTCTGTGGGCTAGCCTACTGTTTTTGCTGGATGGCATATCCATATTATTTGACCTCATCATCATATACTCAAATGTGAAAAGGCCGAAAATTATACCACAGATAAAATATAGTTGACTCCGGAATGAGATTGGCAGATTGCATATATATTCTAAATAACCTCATATATTTTTTCTATACTATATATTACTAGCTATTCATTGATATGAACTTTAAATACTCATTGAATTAAGGGTAATATTATTGATATACTGATATCCAACAAATTGTTGCAGGATGAAAGGCATCCACCAGCTTGTCTATAGTACCATGAATTAGGATTCCAATATGCACCGTACGATACAAAACCAGGAAATGTAGGTACAAATATAATTTAAGGCAATGATGAATACATGAACTCAATATGCCCTTTTAATTTCCAAAAATACAAATCAATACAGATACTATTATTGTAGCAGTTTCATCCTGCGCCTTATAAATCGACCTTTTTCTTGTTTCTGAAACCAATCAACACTCCTTTTATTTCCTGCACCGAGTAGTTAAAATATTTTATACACACAGATATTAGTAACTTACCCAAAAAAAAAAAAAGTGGATTTATGTGAGTTTATTTGTAGAGAATTAAGCTTACTTGAAAACCTTGAATGGACTTCAAAAATTCATTACTGGCTAGGAGGAGGAGGTGGATAATCGTGTGTGTAAAGATGGTGTGGGGGCGACAACGGTATATACTTTGAGTGATGATGATGATGATGATGACGATGACGACGAGGAGGTGGAGGTGGAGGTGGAGGTGGAGGCGGAGGCGGAGGCAGCGGTGGTGGTGGTGGCGGCCGTGGTGGAGGAGGGGACATGTAACGTTGTGGGCTGAGACGAGGCGGGGGAGGGTAATTGTTAGGAGTCCTTGCAATGGATGTTTGTGGCAAGCAAACTGCCATTACCACGACGACCACCACCAGAATCCTGCTGGTAATGAGAGGAGGACCCATGTTTCTTACTCCTCTTTAATTTGCTTTTGGGATTCATCACTCTCTCTAGTCTATATATATACTTCCTTTCCTTTTTTTTTGATTGGTAGGAGTTATGTTATAAATAAGGAAAAAAGGATAAATAGGTCCTTTTTCTTTTCAAAAAATTCAAATCAGTACTTTTTCTATTTTATTACCAAAACAGTCCTCTACAAATGCTAATTATGTTCAAATCAGTCCTTTTTTCACTAATTATATTCTAATTGCTGACGTGGCAAGGGTTTTAATTTAAACCTGACACGTGTGCATAATATTAGTCCTTTTTCTTTTATCTTTTGCCAATTCAGTCCTACTCTTTTATTTTGTTCTATTTAGTTCTCTACCCCAATCACTCATTTTTATATTAATTGGCCTCAAACCTTTCAAATTATTTCATTTTAGGCCCAGAACCTTAAATTTTTTATTATTACTAATCCATTTATCAAATAAATGCACAACATACTTCCATAAATAAAATTAAACACCAAACCTCATATATTGGGTTCGACTGCTTTGTTATCGGGTCTTTCAAGTACCGGAATTTTACGGACTCTCTCTAATAACCACTCGACCGCAACCGATTGTTCATTGGTTTTGGTTTCCTTCAGTAACAATCAACAGAATCTTACTTTGCGTCCTACCTTAGGATGTAGCAATATTTGAGTAAATGATTTAACTTGAATTTTTGGAAGGTTATGGATACAGGAAGCCTTGGTTTTATTGAAAACTATTAATATTATTACAAATATTAAAAAAATAGCCTGAATTTTATTGTCCACAAAATATGATTGTGCTGATTGTTGCTGAAGGAAACCAGAACCATGAACCATCGTTACGGTCGGGTGGTTAGAGAGAGTCCGTAAAATTCGGAATTCGAAGACCCGGTAACAAGGCGATCAAACCCAATGTATGAGGTTTGGTATTTAATTTTATTTACAGAAGTATGTTGGGCATTTATTTGATAAATGTATTAGTAATAATAAAAAATTTAAGGTTCTGGGCCTAAAATGAAATAATTTGAAAGGTTTGAGGCCAATTAATATAAAAATGAGTGATTGTGGTAGAGGACTAAATAGAACAAAATAAAAGTTTAGGACTGAATTGGCAAAAGATAAAAGAAAAATGACTAATATTATGTACACGTGTCAGGTTTAAATTAAAACTCTTGCCACGTCAGCAATTAGAATATAATTAGTGAAAAAAGGACTGATTTGGACATAATTAGCATTTGTAGAGGACTGTTTTGGCAATAAAATAGAAAATGGACTGATTTGAATTTTTTGAAAAGAAAAAGGACCTATTTATCCTTTTTTCCTTATAAATAATTTTGATTTGACTTTTTTAATGCAGTTATATAGGATAAAAAATAGTCAAGTGAGTGAGATCTTATTAGATTTCTCTAATCGCATAGATTTAGAATATCAAAGTTTCATAATTTTTACTTGTAATCAATTTGAGTTATTGAAAATTAAAAATGTGTATTGGATTGTGTGAAATGTGGGTTCGTGGCAATTAAAAATGAACGAAATATATAAATATAAAAATATACATAAACGCGTGGGGAGATTTCCTGATTTACTCACTTGCGTAAATTAGGGTTCTTTTGATTTTAATTTTTTAATTCGTCCGTTGACTAATTGTATATGCCATTTTATATCTACTCAAACAGATCTAAAGAAAACATGAAACGTACTTGACCAATTCAATGTATAATATATATATATATATATATTTTTTAAGAGCCATTGAAAGCCTGGAACATGGTATTGGGAGCTCATGCCATAAAATTTCAAATGAGAATGAAAGAGAGTGATAGGGGCGGTGGCTATGTCCTCACCCCATTCAATTTATAATTTATTTCAGTATATATATATATATATATATATTGGGTGTGTGTATATATATGTATTACTTTTGACTTGTTCACGCGGGAGTAGAGGGGTAACTAGGGGTGGGCAAAAAATTCGAACCGATTCGCTGAACCGCTAAATCGAATCGAAATCGAACCGAATTTCCGATTAACCGAGGACCCCGGTTCAAATACAAATACTTCATTTAAGTATTTGTCCGGTTCAAATACAAATACAAATACTTTAATTTTTTTCCCCGATTAATCGAACCGAACCGAATATATTTATAGTGTTTTAAAAATTATATATATTGTATATATTATACATATTTGATGGTATATAATTATATATTAATAATATATTTCATTATTTATTAAATTATTTAAATATACAATAAAATAAATTTAGAAAGTAAAGATAATTAAAAAAAAAAAGATGTCATATATTGATTTTTTACCCTTAAGAATACTCAATATTGAAATAGACACTACACTAAGATGTTTTAAATATATTAATATATTTTTGATAACACTAAAAGGAACCACCGAATTCGAGAGTTATATGATTTTTTTTATTATTGTATTGTAATAACCTCAAAAATAAACCTGCAAGGTTAAGAATTAAGATCTGAATATTTGATTATAAAGTTTAACAGGTTTAGATAAAATATTCGAATCGAATCGCTTAACCGCTGAATCAAATTGAAACCGAACCCCCGGTTAACCGAGGAGTCCGGTTACAAATACAAATACTTCATCTAAGTATTTGTCCGGTTCAAATACAAATACAAATACCTGAAAAACTTCGGGTAACCGAACCGTGCCCACCCCTAGGGGTAACATATTACTTTAGTGATCACTAGAAATCAAAAAGTCTACTTTAATGTCCAATTTTGTAATTTCAGTCCATACCTCTAGATCATTTTTTTTTTTCTTTATGTTGTTTATTGGAGTTAAACGGACTTGAACATGCACCGGATTGATCCCGACGTTGATGATGTATGTGGCGTTCACAGTAATAAGTCAGCAATCATTATACGACTTTTAATTTAATTTATTGACATCTTTTGGCGCCAGATCGCATCACAATTCCATAGTGCATGTAGTTAAATTCGAACGAAATGCCAATCGTAGATGAATTCCTCAATCCACATATATACGGTATACCATCACTGGAAAGTGGAAAGCATCACTCCCACCAAACCCAGCCCTCTCCCACATACCACCAATCCACATATATGAACTCGAACTCGAGTCGAGTCAAGCTAGCTCGACTCGAGTAGCTCGAGTATTTTTTTTTAATCAATCAAGTCGAGTAGTCGAGCTACTCGAGCTTATCGAGTATTTTTTTAATTTTTTTCATTTTTCTTTTAAAATTAAAAAAAATTAAAAAAAAAGAAAATTGGTCGAGTACTCGATACTTGACTCGACTCGAATTTTTCAAGTACGAGTCGAGTATTTTCCGAGCCGAGTCCCGAGTCGAGTTCGAGTAGCACTACTCGTTAATCACTCCTAGATTAGGAGATTGAGAGTAGGCTTGCAAACGAATCAAATATTTTTTGTTCGATTCGTGATTCGATTTGGAATTATTCAAATTTTTGATATTCGATTAATATTTGATTCGATTCGATATTCAATTTTATATTAAATTATATATAAATATATAAATTAATTTTTATAAATAAGTTAAAATTTTAATTTTAATGAATATATTCGATTCGATTCGATTCGGACTTCTACAGGGGCGTGGCGAATCGGATGTTCTGGCCAGCTGCGCGGCCGTTCGATCTTGGAGGTTGAATTGTTGGCATTGAAATTTGGTCTTGAGTTAGCCTTGCATGAGGGGCTGCTGCTGCGCCGATGCTATATAGATTCACTGGAGGTCGTTCGATTGATTAATGGGGTTGTGGAAGGCTGCCATAGGCTTTGGCCGATCATCGCTGATATTAGGCGTGGGTTGCAAGATATGGAGGGCTGTGAAGTACATCATGTGTATCGGGAGGGCAATCAGGTGGCGGACGCGCTGGCGAAACGAGCGGCTAATATGGAGGCATTCTACACGAATTGGGTGTTTCCTCCAGACGACCTATATATTTGCGGACGTAGAGATTTGCTTATTTTGCTTCTACTTTTCATTGTTTTTTTTTATGTTTTTCTTTCCTTCTTTGCTCGCCTTTTTAGGTTGTGTCATAAAAAAAATATAAATATATTGTAGAGTACAAAAGAGGAATTCTAGGTGCAATTGTGATTAAACAAAAACAGAAAACAAACTAACAAATTTTAATGCTCTCAATCGGCAGACAATGAATACATGAACTATGCAGTTCTAATTTCCAAGATACATCAATTAAGATATACTAATGTAGCAATTTCATCCTGCTGCCACTTATCCACGGACATTTTCTTTTCTTTTTTTCTTTTTCTTTCTTTCTTTCTGAAACTACTATTTAAGACGCCTTTCCTGCACCAAGTAGTCAAAACAATAGTATTAACGTTTTTTTGAGGAAAAAAAGATGTTTATTCCATATTAGAAACCCAGAACCTGGTCCGGAGATACAACATCCAAACTAGAAGTTTTACATCATGCAATTGATGGCATTTGCGGACTACATTCATCAACTTCAAGCAACTAGCAAATGACTCATTCAACTAGGACAACTGTTCCCTACAATCGAATTAACTTCCAGGCCAATAGCCCAAAATTGTATACCTCTTGGCTGTACACTCTCTCGAACCCCATTCCACAGCCATCTCCAACACATCATGACAGCAGATTTTCATATGACTGAAATCCGAATAAGAGAGAGACTCGAGTGGTCAATTTATTAGCAGGCAGTTTGTGGACACCAAGCCTAGCCAGACAACAGGATTTCTTCAATCTAAACAGCTCCTCAACACCATCGACATCATTGACGAAACCATCAGCAGCATCCAAAACGTGAATGGGAGCTCCCAAAAGGTGAAGCCAAATTGACAACCTCACAAGCTTACTTCACAAACATATCTCCCATGCAAGAGAATTCAAAATCAAAGTATTGATTCAAAGGGACAAAATGTGGGTAGAAACGGACCTGCCCAGGGGTAATGAAAGTTATGGAAGCTTAATGGGGACTAAGGAACCATCTATCAGTGATCACACAGAGAATCCATAAGTGGTTTAACAAAGTAGGCACACTAAAAAAAACTCAACCAGTCTTCAGAAGAATTTCAAGCACAGAAAAGGATCTAAATTTCTGTCTCCACTCTCTAGCTATGCTTTCTACCAGATACCAATGGACGCCCCTATCCATCGGTTCCCATCAAAGATCGCTACTCCCTTAATTATCAATGATGGATTAGGAGTTTTTTCTTTTTTTTTTCTTTTTCTTTTTTCTTTTTTCTTTCTTTTTTTTTTCTTTTTCTTTTTTCTTTTCTTTCTTTTCTTTTTTCTTCTTTCTTTTCTTTTCCTACTTTATATATTTTCCAGGGATTGCCCGAGACCAATAGCAAATTTAAACATCTCATAACAGCACCGGCCTTCCCAATATAGTCTATCTAGCCACCCAAACAAGAACCGAAACATCCACATCCCCTCTCGAACCCCAACCAACATCCAAATGTCCCCAGTTTCTATAATTATTCCAAACAAAAGGATCGCATATGAAGACTCATAGACGGTTCCAAAGACCCCTAGTGATGTAAAAAAGCCATATGGCTGAGAACAAGGACTGAAAAAAGCAAGGGTTATCTGGTCAGTTTAAGCAAGGCTTGCTAGATGGGAGTGTCATGGTAGTAGTAGGAGTATATTGTAGTGGAGGTTCATCCAAGTGCCCTTATCATGATCAATACAGTGAAGTGAATATTTGCATGTTCAACATGAATGTTAAAACAAGTTGTAGAGTATCAAAAGGATCCACACCAATGTGCACGTCGAAGAAATGTAAAGAATTTTATCTCACCAGTCGATTTTTCGGTTGGCTCAGTGTATTCAATGTTTGCAATCTTCAGACCATCCATGTGAAATATGACATAACCATCAGGAATAGAAAACCTTAGCAGCAACAATCTTCTCCTCTTCATCTCTTTTCGCAGTTGATCAACTATTTCGTTTCATGTCCTTTGTATGTAATAGAAAAGCCCAGGGTAGTCACCAGTAATCAGCATCCACCATCGACAGTAACCGTAAACCGGACCTCTTTCTCCCACGATCACGACCATTCAGTAGCACCACCACCACCAGCAATTGGCATCCTCCACCCACACCTAACTATTTGTGCTTCTAGAACCGTTCTTCGATTTTTCCTTCCCCCCCCAGCTCCAATACTCGCCCATTGATAAGCTCACCAAGAATGTGCAACCTGCAATTTCAAAATACAAACAATACAGAGGTTAATTCAAGGCTATTTGCATACAATAACACGCCCGTGGCTTCTCTCCCTTCCTCCAATCCAATCTCACTTCCATTCCTCCACCTTACTACCACCGCTTGCTCCAAGTCTTGCCCAATAATCCGCATCCGGGTTACGCTCTCTTAATATATGCGCCACTTTCACTTCCGCAAAGTTTAGAACCACTAGTATTGGATCCAATTGGTCTCTAAATCGCCACGGCATCATCGATGGTTTGTTAAGCCATTTAACCACGTTTATGGAGTCGCATTCAATTATCAATCTTTGGAGTGGGAATCCTTGGTCACGAATTAATGCCAAACATACCCTGCTGACCGCTGTTACTTCCGCTTCCGTCGAGTCTTTGTTCCCAATATAATCTGATAAAACGAAAATTTCCTTCCCCTTGTCATCTCGGATTATTCCCCCTATTCCTGCTGGCCCCGGATTCCCAAGAGAAGAACCATCCGTGTTAATTTTCCACCATCCGATCTCCGGCCGTTCCCACACTAAGCCCCTTCGAGACACTCTACTCTCTACCCTCCGTTTCTGAGTTAAGCCTTCTGGGAAACTCAGAATTAACCCTTCTTGAAAACCTACACCTTCGTTCACATATGTCGACCACCACATGCATACCCGCCATTTTATCTCCTCCATCAACTCATTCAGACAAGCTTGTTGATCCTTGAAAATAATCCCATTGCGACATTTCCATATCGTCCAGACCGTCGCCACCCCTGTCAAAATCCACTTCTCCCTCCTCCCTCCCACCAGCCGCACACTCCACCACATGGGCGTATCTATTCAAGAGCAAGGTGGGTCAATTGACCCACCAAAAAAAATAAAAATTAAAATATTAGTACTAATAGTTTTATATAATTAGGAATTAGGTGGTAATCTTAGAACAATTGTTGAGTAATTTGAGTAGAAGTTTTATAGTATAATAATTGTTTTTATTATAAATGTATGTATATTTTAAGGGGTTCATAACTTAATGGGGATATATCCAATAAAGAGCATATAGCATTTTTCTTAGTCTCTTAAAATTTGAGTGTTTACAATATGAATTTTAAGTAGTTAAAACTCTTAAGTTATTCAATTCAGATTTTAAAAGTCTTTTAAAAATCTTGATGTATTTAATTAATACAAAATTTAAAAGGTCTTAAAAATCTTTAGGTGTTCAACAACCTAATTACTTAGACTCCATCAATTTTAATGGATTCTCTTTGAAAATTATAATTATACAAGTTTTATTTTTTTCAAAAAAAGTTTCTACGTACAATATGAAATCTATACAAAGGCAGCCAATTATACGTGAAGTCTATGGATTTTCTAAATATACCCATTTTCAAAAGTCTAAAAACATGTTACAAAATGTTAATTGAATATATCTTAGTAAAGTTAGTTGTTCACTCTTCATGATATTTGACCTACCAAACTAAAGATCCTGAATCCGCCACTGCTCCACCACCAAGCAAGAAGTTGGTTCACCCTACCAGGTATTACCCATTCCATACCGAACCAGGAAACCACCTGATACCAGACCGCACTTCCGTAATCGCATTTGCATAGCAGATGGTCAGCCGTCTCTATTTCTATACCACAAAACACACAACAGACTGAAGAATCTGCCAAACATCCTCTTCTAGCCAATAAATCTTTAACGTTAATAATATAATAAACATGAATATTAGTAACCTTAAAAAAAAAAAAGTTGTGCATTTATGAGAGTCTCACTACACGAAAAAGCCCGATTTCCGAGGACCATTATCCAGGGCAGAGAAAATAGTCGGGATCCTTCCGAGGACAAGTACTAGGATACGTGCCCGTTTACTCTCCCGGATATCGGACCTTGAAATGTCCCTTTAATAATTTATTACTGGCTGGGAGGAGGTGGATAACCGTATGCATAAAGATGGTGTGGGGGTGACAATGGCTTAGAGTTAATAATTTCCAGTATGCACGTACGATACAAAACCAGCAGGAAATGTAGGTACAAATATAATTAAGGCAATGAATACATGAACTCAATATGCAGTTTTAATTTCCAAAAATACAAATTAATGCAGATATAATATACTATTATAGCTTATAGCAGTTTCATCATGCGCCTTATATATCGTCGACCTTTTTTCTTAGCTTGTTTCTGAAACAAATCAACGCTCCTTTCATTCCCTGCACCAAGTAGTCAAAATATTTTATAAACACGGATAGTAGTAACTTACAAAAAAAAAATAAAAAATAAAAAAATAGTGGTTTTATGTTGTAGAGAATTAAGCTTACTCGGAAACCTTGAATGGACTTTAAAAATTCATTAATGGCTAGGAGGAGGAGGTTTGTAAGTTGGCGGTGGAGGTGGAGGCGGCGGTGGTGGTGGCGGCGGCCGTGGTGGAGGGGAAAAGAAACGTTGTGGGCTGAGACGAGGCGGGGGAGGGTAATTGTTAGGAGTCCTTGCAATGGATATTTGTGGCAAGCAAAGTGCCATTACCACGACGACCACCACCAGAATCCTGCTGGTAAGAAGAGGACCACCCATAATGTTCTTATGTCTCTTTGCTTTTGGGATTCATATCACTCTCTCTATCTAGGCTATATATATAAACATACACATACGCGTGGGGAAAGGGAAATTTCCAGATTTACTCTCAGTTGCGTAAATTAGGGTTCTTTTGATTTTAATTATTAAATTTGTCCATTGACTAATTTATTTCCTATATATATATAGGCCACTTTATAACTACATTGATTGGTCACAATAAGCTTGCTTCTGTCGTATGTTTTTTTAAAGTGTACTGTACAACTTATACTCTTCATTTTTGCATCTTTTTTATGATATAAATGATGAAATGATGATCAGTAATAGTATTCACAATTGTTTTCAATTTTGCTGATTGAATCCTTTAAAATATAATGTGGTCTTAATTGTACTAATTGAATAAGCTAGTCTCCGATGATAGTATGCTGTTATTATTATATTATGGTGGCATGATTATTTGTAATAAGTCAATTTGCACGTAGAATTTGTGGGTTGTGAATTGTGGAGCAGTTTTGACTTGTTCACGCGGGAGTAGGTAAGGTAATGAGTCTGTTTGGGAATTAGTTGTTAACTGTTAACTGATTATGTGAATAATTTGAGTAATAAATTAGTTAAAATTAGTTGTTTGGCAATTTCGAGACAAATTTTTTGCCTAGAATAAGCTAATTCCAAAATGCTGCCACTTGCAGCGGTTTAAAAAATAACTGATTGAACACTATTTTAAATTATTTTGTCTTTCTAAATAAGCTAATTTAACTTAAGTTATTTTACGCAGCTTTTGAGAGTTTTTGTTAGTTTTAGCTTTTATTTTAAAATAAAAGCCCTGTTCTGCACACTAATTTTTGAGAGTTTTTGGGAGCTTTTGGAAGCTTCTTTTTAGAAGCTATCTGTAGTAGCGTTAAAAGAATAAGCTATGAGCTTATTTTTGAGCGATTACAATTTTAACCGAATAACCAACCCACTACCCAATAGTCTACATAATTTTTTGTCATTTTATGTCATTTCATACGTTTTTTTCACAGCTATAGCTAGTTGTACAAAACATTTAAATAGAACTGACAGCTACAGCTCCCACAGCTCAATACAGCTGCAGCTCTCTACAGCTCTGTGTGCAGAACAGACCCTAGAACAAGCTAATTTCATTTAGCTTATTTGCCAAACAGGGCTAATAATACTCCCATAAAATAATACTCCCGGTCGACATCATCATTATCTCCCGGTCACCTCTTTGCCTTGCATTCAACGAGTATTGTATTTACTACATCAAATCCACGCATGCCAAAGCCCAACCCATCCCGCATTCAAGGGCCTAAAGCTACCTCTCTGATAAATTATGTACACGCATATGAGGATGCGGTAAAACTTTGCATTCTACTGTATTTTAAATCTCACTTGTTCAATTTTATTTTATTTTATTTTTTCTCTCATTTAATTCATTAGGTGGTTGTTCTGCCAAACCTGCACGTGTGACTAGAGGACAAGTTGCTTATAAGAATTTTCTGTTTTAGCGACAGAAAAAAAAATTACTAAAATCAGTTACTAAAGGAGTTAACGATCGAAATTTGTTAGCTATCATAATTTTAGCACCAAATCTAGATTTTATTTAGTAGTGGATTGTATGCGCTGTGATTTTCTATAGGTGGTTACGAACAAAATATGGAATTTTTGGTACAACGGATTGAGTCATGGATCCAAAAATTGAATATTGGGCTCATAGGTTGATGTCGAAATGAATGTAGGTTTTAGGCCCATTACGTTTTTTTAAAAACAAAAAAAAATTGGAATGATGTATAAACTTGTCTATATATATATCTGCTCCCAAATTCTTTTTTTTTTTTATTAAACAGCTTATACATGTTAGTAAAGAGAGTGGTGAGAACTCATGTCACGTAAATTACAAAGGGACAAAAGGGAGATATAAGGGGTTGGGTGGGAAATCGGACCCAACGTAAAGGTTGACCGTGAGGAGTGAGGAGTGAGGGTATCCTTGGCCTAGTGATATATACACATAGTTGACAAATCTGAGGTAACTCAATAATGTTTTTCACAATCTATAAGTAACGTATGCATGTATAGTACAAAACGAGGAATTCAAGGTGCAATTGTAATTAAACAAAAACGAGCAAACAATCCAACAAATTTCAATACTCTCAATCGGCAGGCAATAAAGACATGAACTCAAACATATACACAGATTTAATTTCCAAGACAAATCAATTCCGATATACTAATGTAGCAATTTTATTGTAGATAATTAAGCTAGCTTACTTGGAAACCTTGAAATGGCCCCATGGTTCGCCGTCTCGGCCGAGATCTCGGCGAGTCGTAACTGGAACGGCAAGTGTCGTTCCGAGAACGATATCCGGTTCAATTTTTAACTCACCATCGAGATATTGCCGAGATATCGCCTATATTTCATTTAAATATTTTTTGCTATAAAATGCAATGAGCCGATATTTGTCCGATACGCCGCGACGATACTCCGCGACCGATGTGGAACTACCGCGACAGCGACGCAACCGGTTCCCGCGATGGCGAACCATGAATGGCCCTTCAATAATTTACTACTGGTCGGGAGGAGGTGGATAACCGTAGTATGTATAAAGATGGAGTGTGGGCGACAATGGCTTATTAGACTTAGAGTGATGACGACGATGACGACGACGACGACGACGATGAGTATGTTTGTAAATTGGCGGTGGAGGTGGCCGTGACAGTGGAGGTGGCGGTGGCGGAAGCGGATGTGGTGGAGGAGGGGACAGGAAATAAGTAATGTATGGGCTGAGACGAGGCGGGGGAAGGCGAGAGTAACGGGTAGGCCTTGCAATGGATATTGGTGGTGGAAAGCAAAGTGCCATTATTATGACCACCACCTGCAGGATCTTGGTAAATAGAGAAGCCATGTTAGTTCTTGGCCCCCCACTCTCTTTGGTTTTGGCTTATATATATATATATATATACACACACACACATTCACATGGGGAAAGGTTGTCCATTGACTAATTTTTGCCATCTCAATTCCTCTGGTATATATGTATATATATGTGCATTTTATTACTCTACTAACTTATGAGATTTATATAAAATCATTTTACTTGCAGTAACTCAATTTATTCCTATACATTGTATACACCACTTTATAAATACTTAATTAATAGAACTTCTTGTCTGTCAGAAGTTTTTGTATATCATTTTTTTTTAACTAAAATTATTCCCTTAAGTTCATTCCAATTATTCCCCAATTATTTGCTTTAGCATCCTTAAGTTCATTCCAATGAACAGGCAATTCTGTGTGTATGAAAGATGATAGATATAAGGTTCTAACCCAAAACAAATTAGTGATAAGTGCACTGACACATATTTATATAAATAATGGAGAATCTCAAAATATAAGCGATGAGCTTGATGAAGTCAAACACATGCATGCGGTTTTAATGGCCCCAAAAACGTTTAGATACTAGGTTCGAATTGATTCGTTGACGACTACAACCCTACGTACCGATCTTTTTTCCTATGCAAGTTGTTTAGTGAAACTATCATTATAAAAGAGAACAGGGCAGCAAACTATAGATTAATAATTTTTTTAAAAAAAAAAAAATCAATTGACGTTGGATTATATATATATAATTATATTGATTTTTAAATGCAGCTCAACCTTCAGATGTATTTCATCTAAAGTTGTACCACAATATTAGGAAAAAATAATTATTTAGTCATTTTTCTTTCCAAAATATTCAAATAGGTCCGTTAGTAATTTTTTGTCCCATATAGTCCCCTACGTTTGCTAATTTTTTCCAATTTGGTCCTAATTACGTAATTAGCCTAAGGTCGCTGACGTGGCCGAAGTAAATCACATTTTACATCAACGGTGACCAATCTGTAGTCTCCACACATAACACACCAAATTAATAAATGTTTGAAATAAATATTTGAAGTCAACCATAACATATCACTACTCTAATAAATACCTCTAGGCTCTAATAGGTAAATTGAACCATTCTTTACTGGGATGATGGACATAGTTTCTACATGATTCGCATTGAGCCCTCATTGGGGTTACCCAACCATAAAGAAACAACAACCATTCACAACAATAACATAGGAGTTTTGGTCAGCAGCTACCGCGGTGCATTTTCTTTTCGGTCTCGGTGGCTTTTGGTATTTCTCAAGAAAATGGAGACCAATTGTGATATATAATGCGAGCAAATGAATTGTTGGTGTTTTCTATGGGTTGGGTAACCTCAATAAGGAAGGGCTCAATGCGAACCAAGTAGAAACTATGTCCATCATTCCAGTGAAAAATGGTTCAATTGACCCGCTAGAGTCATTTTTTAGAGTAGTGATGTGTTATGACAGCTTTCAAACATTTATTAAAATAGTGTGTTATGTGTGGGGACTCCAAATTTGCCATGGTGTATGTAAAATGTGATATACTTCGGCCATATCAGCAACCTCATGCTAATTATATAATTAGGACCGAATTGAAAAAATTAGCAAACGTAGAGGACTATATGGGGCAAAAAATTAGTAACGGACTGATTTGGATATTTTCGAAAGAAAAAGGACTAAAATATCATTTTTTTTCCCACAATATTATATGCGCATTAGAGATTCTCTCTCTCTCTCTCAAGGGGCTAAACTAATTCCCCTAACATAAATCCATAATACTCCTAATGAATTACACTAAATTATCAATTATTAAGTAAATTTTATATTCTAAAATATTAGTATTTCATTTTAAAACTTTGCACATGCTTTGCATTGGGATTATGTATTAATGCACTGTATGTATTAGTGCATTGGGAGACTATGTCTTTCGTCTCTCCTAGTCTTTGATGATACTATTCGAACTCATTATTAAATTATGTGCTTAATTCTTTCTTTCCTGTTGTTGTTTCCTTTCTTGATTTGTTACCAAAAAAAGAAATGTTATGTAATATGCATATGCGGTATAAAACTAGGATTTGCAGGTGCAAATATGAATAAGCAAGAAAAACAAAACAAATAGTATAAATTTCAATATAATACACTCAATCTACAGGCAATCAATACAAGAACTCAAAGATATACATTACAGTTTAAATGTCCAAAACAAATCAATACAGATATTAATGTCGCCATTTCATCGCGCCCCTTCATTTGTTTCTGAAACTAATTGGGACGCCTTTCCTGCACCAAGTAAATAACAAACATGGATTTTAGTAGCTTAAAAAAATATGTGGATGGATTTCTGCGAGTTTATTGTAGAGAGTATTACTCAAGCTATAATATCTTAAATGGAAACCTTGAAATGGCCCCTTTAATAATTCATTATTGGGTGGGAAGAGGTGGGTAGCCGTATGTATAAACATTGTGAGGCGGCGGTGGCAGCGACAATGGTTTCGACTTTGAGTGATGAAGATGACGACGACGACGATGCTTGTGAATTGGTGGCGGCGGATTTTGAAGCGGCGGGGATGTCGATGGCGATGGCGGCGGCGGCATGAAAGAATTAGTGCTGTATAGGTTGAGAAGAGGCGGGGGAGATGGTGATGGCATAAAATAATTAGTGATTGGGCTGAAACGAGGCGGAGGTGGACAGTAGTAAAGCGTCCTTGCAATGGATATTTCCGGCAAGAAAATTACTGCCACTATGACAATGAGGATCATGGTTCGGACACAACCAATGCCACCCGTCCTCTTTGGTTTTGGCTTCTCTGTGTGTGTATACGTACATATATACACATGGCCGGGGAAATTTATCCATTGACCCATACTGTGTATTTGCCATCTCAATTCCTCTGGTATATGCGCCCTTCTATAATTACTGAGCGAGATTAAAATAAGACCAACTTACTTTAGCAATTCATCACCTTTATAATTTATTCCTATTATATATTACTGTATACGCCACTTTAGCTAGCTAGGTACTTATAATTATTAAGATTCCTACTTGTGCATGTACCTGCCAGGGTTTTAACCAAAATTATTATATTAATTTAAGGTTTCAATGAAATTATATAATGTTCCCAAGATTAAAATCATATAGATTGTGGAATATGAAAAACAATTTTGTCCTTTCATTTTGCTCATCACTAAAATCATCTTCCAAGTATCTTAATTTAATCAATTTTGTCATTTGACCTTGTTGAGTCCTGTGTTGTGAAGATGATCAACGTTGTTCTGTAGTGGTAACGACGACTCATGAACAATGCAATCTTGCAGTGAAGAAGGGACAAAAAGGGATGCTGGCGCGGCAAAGTTTTTTACAGCAGATTTTTATGTTTGTGCAAATACTCGTTGTCCCTCTGATGTTGAAATAACATATCAACAACATGTATAACACATCTGAAAAGTATAAAAGGACAGTTACGTGGCCAGGCTTTTAGGATTTTAAATGGGCTTTGTACTCCAATAAATAACTGTTTTCAACTCTTCATCATTAGCACCAAAATTCAGCCACTCCAAAGAGGAGAAAACAGAGCACTCTCAAGGTCCTTCAGTGCCATGGAAATCTGAGGAAGCTGGAGTTGTTCAACCCCCATTTCTGTTGTCTGCTGAAGGTACAACCATTTCCAGCTGGGTACATCTCTTGTTGTATATCTTCTGGTTGTTGACTGGTTGTTTGGCAACATTTCCGCATTGCTTTATTATCCTAACAACTGGGAAACAACAGACTTTATATTGGTATTATTTTGTGCCCATCTTTGCTGTTTTTCGAGGGGACCACTACAAGAAAAATCGGAGTTACCGACCGACTTATGCGGTAAGTAACTCCAAATTTCGGGTCGGCTAAGCCCCTTACCGACCGCAATTGACGGTCGGGAGCGCCGGTCGGTAAAATAATTGTCGTCATGTTGTCGTCGACCGCAAAATCTGTCGTCGGAAGCATTAACGATCGACTTATCGACTGAAAATTTTAATTTTTTATTTTTTCGCAATTTTCAGGTAAATTTTTTACCAAATGCGGTAGGTAACAACTTATAAAAAAAAATTGTGCTTAGAAGGGCTCGAAACCGCCACCTTAGCATCACCAAGTCCACCCTTAACCGGCTTTGCTAGCTATCCAGCCAACCATTTATATCCAGCCATGTGTCATATATTAAAGAATTCACACATATATATCTTGCAAAATGTTGAAGAGATGATTCAAACCTGGATGAAGAAGTTCCATCCTCGCGCGTACGCCATCCAGCTACCGTACATTTCATGTCTTTCTATGTAAAGCTTTATATATAATATGTATATTTACATATATAAATATAAATATGTAAATTAGTAACTAAAATGAAATATATAATAAAAACTAATAAAATAAATATTAGAAAATAAAAAATTCTGTAATATAAATTAAGGAAATAAAATACAATAAAATATTGAATATAAAATTATTTAATTAAATTAAAAATTCAATTTAATAATTAAATTATAACATAAAATTAAAATGAAATAAACTAATTAAAAGAAATATTTGATAAAAAAATTAAAAATAATAATAATAAATCTAAATTAAATTTATCATTTAATTAAAATTATTAATATTGATAAGATAATTCAATAATTAAATTATACTCATCAATGTAATAAAAATAAATTTATTTATTTCTGATAAGAAAAAATATGATTAAATAAAATTATAATAAAAATAAAATATTTATTTTTCCTTTATATTATTTAATAAATAAATAAATAAATTATAAAATTAATAAATAATTAAATGGCTCAAATAAATAATTAATTAAATTATAAAAAGTAATCAAAGAAATATTTAATAAAAATATAAATAGATAATAAAATAATTGGGGAAAAATTTAGCGACCGCAATTGCGGTCGGTAGATTAAATCTTTTTTTAAAAAATAATTATAATAAAAAAAAAACACTTGCGACCGCATGTGCGGTCGGTAATATCGACCACCTGTACTGTGGTCGGTGTTTTGGTCGCCAAAAAATATCCATATGCAATAACGGATAGATTTTTCCCGACCGCAATTGCGGTCGGGAATGCGGTCGGTAACGACGACCCGTCCAATGGTGGTCGGTAACTGCGGTCGGGAATCGTGAAATTTCTTGTAGGACCTGACAGACCTCCTAGCAAATTAGCCTAATTAGATGATTAGGCTGTTAGTCCATAAAGTATCCTTAATTACCTTTTTTTGGGGTAGATTTTGTGAAAATTGTTCCTAAAAATGGACTAATTAAAACAAAAAATGCAAATTCTGGGTCTAAATTTAATAAAATAAAAGTGTTGTGCCAATTTATTATAGAATGACCAAATAGGTTAATATTATAAAGATTATGGGACTAAATTGGTCATTAGTAAAAGATAAAGGAAAAATTAGTAATTGACGATACTTACGTGACGAAAAAGAGTAATTATTTTCCTTAATTACTGCATACTTAGAGAATGATTTTAGTAATTAATAAAATTAAATTAAAGGATGAAATTGTTAATTAAATACTTACAGGACTAATAGATTATTATTCCTTGTGGAGTACGATAGATTATTACAATGGATAATTCGTTTACAATGTTCAATTATGATCATGCTTTTGGGGATGAGGACTTAGCCCATGTGGTTAAATCACTCGACTTCGAACGGAATGTTGGAGGTTCATAGGGGGGCGGTGGGGATCGAACCTCCAACCTTCCGTTGGAAGTCGAGGGACTTAACCATTTGGGTTAGAAAAAATATATGGTGTAAAAATATAAATATAAAAAATAATACTCCCTCCGTCCCACCAATTACATGTCATGTTTGACTTTTTGGCATTGTTCATTGTTCAGCTTTGACTCAATTTTATTGCAAGTATAGATTCAGAAAATATAGTCGAATTAGGCCTTGTTAGAATCGTATGATCATGTAGTTTTAGAATATATATTTTACACAATTTTTCATTGTACATATTTTGACATATTAACGATTGAAAAAGTGCATTGGATTGTGTGCAAAAGTCAAACAAGACAAGTTAAATGGGACGGAGGGAGTATCCTAAATATATGGGTTAGAAAAATCTAAACACACCTCACTTACTATATTTTTTTTATAGTATTAACTATAATAAAAAAAAATTAGGTCAAAGCTGAAGAAAATATAGTAGAAAAATTTTCAAAGTTAAAATTATCAATATAAATTAGATGGATGGAGTATTATATTAAGAATTAATTTAAATTTATAAGATTCAGAGTATTAAAATCATATTATTATATAGTGGAAT
The DNA here is from genome assembly GCA_030278955.1 of Hygrophila difformis. Lineage (NCBI taxonomy): Eukaryota > Viridiplantae > Streptophyta > Magnoliopsida > Lamiales > Acanthaceae > Hygrophila > Hygrophila difformis. Next base: position 230,597 of record JAOANR010000252.1, on the reverse strand, counting down.
ATGATATTAGTAAACTTTATTTTCCCATTTACAATATATAAATTCGTTTTCAAAGTTCAATAATGATTTTCAAAATTCAAAAGCAAAAAAACTCTCTCTTCATTTTTGGCAAATTCTTATATTAATTATAGTATAAGCTTCGAGCAGTAATATTCAAAAATCACAATTCCTTTTATTTAATTAACTAATCTCCTATCACAGTAACTTTTCTTTCTTAGACTGTAATCCAATGGTTATTTATAAATTATAATCCAATTTGTATGATTTGTCGCCTGTGATGGAACACTTTTGACTTGTTCACGCGGGAGTTTGTTAAACTTATTCGTTAAATTACTACTTAGTCATTGGGAATAAAAAAGAATTCTATAATTAATGTCCGTTTTCTTTAAGGAAATTGTTTTAAATTAAACTTTGGATCCGCTAGCAATGAATGAGTGCATGAATTGAACTCAAACACATGAGTGTCTAAATGTATATAATATTATTGATTTAATTGACGTTGGATTATGTATTATAATATTGATTTCTAAATGCAGCTCAACCCTCACATGTACTCCTTCCGGTTTTTTTTTTAAGTGTAACGTTTTAACCTTTTTTTACTGTTCATTATAGCACTTTGACTTCTATTTTTGATATAATTATAAAAGACAAAATATAATCAAGTGAGATCTTGTTGGATTCGTCTAATCTTGTAGTTTCTAAATATCAAATTATTGATGATTAAAAATATGCATTGATATACGTGTAAATGAAAAATATTACAATTAAAAAAAATCGGAGGAATTACTGAAAAAGTTGTACCACAAGTATATATAGTGGAGAAACTTTATCGCACTGATTCAAGTGCCTAAACCAAATTCCAATAAACATAAATACATACTAATGAATTACACAAACATAACATGTGCGGTGGTAGACTGGTGGAGTAAAACTTTAATTTGCATTTGGTTTTAAATCTGACTGCAGGTTCAATTTCTTTTCTCTTTTCTATCTAAAAAAATAATAATAATAATAATAAAAAATCTTCTCTCTTGTGAATAGATTGTAGTATAAACACTGTGATTTTCTATGGGGGTTGATTAGTAGATACTCATTAAGAGGCTAATTATTGTAACGAGATTATTATGTCTTTGCTCTTTGATAATGAAAAAAAACACCATTGGTCCCATAAGTTTCCCCAATTTCGATTTCAGTCTCATATTAATTTCATTAACACAATCAATCCATTATGTTTGCTAATTTTTGCATAATCCATCTCATATCCCTTAATGACGTATTTCTGCTGATGTGGCGCCGCGTAAGTTTGCTAATTGTGGCACCATTGGTCCCATAAGTTGCTAATTGCGGCGCCATTGGTCCCATAAGTTTGCTTAATCCGGTGCCACGTCAGCAGAAATACGTCATTAAAGGGTTTGGGATGGATTATGCAAAAATTAGCAAACATAATGGATTGATTGTGTTAATGAAATTAATATGGGACTGAAATCGAAATTGGGAAAACTTATAGGACTAATAGTGTTTTTTTTTCCTTTGATAATACTAGGCGCACTCAAATTATTTATTTATGTGCTTAATTCTTCCATGGCTACTGCTGTTTTCCTTCTTGACTTATTACCAAAAAATGAAATGTATCGTAAGCATGTGCGGTATAGAACTAGGAATTAATTCTAGGCGCAAATATAATCAAGCAAGAAAACCAAAACAAACTAACAAATTTCAAACTCAATCTGCAGGCAATGAATACAAGAACTCAAAGATAGTATTGATGTCCAAACCAAATCAATACAGATATTAGCGTCGCCATTTCATCGCGCCCCTTCTCGGCGGAACTTTATTTGTTTCTGAAACTACTAATTGGGACGCCTTTCCTGCACCCAGTAGTGAAAATCACATTAACATTAAATAACAAAAATGGATATTAGTAACTTAATGAATGTATGGATGGATTTATGCGAGTTTTTTGTAGAGAGTACTTTCAGTACTCAAGCTATAATATCTTACATGGAATTGGAAACCCTGAAATGGCCCTTTAATAGTAGTAATTCATTATTGGGTGGGAGGAGGTGGGTAACCGTATGTATAAACATTGTGAGGCGGCGGCCACAATGGTTTGGACTTAGAGTGATGAAGATGATGACGACGATGATGTTTGTAAATTGGTGGCGGCGGATTTTGAAGCGGCGGGGATGTCGATGTCGATGTCGATGGCGATGGCGATGGCGATGGCGGCATGAAATAAATAGTGTATGGGTTGAGAAGAGGCGGGGGAGATGGTGGTGGTGGCAGGAAATAATTAGTGATTGGGTTGAAACGAGGCGGAGGAGGAGAGTTACGCGTCCTTGCAATGGATATTTCCGGCAACCAAAGTGCCACTATGACAACCAGGATCATATTCATGGTTAGGACACAACCCATGTCGGTCTTCTCCTGCCCCCTGCCCTCTTTGGTTTTGGCGTATATATATACACACATGGCCGGGGAAATTTATTCATTGTCTCGATCATACTGGGGTGTTTAATTTGTTTAAATCGAATCAGCTAATTTGTGAGATATTGTGAGATAAAATAGCGTTTTAAAAGATATCAAATAGCTTAAAACAGTGTATAATCAGCTATTTTTGAATCTATGCAAATAGTAGTATTTTGAATTTTAACTTGTAGACCGTTAGAAAGAAGATGGACCTAGGGCTTCAACCTAAAACCAATTGGTAGTAGGTAGAGTGGCCCATGTCCATATAAATAGGTAGATGACCCAACATATAACCGATGTGGAACTTTAACATAGACAAAAGGGTGGTTTCAAACGTGTCAAACAACTAATTTAATTAATTTATTAATCTAATCAGTTAATAGTTAAAAGCTAATTGTCAAATAAGGCTGTATTTGCCATCTCAATTCCTCTGTATATATGCCCTTCTATATAACTACTAAGATTAAAATAAGACGTATCAATTTACTTGAGCAATTCATCAAGATTCCTATTATATACGTCACTTTAGGTACTTATAATCATTAAGATTCCTACTTGTGTACCTGTCAGGGTTTTAAGTAAAATTATTATGTTAAGGTTTCGAGTAAATTAATACAATGTCCCCAATATTAAAACCATATATATTGTGGAATACGATAGCCATAAACTTGACTCTTTCTCCCATTTTCAATATAGATAATATTCGTTTACAAAGTTCAATTAGGATGACATTTTATCTACACAATTCCTTTCATTTTTGCTGATTGAATCGTTTAAGAATGTAGTCTTTCCACTAATTTAATTAATTAGACCGATTTGGTTGGTTTCAGTCTCAGACTCTTATTAAGTAATTTTTTTTTCCTTCTTATGAATATTCTAGGAAATGGTGATTGGAGCTGATGCCACACAAATTACAAAAGGACAACAAAATTAAGGAATATGAGGTCAGGTAAGGAATTAAACCACCAACCTGAAAATTGAAAGTAAAAGTACGTAACCACTTTGCTAAGTTGTCATCGCCTGTTTTTTTTTTTGAGAATAAACAGCTAAATATCATTCAGTCATCAATGTTGTAGTCCGTCGTACATCAATAACCAAAATGTGGAAACAACAAACCCAACAAATTCAAACATTTAAAGAGAAACTATCTGCTCTAAACTCCATCCCTTCTCCAATTCCATTCGGCTGCCATTCCACTCCTTCACTATTACGCCTTATCGCCAAGATGCAGTAGACAACCATCATTAATAGTAACCAAAATAAGAGCGCAGCAGCCTCTTCCACTCGTGGATCTAAAACAAAGCGAAACGACATGCAACCAGCATTTTCCATGGTGTATCAAAATGGTCAGCAATGGACGCCAGTACGTATCCACATCAAGCCCTGACTTTTAACCTCAAAAACATCAGGCCAGAGCCGTTCTTACCAAAGTGTGCTTTATGCAATCGCTCACAAAGTAGGAAATCAATGAGTCTCTCAACAGGTGAGTTCTAATGCCAACCCATGACAACTTACGTCACATACACGTATCACATGCAGAGATACACAAGATCAATGTCATCGCCTGTTAAAAGTGAAATTATCTTGATAATATATATAGGTTAACAAGATTTATTGGATAACTTCAATCAACACATGCGTGCTAAATCTCCAATCACAGTAACTTTTTCGTTATTGCATTGTACTCCGATGATGTTAATTAATTATAATTTAGTACTTAAAAGCCAATTTGTATCATTTGTATTTTGTCGCCTGTGATGGAACACTTGTATGTGATTTCTTCACGCGGGAGTACGTATTATGTTAACACATTACTTATACAGTACAATTAGTTTAGTAATGGGAATTAAATTCTTTCTTTAATGTCCGTTTTCCTTCAATCATGTGTTTAGGTAGAAGTGGTTAAGTTGCATTCATAATTCAGTTTCTTTTTTTTTTTTTTCTTTTTTCAGAAAACTATATTGGAGTCTATGAAACATAAATTACAAAGGGATAAAGAGAAAGAATAAGAATAAGGGACCGAGTAGGGAATAAAACTCCTATTTTAGTTGATTTGGATTTCACACTATTTCACTAAATTTATTACTCCTATTAGAAAAATTATTAGGTGAGTTAGCGGATTACTAACTCACTCTATATGATATTTTTCAATTGAGTTAAATTATTTACAATTTTTTTAATATAACTATTTTTTAATTATATACTAGTATTTCCCCGACCCAAATGGGCCGCAATATGATAGCGATGTATTTTTTTTTTATTCAACAATAATTAATTCACCAAATTAAACATGAAATACTAATTTTTCAAATTTAGATTATTAATCTTAATAGTTTAAACAATATGTGCATTATTCAAATGCAAATAATTTTTTTTTTTGTTTCAATGCCTAAATCCGGAAAAAGGGATTGTGAGAGCTCATGTCACACAAATTACAAATATACAAATGGGAGGGATATGAGCTCATGCCACACAATGTAAATAGATTTTCTTAAACAACTTTCAAATTATTTTTAGTTAACTTTTAATTTAAAAATATGATATTTAATTCTAATTAATTTAAAAAATCAATTCTTATTATTTCATTATTTCATTTTAAACAATAAATATGTATCCTTTCCTATATATTTTATTAAAATGTGTTTTTTGACGAAACACCTTTGCTGACACATGAGTATCAATGTTTAAAAAAAGTACATATTTTTTTAAATTAAAAGCACTAAATTATAAATTACAAAATAATAGTAAAATATAAGTTATAATATCCTTAAAGCCCAACTAAATCTCAAAACTAAAAATTAAACTCATTATTTTAAATCACTATTCATAAGATCAAGATGTTTAATAAAGTATATTATAGATTTGTATTTGACTGTACAACCATCTTTAAGGTTATTCAATCACTCTTCTTATTAATTACTCTCTCCGTCCCACTCCAAGTGTCTGGTTACTGTTGGGTACGGGAATTAAGGTAGAGTTGGTTTGTGATTATATGGTGGGGTCCATATAGTTGTTGAAGGGGAAAATTATTTCTATTTATAGAAAGAAGACATTTGTAATGGGACATCCAAAAATAGTAAGTAGGACATTTGGAATGGGACGGAGGGAGTATTATTCAATTCAAGTAAGATCCTAATTAAATCCTATATAAAAATGCCCTTATTTTAATTCATACTCCTATATCTATGGTGTAAACGAGCTGAGCCGAGCCCGAATAGTGGTAAGCTCGGCTTGAGCTCATAAGAATTCAAGCCGAGCTTTAACCGAGCTACTTCGAGCCGAGCGTTGACCGAGCCTCGGCGAATTCAAGCCGAGCTCGAACATTATCATTTTCATTCTCACATAATTTATAAAAGGAATTATGTTTAATATATTGCATATATTTAATTATATTTTATACAATCTACATATTTAAATAATTTAAAAAAAAATATATTTATTAATACTAATACATTTATAATTTAAAAATTAAAAGATATAAACAGTAATAACATATATTTTATACAATTTCTATATTTACTATAATAAATAAACATATGTATAAAAATAAATCGAGCCTATTATCGAGCTTTCGAGCCGAATCGTAGTTGGCTCTGCTTGAGATCATGAGTGTTACGAGCCAAACTCGAGCTCGAACCGAGCCATTTCGAGTCGAGCTTGAACCGAATTTTGGTCGAGCCGAGCTCGAATAATTCACGAGCCTATCAATCTCATTTACACACCTACCTATATCTAATTGATCTATTTTCGTTTCCATTTATCTGTTGTGTCTTAGAGGTCCATGGACTTCAAGCGTTGTCGGGGCGCTGCCACAAGTTTCCAAATAGGCGATGGATGCCAGCTGGGCAAGTGGTAGATGAATAAGATAATGGGCTCAATAACCCATTTGAAGCTTGATGTCATTTTCGATTGCTTAATTATTTTACCTTTGGGGTGGAGTTTTTAGGCTTTTTGTTTAGTTAGTTTTTTTTTTTTTTTTTTTTCCTTCTTTTAACGTTTGTTTTACCTAAAAGTCTTTTTAATTCTTTTTGGCTGTTTGTTTTGAATTTTTTAAAAGGAAAATAAGAAATAAAAAATAAAATTCTACTTTTTTTTTCAGTAGATAGGGATTACTTTTGAAAAAAGGAGAGATCATTTTAGGAATAAAAATACAAAAATATTCCTTTTTAAAAAGGAAATAAAATAAATTGAAAAAATTCTTTCAATATTTATGTCCATTTTAATAATTTTAATATATCAAAAGTACTTCTAAGTACAATTAATCAAAATATTTTTCTGTTGAAAAATAATTTTAATAATATCAATTCAAACAATTATTTGAACTGTTTTTGCTTTTAAATTCTCCTTTCTCTCCTCGTTTTTCTACTGATTTCTCATTCTTTTTCAAAAGTCAAAACAAAAATGCCTTAATTTGGATGAAGTTCTTAACCATCTTTGGGGTCATGAAACATGCTCAAATTTTTGTTATCTTCGGAGGAAATAAAACATAAAAGTGGGCCATTATAAAGGGGGAAAATGCCAAAACCATCCCACAACTTTCGTGTGTTTCTCAAATGGTCCCATAATTGTGCACTTCATTTATTCCATCCAATATGTTTGCTAATCTCACCCAAATGATCCCATCCGAGGTTAATGATCTCCCACGCTGACGTGCCGCAAGGATTAAGGGGTTAATTATGGGACCATTTGAGAAAAGAACGAAAGTTATTGGATGATTTACTCGTTAATCATCGCAATTAACCTCCGATGGGATCATTTGGCGGATGATTAGTAAATATATTGGATGGATTGAGTGAAGTGCACAATTATGGGACCATTTGAGAAACACACGAAAGTTGTGGGATGATTTTGGCTTTTTTCCCGATTGTAAAGTATGGATAAAATATTGCAAAGTACCACTTTTATTGATTTCGCAATAAATTTGTCACTTAATATTAAGTAAAACATGATAGAAAAGTGTTGGGGCCATATGGAATAATGGGCCGCGAAAGAGCTATTGGGCCATAAGACGTGGGCCAGAAGAAAGAGGAAGTCCCAAAAGAAGATGGGCTCAAGATTAGTAAGGCCGAAAGTACATAGTAAACCGAAGGGAGGGAATCGAGGCTGGTGAAGATTTCGGCCGAAATGGGAAGAAACAGCCGAAACCAAAACAACCGAATTGAAGAGAGAAAGAATTCGGCTCAGAGGAGTTAGCCGGAGAGCGGTTATTCCAGCTCCGGCTATAAATAGGGGTCGACACACTCAAAATCAGGGAGATCAATCCAACCCCCAAATTACTTTTATCAAATTTAATTCCTTGTTATCTTTACTGCTTTCTTTACAGCTTTCCTTTACAGCTTTCCTTAGAATCTAGCTTAGTTTGTAGCGGTTACCATTTCCAAATCCACCGTTGCTCCTTAGCAGCTGGTAGTTTGGTTCCCTGTTTTTGGTGAATTCCGCCGTTGTTTCTTAACAACAGGCAGATTCTCCGTTGTATCTTGCTATTTTTGATCAATTCAGAGAAGATTCAGTCAATTGTGGGCGCATTATTGTTAATCCGAACCCGTAATCGGTTTGATCCTTTTCCGGTAGCCTCCCTTGAGGAGAAAAAGGTCATTGGCTACACCCGAGCCAAACAGTGGCACGCCCAGTGGGACGCAAAATGGCGTTTGAACAAGCAACTCCAGCAGCAAACACGGCGGCGAGGACTGATTTGCCGCCGATTCAGGAAGAGCGCGCACCAGAAGCCGGAGAATTCCCCCCAGGGTTCCCCGGACATCACATTTCCATAGTCAGGAGTTTTCAAACGATGATTTAACCCCGCGATTCCGAGATCAGGTTCAATTTATGGTGGAGGCGGCGGTTACTAACTCAGTTCGTCAGATTGAGGGAAATATCTTGGCAGCGATGCCAGCCATGTTTAGAGCCGAAATCGCGAGGAGTATGTATCCGATGGGAGCGCAGCAAGCTCCAGTAGCTCAAAATCCACCACCTGCGATGCAAAATCCTCACAATTTTCAGCAGCAGGCCTTCAGGCCGCCAGGAGGGCATGGAGCTCGGCCTTTTGTTCCTCCGCTGCAGAGGTACGATCAGCAACAGAATCAACCGCCTCAACCAGCTGTTCAACCGCCTGCTCCAGTGGTTCAACAACAATACGTACCACTTCAGCAGAATCCACCACAACTGGTTGACAGAGAGCTTATTGCTGAGATTATTCGCACGCAGTTTGGGAATCTCATCGGCCAGGAGAACAGGCCGATGTATCGGAAACCTTATCCAGATTACATTGAGGAGCAGTATCCACTGCCTAGAGGGGTGAAGGTTCCAGATTTTAACTCTTTTTCTGGAGAAGTCGGCCGCTCTACCATCGAGCATATTGGCCGATTTACAGCTCAATGTACCAGAATCGCGCAAAATGATTTTCACAAGCTGATATTGTTCAGTTTGTCATTAACTGGCCCAGCATTCGAATGGTATATTAATTTGCCAGCGGGATCGGTCAATACTTGGGCTGAAATGGAGCGGTTATTCCATGACCGATTCTATAATACCAGTCCGGAAGTCTCGGTAGTCGATCTGACGTCAACCAAGCAGAAGGCGTCTGAATCGGTTACTGAATTCATTGAAAGATTTTATGCAGTAAAAGCTCAGATGAAGACAATGCTGCCTGAGCATGAATATATTCAAATCTTAAAGCAGAATTTGAAGTTTGCCATTAAGGACAGATTGATGGTAACAAGACCGAGGACAGTAGCCGAATTGACGGCTGAAGCTATAAGGATGGAGACATATTTGGCGGAACAGGCGGCTTTCAAATCAAGCCGAAGTCAAAGCGGAAGGTCACAACCTATCCAGTCAGCTGCCTCATTTGCGGAATCTCTGGATAGATGTGAAATTCAGGAAGAGTACAATACGGATGACGTTCCTGCATTAGCCGAAGTCGCAAGGGCAGAGTTAATCATAAAAAAGCCTATGACTTGTCCAGCACTTCGGCCAGCCAGAGGCAAGGAGAAAGAAGGAGGAGATGAATCTCAAAGGTTTTACTCTTTCGACTTGTCACAAATGGACGAAATATTTGATTATTGCCAGAAGAACGGATTGCTAGAGTTTAAAGGAAATCATCCACAGCCTACCAAGGATCAGTTGGAGGCTGGATGGTGCAGATTCCATGGATCAGCTACTCATTCCACGGCGATTTGTGGGCATTTTAGGAAACTGATTCAGAAGCATGTCGATGATGAGAAGCTGAAGTTCCCAGAAAGGCTTATGGCAATCGATAAGAATCCGTTCCCAGTTGCCAACATGGTGATGGTGCAGCCCAACCAGAATAAATCGGTGCATGACCGATTGGGGGATCAAACATCATCTAGCAAGAGTTCTGTGCACGATCGGCTTGGGGATCGGCCATCGGCTCAGAAGTCAGGAGTATGGAAAAGGCTAGGATCTCCGAAGAGAAAAGAGAAAGTTACAGATGTTTTTGACCGATTGGGGAATTATGAGGTAAAAGAGTGGATCAAGCAATCGGAGAGACATCAGGAGATCGAGGTCGGAGATAAAAGTGAGAGACCAACGTTGAAAATCATAACCAACGGATGGGACTCAGAGATGAAGTTAACAGCCGATAAACAGAATGGAAAGACGGTGATACAGATCACAGTCCCTGAAGAAGCTGTTAGTCCCGAAATGAAAAAGCTTAGAAGGCCACCAGCAAATACTCAGGTAGGCCGATGGGTCCAAAACTCTCCAGAAAGAAGGCATTTCGATCAACGCCGGCATGACCATTCAGCTTGGAGGGCAGAGGAGAGAAAAGTCCCAAAAGGAAAGGGATCATATCGTACTTTCAAACGAAGAATGCAACGGCTTAAAGCAGCTGCTGTTTCTGAGCAGGAGGAGTATGATATGATGCATATGGAAGAAGATTTCCCTGATGACTGTTCGTTCTCGGGAGGACGAATACTCAATAGGGTATTTTCGGCTCGTTTGAGGTCCGAATCAAAAGAAGAGAGGAAGCCGAAAGAAGGACAGGATCGGTTAAAGAACAAAACTGAATTTCGGCCAAAAGTAATACAGCCGAAAATTGAAAGTGAGCAGCCGAAATCGAAAGAAGAATGGAAGCCTAGACCAGCCCGAACCAGGGAGTGGAAACCGAAGACAACAATCATTCCGAATAGTGATTCACCCCCTGTTGGGCAGTTTAAGTTCGACTTCGGATCTAGCGCGAATATGGTGACGGTAACCACCGAAGAGAAAGAGGAGTACTGGTCGGATTCCGAACCAGCTGTGGTTTTCTGTCAAAAGGATGGAGAATACTATGGTGATGAAGAACCCATAGTGGACTTTTGTTTCGATAAACTTGAGGTATTTCGGCCGGAAGCCGAAATAGAGAAATCGTTTGAGGAAGGATATAAAGCATTTGTTCCAGAAGCTCAACCAGGTACGATTTTGCCTCCAACTGCGAAGATGTCCCAGCATGTGAGGCCTTTATACGTTAAAGGTTGGGTCCATGGGAGACCACTTAGAAGAATGTTTATCGACGGTGGAGCCACAGTTAATATCATGCCGCTATCTACGCTAACGAAGATAGGCCGTTCGAAGGAAGACTTACTCCCTACGAGAATGAAGGTAATGAGTTTTGTGGGGGCTCAAACTGCGGCTGAAGGGTGTATATTGGTGGATGTAACGGTCGGAACAATATCAATTCCGACCATGTTCTTCGTGGTAGATGCAGAAGTCCCGTATGCGGCCCTATTAGGCCGATGCTGGATTCATACATCCCGATGTTTGCCATCAACGCTTCACCAGAAAGTATGGTTCTGGAAAAAGGATGGCACAGTAGAAGAAGTAGATGGGGATCAACCTCCATTTCCAGTCAGCTCAGCCGGACGAATTGATGCGGTGTTATATGAAGAACCGATACAACCATTCCTAGCAGTGGTAGGGGATCGGTACCCGCAGGAGATCGAGTGTGATTGGACAGATTTGGGGTTTGAAATCAGATACCAGGCCGATGAACGGCCAGCCGAAGAAGAAAGTAAATGATGGAGGCACAACCGAATCAAGCGACCGAGTTCGAATCGGCCGAACTCGGAATTTCAGACAACAAAGCAGGATGGAGCGATTTAATAGACGCAATTCCAAAGCGAACGCCGGATTTCAAAGCTCAAGACCCCTTGAAAATGGTCAACGTTGGTACAGACGAACACCTGAGGGAGATCCCGTTGAGTGCAAATCTTGATCAGCAGATGACAAGCCGATTCAAGGAGGTTCTAGTCGAATTCAAGGATTGTTTCGCATGGGACTATACAGAGATGCCAGGATTGGAGCGGTCGATTGTAGAGCACAGACTGCCTATTAAAGAAGGGTTCAGGCCGCATAAACAGCCGGCCAGGAGGGCAGCGCCCGAATTAGTCCCAAAAATAAAAGAAGAAATAGAGAAATTGTTAGCGGCCGGGTTTGTTAGGCCAGCTAAATATGTAGAATGGCTATCGAATATTGTTCCTGTAATAAAGAAGAATGGAAAATTGAGAGTGTGTATTGATTTCAGGAATCTTAATATAGCCACTCCAAAAGATGAGTATATGATGCCTATTGTCGACTTGTTGATTGATTCGGCCGCAAAACAGGGAATGCTATCTTTCATGGATGGATATTCAGGATACAACCAAATTTTTAAGGCCGAAGAAGACATTCACAAGACTGCATTTCGGTGCCCTGGTGCCATAGGGATATATGAATGGGTGGTGATGCCGTTCGGACTGAAGAATGCAGGAGCTACATACCAGAGAGCCATGAACTATGTTTTCCATGACCTCATAGGGGATTGTGTTGAAGTCTATATCGATGACGTCATGGTCCGATCCAAAGATATCGAAAGCCACTTGAACGATTTGCGGAAGGTGTTCATGAGGATGAGGCTGCATGGAGTCAAGATGAATCCAGCCAAGTGTGCTTTCGGAGTACAGGCAGAAAATTTTCTCGGGTTCCTGGTACATAACAAAGGAATTGAAGTTGATGCGAACAAAACCAGGGCTATCCAAGAAGCCAAACCTCCACATGATAAGAAGAGTCTACATAACTTTCTTGGAAAGATCGGTTTTCTGAGACGATTCTTAGCAAATGCGGCTGGAAAGTCGAAACCACTAACCGATTTATTGAGGTTGAAGAAGGAAGAGGAGTTCAAATGGGGAGTCGACCAACAAAAAGCCTTCGAACAATTGAAGCAGGATTTGATGAATCCACCTGTGCTGGTTCCTCCAATTTTAGGACGGCCATTGAAGTTGCATATAGCAGCGGCCGAAGAATCTATTGGAGCATTACTGGCGCAAGAAGACGATGAAGGAGGGGATCGGGCGATTTACTATCTTAGCCGAATCCTAAGGGACGCCGAAGTAAGGTACTCGCCGATTCATAAACTATGTTTAAGTCTTTATCATGCATGCCAGAAATTAGAATATTATATTCAGCCAAGGCAAGTGATAGTGGTAGCTTCGGTTGACATAGTTAAGATTATGATGAATGATCCGGTCAGTAGCCGAAGAATGGCCAAATGGGCCATGAAGTTAAATGCATACGATTTGAGATATCAACCTTTGAGGGCTATGAAAGGACAGATTGTAGCCGATTTTCTGGCTGATCATGTGATACACCCGATAACCGATGACATCAATCATCAGGATCGGCCGAAAGAAATTGGTGAGATAGGAATTGTATACTTGCAACCATGGGTAATGACATTTGATGGTTCTAAAGCCGCTTCAGGAGTTGGAGCAGGGTTTACCCTACAAACACCGGAGGGCAAGATATACAAATATTTCGTGCAACTGCCAGAGTCATATACGAATAACCAAGCTGAATATAAAGCGTTAATTTCGGGATTACAACGGTTGATAGAAGAAGGAGTCAGAGCAATCATTGTCAAAGGAGACTCGCAAGTAGTTGTTCAGCAATTGCTAGGCGATTTTTCGGTTAAGAGTTCGCAGTTGATTAGATTGTATGAAGAAGCGGTTACCTTGTTAGAAGAATTTGATGAGGTGTACATTGAATATATCACGAGAGAAAAGAATGAAGTAGCCAATGAATTGGCTCAACATGCAGCTAAATATCGGTTGATGCCGATAGCAGGAAATGTAGAAGTACGTTTGGCCGAAACAGAGAAGGCCGAATGGATAAAAAAGATAGCACAGACATTAGAAGATCCTTCGGAGGCTAATCCAGCCGAAAAAACGGAAAGCGATGGACTACGTCATAATAGGAGGATTATTATTCAAGCGTGCTATTGATGGAATATTGCTCAGATGTGTCGGAGAAGAAGACGCTAGAAGGGTAATGGGAGAGGTTCATGAAGGAATATGCGGTGCGCATCGGGCAGGAAAATCGATGAAGTGGAGTATTATTCGGCTGGGATATTATTGGCCGAATATGGGTCCTGATTGTGAAAAATATGCAAGAGGATGCACCGAATGTCAAAAACATGGGCCGATTCAAAAGTTACCGGCCGAAGAATTACACATAATGATCAAACCATGGCCATTCAGAGGATGGGCCATGGACATCATAGGAAAAGTTCATCCCTCTTCGTCAAAAAGACATGAGTTTGTGCTAGTGGCAACAGATTACTTCACAAAATGGGCCGAAGCTCAGGCGTATGTCAGCATTTCACAAGAGGAGGTGATTGAGTTTATTAAGAGACAGTTGATTTATAGATTCGGGATCCCACAGACGATTCTAACAGATAGAGGAATTGTATTTGTGGGAGAAAAGGTCAAGGCCTTTGCAGACGAATACGGGATAAAAATTGTGCATTCGTCGCCATATTACCCGCAAGGAAATGGACAAGCAGAGGCCACAAACAAACAGCTAATCGGAATTATAAAGAAAATGATTGAAGATCAGCCAAGAAAATGGCACGAGAAGTTATCTGAAGCATTGTGGGCTTACCGAAATACTAAAACTTCAGCTACTGGGTTCACACCATTTCGGCTGACTTATGGAATGGATGCAGTATTGCCAGCCGAAATAACAGTACCTACTTTGAGAACAAGCCAGGCGGATTCAATGTCGGCCGAACAGTATGATTGTGCGATGAAAGATGAGTTATTGGAGATAAATTCCAATCGGGTGCAGGCCTTTGAGAATTTGCAGAAAAATAAAGATATTGTGGCCGATTGGTACAATAAGAGAATTCGTCTTAAGCGGTTTGAAGTTGGAGACTTAGTTTGGAAAGTTATATGGCCACCTAAGCAGAAGGATGGCCGATTAGGTAAGTGGAGTCCCAATTGGGAGGGACCATTTATTGTTCATACAAGATTACCGAATGGAGCATACGTTCTGGTGGACGAAAATGGTGAGCAGATGTCAAATCCAGTTAATGCAAGATATATGAAGAAATATTATCCATCAGTATGGGATTAAGCATTAAGCGATGCGAAAAAGTAAAGATTTTATTGCATGAACGAATAAGTACAAAAAGGGTGCTACTTCGGCCGAAAGCGGCGTCAATAGCCCGAAATTACAATATACAAGGGAAACGTCCTGGGCTAAAACGGCCAGAAAGAGGCAGAGGCAAGTGGGATCTGAAGTGGTAGATGGCCAACATTCATTCCCAAGCCCAAATTCTTCTAGCCGGCGAGAGAAGAGATGGCTGTGCCAAGAAAGCCAACTCCCAGACCAGGAAGAAGAAAATTTTAATCTGCTCCAGCAAGGATACCCCCTTCTTAGCATTGAAGATAGGGATGAAGTTCGAGGGGTATGGCCTTCGGAGCTTAGAAAAATAATTCGGTCCCATAGAAAGGCGCAATTATTATTCGACCGCCCAAGACTTTGGGACCGATATTAGTAAGATTACGACGGGTCACAACAACAAGAGGGGATAGGGCAGAGCCCGAGTATGACCGTCGGAATACATGTTGAGAAAAGTGTGGGAAGTTCCCAATTTATATGAAGATGATGGTGAAAGGATTAGTTGAACTCGCGTTGCATATAAAAAGGGCTTTCGGCTTAAAAGTAAAGGATCAACCAAAGAGCCAACGGGCCAAGGGGGCCAGGGAGGAGAAGGAATTAAAAGCATCAAGATGTTCATGATTGGTGTTTGCGAGATTATGGAACAAGAAGTGGAGAGGAGCTGGTATTTATAGAGAAAAATGGAGAGATGTCAGTTACAACAAAAAAATGAAACGTAAAGAGAAAAGCATTGATTACGGAAGAAACGTTTCAAGAATCCCAATAAAGCTGCAAAAGATAATATTGTATCAGAAAATATCCTTGGGAACAAGGAAGAAACAGGCGAAATAAGTCTGCAAAAAGACAAATATTTTATAATGGGCCGATTAAGTATACAGAGCGAATCGGCCGAAATAAAAGCCAAGAGTACAGTAAGGGGGGATAGTATTACATCCAAAAAAGAAAATAACAACAACAAAGTTCAATCTCCACTCAAATCATAAGCAATGTCTTCACCGAAGTCACTGGTAAGAGGAGCGGCCGAATTACTAGCAGAAGTTGGATCCAATACTGATTGAAACTCCTGATACGATCGAGCTTCAGCTTCGGCCGAAACCAGAGGATCATCGGGTTGGGACGAGAAAAGCTTGTCGGTAGTGTCTTCGAAAGGATCACACGGAGCATCTAAGAAGAGAAATTAAAAGAAAAGGAAGACATAATCATCGTATATCGTCAGGACCAAAAGAACAAATTAAATATTACCAGAATTCTTCAGATTATCCCCTGAAGGAGGATTGACGAAAAGGTTATCGGAAACCATTGAAGTATTTGGCACCGAAGGAAGTTGAACCGCGACAGAGTGAATCTGATTAAGCGCCTTCTGAGTGTCTGACCACAAGTCACGAAAAACATTAAGGACGTTGTCACTGAAGGATAACCTCAAAGCAAGGTAGTCTGTTTTCTCTTTAAGACTAGCAAGTTTATCCCTCGGAGCCTGAGCAGATTTGTGGAGCTACTTTATAAGTCCTTGCAAATGAGCCGATTCTTGGTCAACTTCGGCTAAGGCATTCTTCACACCTTGTGCCTCATGTTGAAGACGGCTGATTTCGGAGTCAATGGCGGAGAGACGATTCAAATAATTGGATCTGAGGCCATCATTGGCCGACAATTGACTCATATAAGAATGATAGTCAGAAGCATGCTTGTCAAATTCTGCCCTGTGAAGGGTAAGAGAAGCATGCTCATCTTCGAGTGTTTTGCGAAAGACCAAGAGGCTGGGAAGCTCCATGTCTATCCGTAACAGACAGGTGAACATTGCATCAACGACGTTTGACAAGCCGGAGACCAGAAGATCTTGAGGAAAAGTCTGCCTGATATAAGAGATAAGCAAAAGGATAGGCCTGGTTTGGACGGAAAAGGCGTCGGATTGTTCAGAAATCAAGCGTTCAAGCTTATCCAAGCAGGCTTTAAAAGAACGAGGAAATTCCGATGAAGAAGAGACAAATGAAAAGGAAAAGAAATCATCTAGAACATCCTTATCCGGGAAAGGTGAAGAAGGATTAACATTGCCAACGGCCAATTCTCCCAGCCGAGTGTGAACAGGGGAGGGGTTAGGAATAGAGGCGATAGAAGAAGAGGGAAGAGCTACGGCTAGGGAAGTAGTCGAAATGGGAACAACCGAACCAGTGTTGCCACCCTCAGGTGTTCGAGAAGTCAATCCCAGCCCCATATCGGCCGAAGAAACGGGAGTGGTACTGGAAGTAATAGTCGGGTCCTCATCAATAGGATCAAGGGCCGTAGATGAGGGATTAGGTGATTCGGAAGGGCCGGAAGAAACGGTAACTCGAGGAGCCTAGAGGAAAAAAAAAGGGAGATAAATGTTAAAGGGAAGATGGTGAGGAAAAAAAATATAGAAGAAAAGAACGGCAAGAGACCTGATCAGCAGACGAGGCCGAACCCGGAAGAGGCGAACGAGCCGAACGTCGCAGCGTCTTAGGTGCAGGTTCTTTTTTCGACTTCCCTGAACCAGAAGTAGCACGTTTTCGTTTTCCGGAAGTAGCGGGAGCAGACGAAATACGCGGATGAGAGGGAAGGGATGAGACATCATCCAAAGCAGCCCCTGCAAAGAAAAAAAAAAGAGAAAATCTGAGAAAAATATACGATACACAATAAAAAGAAAGCCGAAAGACTTACTAAGCAAAGGAAGTAGAGGGTCATCCTCTTGAGAAGAGCAGGAGTAATCAGGGGCTGAACCAACAACCGAAAACATCATAATACCTGGAAAGCCGCGAGAAACAAGGAGGCTCTGCAAGTTAGTGCCAAAATTAGCATAAGAAAGAGCTTTTTCCCACCAGGTATCGAAACGCTCGGTTGAAAGACCAGGGCGGACGTCGAAAGAACGAACTTCAAAGTTGCAAATCCGGAGGGCCCAAGTACGACAGAGATTTCGGCTGTTCTCAGAGCCGAATCCTTTGAAGGATTTGCTGTATCGATTTGGGTCTCCATAGAGAGGAGTGACCACATCCTGAACAAAGCCGAATTGACGGCTGACTAAGTGAGGATTGTAAACCTCAGAAAGGATAGAATGGTCAGGGGGAACAAACAACGAGCAGTTGAAAATGTGACGAGGAATGATACAAGCATTCCAGACTTGAGCAAACGCCTTCGGAAGGGGTCTACCGAAAGGGGGAGTGTTGATAGCCGAAACCCAACTATCCGGAGTGCCAGAATAGAGGTGGCAGGAAGAAGGACCAAGTGGGGATCGGTTCATGAAGTAGTAAATCCATTGTTCAGTGCGCATTTCAGGAAACCGAACCCCGAGAAGATCGTTAGCAGAAGGATGGGTAGTTTCGAAAGGTTGAGGTTCAAAACGGGACATATCCCTGAAATGCCATACCAGCCAGAGATGAAGGAACCAAAGAGGGCCATGAGATCGGCTAGAGTGGCCGTCGGCCCATCCATGAACCAAGGAAGACATGCCAGAATATAGATGCGCCAAGAAATAGTCGGCGAGAGGCAAATGATTCTTTTTCATAAGGGCCTTGGCCAGAGGGTAGGTCTCAAGAACAACATTCTTGGCAGGGGCGCACCAAAAGAATCGGCTGAGGAAGTGCATCATAAAAGCCACAGATTCGTCCTCAGAAAATTCGGGCTTATCCCCACGATACTTGTTAATCCATGAAGCAAAGGTGAGCCCGGAAGCAAAGCCGGTGTTCTTCGTATTAGGCTTGTCGGAATCAGTAACACCTAAGACGGGCTTTCCAAGAGAGGGCAAGTCCAGAAGAAGCTTAACATCCTCAATGGTTGGAGTCATCATACCCCATGGGAAACAGAAGCAGTTAATGGATGAGTTCCAGAAGCAAAGAAGGGCTTGAATGTAATTGTAAGTAGTAGGAAAGGGTTGAGTACTCAGCTTAATCAAGTGAACAATGCCAGAGTTAACCCAACCTAATCCACAATGAGGAAGGGCCCTTTCGAACCAAGCAACATGTTCCTGAGTCACCAGCGGCCAGGTATTGAGAGGGCCGAAAAGCTTGACAGAGAAATAGTCCGAAAACAAGGGGATCGTCTTCGACTCCCCAAAAAGAACAGAAGCAGAAGTCGTGGCCTCAGTTGAAGTCGCAAGAGGTCCAAGGGTAACGAGGCCGTCACCAATGAGACGAAGCGAAGAAGTCTCAACTAGGGAATCTTCAACATCTTTGATCTTTTGAGAGGAAGGGGAAAGAGTCGGTTGCGCCATCGATGGGAAAAGAAGCAA
Source organism: Hygrophila difformis (assembly GCA_030278955.1). Taxonomy (NCBI): domain Eukaryota; kingdom Viridiplantae; phylum Streptophyta; class Magnoliopsida; order Lamiales; family Acanthaceae; genus Hygrophila; species Hygrophila difformis. The sequence goes on along the minus strand of JAOANR010000252.1, from coordinate 211,453 downwards.
GAAGACGAAGGGAGAACGAGGAAACAGAAAAGGGGAAAATGGCTATAAAAACAAAAGTAAAGGCAAATGAAGGGGCACAGAAGGACGTGGCCGGATATTAAGGAGGAGTTAGCGCACGAAGAGGAAGAGAGAGAGAGGAGTTACTTGGGCTCCTTCGCATGAAAAAATTCGCCCAAGTAAGGAGGGCATCTGTTGGGGCCATATGGAATAATGGGCCGCGAAAGAGCTATTGGGCCATAAGACGTGGGCCAGAAGAAAGAGGAAGTCCCAAAAGAAGATGGGCTCAAGATTAGTAAGGCCGAAAGTACATAGTAAACCGAAGGGAGGGAATCGAGGCTGGTGAAGATTTCGGCCGAAATGGGAAGAAACAGCCGAAACCAAAACAACCGAATTGAAGAGAGAAAGAATTCGGCTCAGAGGAGTTAGCCGGAGAGCGGTTATTCCAGCTCCGGCTATAAATAGGGGTCGACACACTCAAAATCAGGGAGATCAATCCAACCCCCAAATTACTTTTATCAAATTTAATTCCTTGTTATCTTTACTGCTTTCTTTACAGCTTTCCTTTACAGCTTTCCTTAGAATCTAGCCTAGTTTGTAGCGGTTACCATTTCCAAATCCACCGTTGCTCCTTAGCAGCTGGTAGTTTGGTTCCCTGTTTTTGGTGAATTCCGCCGTTGTTTCTTAACAACAGGCAGATTCTCCGTTGTATCTTGCTATTTTTGATCAATTCAGAGAAGATTCAGTCAATTGTGGGCGCATTATTGTTAATCCGAACCCGTAATCGGTTTGATCCTTTTCCGGTAGCCTCCCTTGAGGAGAAAAAGGTCCTTGGCTACACCCGAGCCAAACAAAAAGCATCAAATAATATGTAGTACATAAATAAACATGGAAAATCGTAATTTACAAAAGTTGTGGATTTCTGTGAGTTTATTGTAGAGAACTAAGCTAATCTAATTAACTTACTTGAAAGCCAATTGAAATGGCCCTTTAATAATTCATTACTAGCCGCGCTAGGTAGGAGGTGGTGGATAACCGTCCGTATAAGTATGGTGAGTTGACGGTGGAAAGTGGAAACAACGGTTTAGACTTAGAGTGGTGTGTTTAAATTGGCGGCGGCAGTGGTGGTGGTGCCGCGGTGGCTTTGGTGGAGGATCCTGGAAAAAGTGAGGGGTTTGGTGGGGACGAGGAGGGGGAGGGTAAGAGTAACGGACCCTTGCAGTAGATATTCGTGGCAAGAAAAGTGCCATTATGACGACGACGAGGATCCTGGTAAGGAGTGAACACATGTTCGTATCGTTCATCACTCATCTCTCAAGCCTATATTATATACGTACGCTCAGACACACAATTTTGCAAATTTAGTCATTCGGCATATGTTAATGTCATTTTATAACTAGTCCCCTAGTAACATCTCAATAATTCCAATTTACTTGACCAATTCAATTCATAGTTTACTCTCCTATAGGCTATTTTCGTATACTTCTAGCTCTTTAAACATATTACTCCCTCCGTCCCGCGAAAGTTGACGCGTTTCTTTTGGGCACGGTAATTTATGTAGTAGGGTTTAAAGGTTAAAGTGTTGTGGATATTTGTGTTTAAAATTTTAATGAATTTTCACTTTATTTATTGTTTAACTTTGACTTAATATTATGGTAATGATTTAATTAGAAAAAATATTCAAGTGTAGTCTTGTTAGAATCGTCTAGGTGTCTAGTTTTAGAATATATATTTTATATAATTTTTATTTGTACCTATTTTGAGATATGGAGAATTAAAGAAATGTAAGGGATTTGTATAGAAAAATAAAAGTGTATTGGGAGTTGTACAGAATAGTTAAAGTAATTACTTTTAATGAGTTTTTAGAAACCATTAAGATTCTAATTATATTTATATTAATTTAATTTATCTAAAAAAGGAAACGTGTCAAATTTCGTGGGACAGCTCAAAAAGGAATACGCGTCAACTTTCGCGGGACGGAGAGAGTACTACTTTTTTTCGACGTAGATGAAGGTCGAAGTCATTTTATTCATAAAATATGTTAGTTTTTGATACATGCCACAACGCCGCATGAGATAGATCTACTTTATTTGATTGGTCATAATAAGATTACTTTGTGTCAAGATTTTTGTGTATCATAATTTATTTAAGATAAGTCCCAATAGTAAAAAAATCATATTAATTGCGGAACAACTTAATTAGTCTTCATTTTTGCATTTTGTTTTATGGCAATAATTTCTTAGCTGCAACCTTCAAAAGTGTTTTCATTTTTTGCTGATTGAATCCTGTAAGAATGTAGTATCGCCACTAATTTAATTAATTAATCTCCGATTATTGTACTACTAATTAATAATTAGATATTGTACTCCCATAACTATATAAGCCAATTTGTATAGCCGGCTGTTGTGATGGAATTTTGTTTTATGACTTGTTCACGCGGGAGTAGGTTTAACATATTATGTTTTTTTTAATGCATATCCTTTTTCTATACATAATTTTAGTCCATATCTCTCGATCGTTTTTCATTTCTTTTGTTTAAATTTGTTGTTGTTCCTTGGAACTCTGTGGACTTCAACACCGGATTCATGCTTTCAACATATTCCTTTGTACTTTAGTCATTGGGAATTTAAGTCTTTTTGATGTCCGTTTTCTTTAGGGATTTGTTTAGAAACAAGATAATTGCATTTCGAAGGTGATTTTTTTCTGTTTTTTTCTTTTCTTTTTTTGCCAGTATAGGGAAAGAAATTAAAATAAAAAGGATAAGTTTGTATGAGAAAAAAATATATGAAGAATATTCTTTAGATTTGAGTTTAGTGTAAATGAGAGATAATGATCAGAATTAGGGGTCTAAACGAGCCGAGCCGAGCCCGAATAGTGGTAAGCTCGGCTTGAGCTCATAAGAATTCGAGCCGAGCTTTGACCGAGCCGAGCGTTGACCGAGCTACTTCGAGCCGAGCATTGACCGAGCTTTGACCGAGTCGAGCCGAGCTCGAACTAGTATCATTTTCATTCTTACATAATTTATAAAAGATTATATTTAATATATTGTATATATTTAATTATATTTAATCGTCTAATCTACATATTAAATAATTCTAAAAATATATGTTTAATTAATAATATATTTCTAATTTAAAAATTAAAAGATATAAACAATAATAATACTATACTTTTAATATTTTATATAATTTCTCTATTTAATAATAAATAAATATATGTATAAAAATAAATCGAGCCTATTATCGAGCTTTCGAGCCGAATAGTGGTTGGCTCGGCTTGAGATCATGTGTGTTACGAGCCGAGCTCGAGCTCGAACCGAGCCATTTCGAGTCGAGCTTGAACCGAATTTTGACCGAGCCGAGCTCGAACAATTCACGAGCCTATCAGTCTCATTTACACCCCTAATCAGAATCATCCAGAATCTATTTGAATTTATCAATCAAGCAGGTAACTTCACAAATGAGGACACGCTCAGTCTTCCAACCGACTAATGATGATTAGTACGAAACATAATATTCATTTGGTCTCATAACTTGTCTCTAATGCCAATTTGGTCCATATACTTTTTAAATTTCTCGATCAGGCCATTAATTATATTATTCGTCATTTGGTCTCATGACTTGTCTATCTAATGCCAATTTGGTCCATATACTTTTTCATGTAGTTTTATAATATATATTTTACATAATTTTTTGTTGTACATATTTTGAGATATTAACGATTGAAAATGTGCATTGGATAATGTGCAGAAATGAAACAAGACAGGTTAAATGGGACGGAGGGAGTATGTTATTGATGAAACATTCAAACCTTTAGCCCACTAACAATGTTCATTGTTGGCGTGGACTATCAAAATTTGTCTCAAATTGCATTAGAAATATATTTCGTTACAAAAATCGTCTCAAATACCAACGGAATTAAAAATAAAAAATAAATAATAATAATAATAATAATAATAATAATAATAATAATAATAATAATAATAATTGGTGACATAATTAATATATTTCCATTACAAAATCTGGTTTAAGTTGGTGTAGATTAGAGATGTCAAAATTTTCTCATAATAATCTGAAAATCTATATCTAAGAATGACTAACTCGACTTTTATATAAACAGTTGGTAGTTATCTGAATTTGGTGATTAGTGGCTCTTGTTGTTGATGGTCCAGTCCAACATCCTTCAGACTCTGCATGAAAAACATCCTTCAAACTCTGCATGAAAAGCCTACGCATATGTACTAACATTACCAAATTATAAGTATCAAGTAGTACTAACAATGATGTTTTTGTTGGAGCGGCCAAAAACCGGACCGTCCAAGGACCTTTTTCTCTTCAAGGGAAGCGGCCGGAAAAGGATCAAACCGGCTCGGGTTCGAAATTGACGAATAAGAGAAGGCGCACATACAAAAGATATATGAAAAATCAAGGAATCGGTGGGGATTTAGAATAGTATTGGAAATATCCATGACTTTAATGCATCCCACCAGATAAGTTTATATCTCATTTTTTCTCATTCTGACACAGGACTTTTGAATCATCTTTTCAAAATTATACTCGCCTGGGACTACATATATTGATACAAATATGCAATTGATCTTGAGGAATCCACAGTCATGCTTGATAAATCCAATTCGCAAGTAATAACAAATGATGATTCCAGGAAAAATATTACTTGAATTACAATAGAATATCAAGGAAATGATACAGATCTAGAATTATCGTATATTCTCAACTAACCGAATATGCGACCAGAACGCAGGAAGTCCGATCAATTGGGAATTTCTGATAATCAAGCGTGATACCCGTGCTCTTGGCTTGAATCCACCAGACTTGAATATGCGTTAGATCTTGAATGCGCAGGAAGTCCAAATCTCATGAATCTCTCTATAATTGAACGGATACACACCATCAAGGAATTTGGAACAATGAATCTACCGTCGACCAAGGGGAAGCGGCTAATTCATTTAGGATTGAGCTAGCTAAACTAGGAAAGCTGTAAAGGGAAAGCTGTAAAAGGAAAGCAATAAAGGTACTGAAAAGTAAAATACAAAGATAGAGTAAATTGGGGTTGACCAAGGGGTGGTTTTCTTCTCTATGAGTTGGGGTATTTATAGATGTCTCGAGAAAATAACTCCCCACTTGATAAAATAACCGTTTCTCTGAAAATAACTTCTCTTCCAGATATGCCTCTGTAACCGACTTTTCGGCTGAATACAAGCCTATGGCTTTTCAGCCGAATCTCAGCTTTTCTGTCGAAACTGGTTTATGGATTTTCGGTCGAATTCGGCCTGTATCTCCCGAGTTCCATTATTTTCTTGATTTTCAGTCGGTGTGTTCGGCTGGTCCCAACAGTTTTATTACACACAACACAAAACATCATGGAAAGCAACAAGTCAGAATGATGTTACAATAAGAATCACACAATATATATAAATGCATGCAATGCCAGCTACAACAAACGTATAGTCGACAATGGTTGATCGCAGAATTAATTTATTTATACCATATCACTCTCTTATTTAATTTATATAACAAGTACTCTGCGTCAATCTTCAGTTCATGTCCGACCTGCAAAATATGTTGGAAACCAAATGCATCAAAATTAGCCAATATAATAGTAAAATCTAATCATCATATATTAACATGGGCGGATCTACATATAGATTAGGGTGGCACATCACACCACTTAAATTGATGAAATTGCTATTTTAAAGTGGAAATTTCTTTTACATTTAGCTATATTAGGCTTGGTGACACCGCCTAATTTTTATGGTGACACCATAATTATTCAATTTAACCAAGTTTTTCTCTATATTTTTGTGTTATAGTTATTATCCATAATTTAAATATAGTTTCCACTGTTTTTTAGACATCACTTAAATAAATTTCTGGATCCGCCACAGAATTATACTAAATACTAGCCATATACTGTACTATGGAAAAAAAAATGGAAATGAATTCATGGATTTTTATCTCATTATTATTATTGGCAATATCATCATCATACCTCGTCTTCTCGGTCAACGGTTGCGGGGTTGGGCAGATGATGTTTGTAATCAGGGGCGGATCCACCCTAAGGCCAGGTGGGGCCTCGGCCCCACCCCAAATTAAAAAAAAAAAAATTTCTATTACTTTTTTTTTACCAAAATTTTTTAATTTTTTTTTTACTTAAGATTAAGAAAAAAATAGACTCCGGCCCTACCTCCCGGAAAATCCTGGGTCCGCCACTGTTTGTAATATTTGGAGAGGATTTGTATTCGTAATTCTTTCTGGGTTCTGATGGTACTTTGGCCGATGGATAGTGAGAATCATCAACTTTATAACGATCTTCATCATGATCATCATCGTGGTCGTGGTCGTGGTCATGGTCATTGTCATTGTCATGATCCTGGTCACGATCATCATCCTTGTCGCGATCATTGTCACGATCATTGTCATCACGGTCATGATGATCATCATCATTATCATCGCGGTCATTGTGATCGTTGTCGTGGTCGCGATCACGATCACCACCGTGGTTGCGGTCACTTGGAAAGGAAAGGAAGGGTTCGGTTTATCATCGGGGATGATGTTGGCGAGTATTTTTTCCATGGATGGTACTGATCATTGTGACGGTCCTCTGCAGCGGCCGGGAGGGGCAAACTACTGATTTAGTGAGACTAATATTATTACCAGAAGGGTGGTGATTATTAGTGAGAGGTTTGAGCATGATGCCACTTTGGTGTTTCCAATAACGTTTGTCGTATTGTGTGGTGTGAAAATGGTGATATTTGAATCCCCTTTATATAGGTGTGGATTTACGTGGTTAAGCCCCATTTAATTGCGATTATTATAATAATGTAATAGATTTACTTTAACAAAACATAGTTATTACTATAACCCCATGAATTGAGTTTATGAAAGCGCACAGCTGTATCATTGGATTGGAAGTATTACTTATATTGGTTAAGGTGGTGTTGATGGAGTCGGTATATGTACACACAAGCGACGACTAATGTCTTCAATATATGAGTCATACAGTTTTGGAAGATTTTACCAATCTATATGTATAATATTCCTCTATGTAATAGATTTATTTGGAATGATAAAGTATGTTGAAAAGAACGAACCCTCAAAATTCTCTACTTAAAAAAATTAAAAATAAAAATATGTGACTTTACCCATAATTTTTTAATCCATTTATTACACGCTTGAACAACAATCGAGGGTTATATTTCTCGGGCCTTTAATGGCTCCTCCAAAAAAAAATTGAGGGTTATATACTTATATGTAGGGAATGAGGACTTGGCTTGGTGCTCAAGTCTCCCAACTCCCAATATACAAGTCGGAGGTTCGATTCCACATCCTGCTCATTATCCCTCCCCTTTATCCATTTGTAATTTGTGTGGAATGGATTATTTCCACCATCTATTTCATATCCTGTATAAGTTGTTCAGCAAAAAAAAATGTTGCACAAAAGTACATAATGTATATTTGCAGCTTCAATTAGTTAATGTTGAAAATATTTATTCATCACTTTAAAGTGCAATTTAGCTAGGGATGAAAACGGTACGGATACGGTAGGATAGTGTCGGATACGGATATTATCCATATTTTTTCCCCCGAATTCGGAATCGAATACGGATGGGCCGGATACGAATGAGGTTTCGGATATTTCGGATTACGGATACGGTACGGATACAAGACGGATATATGATGAATACGGATTCAATCGGATACAGATTATCGGATAATTTTTTATAATCTTTTTTTGAAAATTTGATAATTTTTATAAAAATTATTGGATAATTGGATATTTTTTATAATTATTGATAATTTTTAATTAATAAATAATAATATATTAATATATTCGGATATCCATATTTAAAATCTGGATAGGTCAGATATTTTCGGATACAGTCAAATATTTTCGGATGCGAATACGAATGCGGATATTAAAATACGGATTCGGATTTTAATATTACGAATACGGTATCAGTCCAGATAGTCGAATACGGATTCAGATTCGAATATAATCGGATACGGCATCGGATCGATCGGATATTTACCATACCGCTTTCACCCCTAAATTTAGCACATTCGAATAGCATTTCAGGTCGTAGAGGCAGCATTTTCATTTTTCTGCTTACAACTAAGATGTTATTTTCCTTACGTGGTAGCCACAAAAGCTATTACAGAGAGGAAGGCCGAACTTACCCTTCTTATTGTTCTCCAAAAGTGAGATGAGGGCAATTTTATACGGTTCGAATAAAATCCTAACCTCTCATTAGCTAAGTCCGAATCAATGAGTCAAAAATTTGAACAAAAACTAGCCCCCCCTATTTTTATTTTATTTTAGTTTTTTTTTGGGAAGCCAGAAGCCCCTCTATTTGATATGTTTTTATTTGCTATTTTTGGCTTTTACTTATAATAAAATATACTCCATATATTTTATAATAATTTGAATTTTTAAAATAAGTGATAATATTTGAACTACGAAAACGCAAGCTGTTGTTTCATGTTTATAGTTCTATACGACTATATTTCTATTGTTTAACGAAAAAAACAAGTCTATAGAAAACGGGTACTAATATTTTTTATTCGGGGAAAAAAAAAAAGCCTCACATCCAAACAGAATATAATGCCCTCATTTAGCAATATTTAAAGAGATGCTATAGCTACTACTATACGTAGTCTATTTTAAAATTTAACTACCTGCTCCAAAAGATAGAGGATTTTTTACATAGCAAAAAAAACAAAGGGAAAAAAAAGAAAAAAAGAACTCGTATATTCTATATTAATATATTAATATATGTGCAATGTGCAACAACATTTCGAGATGTTTGCAAACTGCGAAGTGAATTAGCAGTTGAAGAAACTAAAGTATTGAACCATCCAACGTGTGATTCTATCCTACAAAAAATTACCAAAAAAAAGAAAAAGGATCGGAGCTTTCACAAAATAATTAATTAATGGAAATAATGAGCATCTACAAAAAAACAAAAACAAAAAATAATTAATTAATTAAAAATATTAAAAAATGAAGTAAAACTGGACTGAAATTACATAAGATCTGAAGCGCAGAATAACGCATGCTACACAAGTCAAAAATTGATTAATTGAACAAGCGATATATGAAGACATGCGGGAGCAGGAGACCATGGAGCTAGTGCTGTGTAGAAGCAGGACCTCAAGAATCAAGATATCGGCTTACATTACTGGGCCGTACTTATGTGAATGTTAAATTATTGGCCCAGCCTGTTTATATTGGGCCGTACTCAAGAATCAAGAACGTGAGCCCAATGTGTAACAAGGGCTTGGCAATTCACAAATCACAAGTAGTACGGATACCATTTATGTTCATAGTATATCACAATAATTGGTGGCGTTTTTTCATTCAATTTTAGGCGGAGTTGGTTTTATGATTTTTTGAGGAGCCACGTGGCATGCAATTATGAATGATTGTTTTCCATGTAGGGTTTTTTTTTAGTGTGTATACTGTGATTTACAAGAAACCCTATAAGTCCTTTTATAACTTAATAAGGTTTTACCATAATGTCAAATCCTTTCAACAAAGTATGGTGTTACACAAAGTTTTCCAACTTGTCGGTAAAAGGAACATTTTAGCTCACTAATTGGGCATGTACAGAAAGACAGTACAGTGTGTGCATGAATGATGGTAGTATTCTGTCATTTTATTGTCATTGTCTAACAGGATTTTAATTTGCCCTTTTGATATAGTAGTAATTGTTAAATTAAATGGGTCCGAATACAGAAATCATTAGCCACCTCCATTTGTAAATAAATCCAAGTAAAAAAGAAACATAATAATCAAATTAAGAATAGCTGTATTATATGGTACTCGTATCAATTATTGCCCTTGACTTGTCAATTAGTTGTAATGAATTTTCTTCTGAATAAATGAACCAAAAACGATTTAATGAAGTGAAAAATAGTACTATTAGTACCCAGTTTTCATCTTTTTCTTTACCGGCGGCTATCGCTGTGCCTTTCTATGCAGTAATTTTTCGTTTTCGCTTTCTAACAAAGTGCTTCTACTTGTGTTCACACCAGACGTTACAAAATATATTTATAAACTAGTATTACCCCAAATGGGTGGGATGCTGTGTGATAACGATAGATAAAACATAGTTTGGCATAATATTTTAATAAAACATTTAAATTTAATATTGAAGGATACAAAATAGTACACATTCAAATATGCTTTAATTTTGTATGAATTTATAATTATTTGCCAAAAAATTCCATCCAACAATTCTGTATATAATTAATTCACCAACGATTAAACATGAAATATTAATTATTAAAAGCTTGATTGTTAACCACAATAATTTAAACAATACTGTATTATTTAACTGCCTATAATATTTATGAAATATTTAACCTAAATAATGTACATAATTTTATAGAATTTATATTTAATCCAATTATCTATATCTAACAAAGTGATAATATCCATAATAAAGTGTGATAATTAATTTATGTAATGTCGTAATTTTTTATAACTTAAATACATTATTTAAAATTACGACATTACATAAATTAATTATCACACTTTATTATGGATATTATCACTTTGTTAGATATAGATAATTGAATTAAATATAAATTCTATAAAATTATGTACATTATTTTTAAAAAAAAAAAATATACAGTAATCTACCGTTTAATCTTGTAAGTAAAAGGTATCTTGAGACAAAAAAAAAATTATAATATAAAATTAGCAAATAAAATCACAATTAATTTTTTAAAAAAAATTTAGATTATTATTTTGAATATTAATATAAACAATTTCGCTTTCAATATAGATAATTTAACCCAATTAATTCATATTAAGCAAATAAAATATTTAACTAAAAAATATCATAAGTAAAAATTAATTATATTACACAATTGACAAATAAGATTAATAGGGATATAATAAAAAGAGTTTGATTTTAAAAAAAAATTAAAGTAAAGCCCATTAATTATTAGTCAATCACTAATCATAACATCAATAGATTTTATATAGTATAGATGTGAGCTTTCACGGTTCAATCTTGATTCAAAATTACAGTTACAGTTTTTTTTTTTTATTAACTGTTGTTTCACAATCTCAAGATTCTAAAAAAAAATTGAACACAACTACTACAAGAAATTTTATGTTTTAGCGATCGAAAAAATTTGATAAAATTCAGTCACTAGAAAGGTTGGCGATCGAATTTGCTAGATTCGTCAGCGAGCACAATTTAGCGCGCGAACGAATTTCATTATCTACCACAATTTTAGCAACCAAATCCGAAATATTACTAGTATTGAACATAAACATAGCGATAATTAAATTCTAGACCCCTTGCGTGACTAGCTTAACGTAAATGATGCCACATGAAATCTCGTTGATTGTATTTATTGTTGCTTTAATTGAAATTCGACCGTAATTGCATGCTCTCCGCCAAATTATAATTCCTTTATGAAATTCATAATTAGTTTATTAGGACCTAGCCCAACCGGTTAAGTCTCTTGACTTCCAACGGAAGGTTGGAGATTCGATTCCCACCGGCCCCCTATCCCTCCCTTTATTTCCCCTTTATAATTGTGTGGCATGGGCTCCCACCACCCCTTTCCAGGCCTTCAATGGCTCCTCCAAAAAAAAAAACTACCATATCATTCTATCAATGAAACCATGCAATCAAGAGTTTTCTCGAGTTTTGATAATTTGGTTTGTTTCTGGAAATTCTAAATTACCCTTGTTTATCATTTTGTATATGGTTTTGTAATGTGTACAGTTGAAAAAGGTATATTGACTAGCGATGTTGTGGGGGTCGCTAAAATATGAATTTAAAAAAATTTAAAAAAACATATAAAACTCAAATTTTGGGTTAATATTTGAAGTTTTTTCTTATAGATATTCCAATCTAAATATTTATAGTATGAAAAATATGATCTGCTTCGTGAAGCATACACATTTCTTGTACGTACTAATATAATTGTTAAATTCCCACATCGATTATATGTTGGATTATTCCCTATTTATATGGGCATGAGTCGCTCTACCTATCACCAATTGATTTAGGTTGACGGCATAGGTTCATTTTATTTCTACCAATAATATAAGCCTCTCGGGTTGGACACTCTCCCTAATTAATTAGCTATAGTCTATAGAGGATAGCAAATGGATTCAAACAAAGTCAAATACTAGTAGTATTAATTTCTACACTTACCGCCCTTTTTTATATTTATTTATCAAACACTTTACTATAATTACTTAATAATTCATATTAAATCAACAGTGGTCGTACAGTATTTTATTTTTTTTTTAAATATAATCACCAAATAGTCGTATATAAACGTGCACAGTTACACCGACAACTGGCTTACAAACTGATATTTTTAATACTTTTAGAATTTCTCCATGTGTTTTACTACACATATATAGCAAATGAATTATTACTATAGTTTAATAATTGTACAAACTGATCAGATCAGCCATCAATATGATGGTAATAAAATTCTCAACTACACCTTAAAATATTCTCTAGGGAAAAAAAAAAGAAAAAAAAAAGAAAATTATCATCCACAGCTTAGCCGCCTCGAAATTGGCGCATCCCCATTTTCCTCCTTATAGAAACGCTTATATTGTAGTAAGTATAATTTATTTATTCTTAATTCACTTATTTATTTATTTAAGTTTTATTGGTGACAAAATAAGGGAGAATAAAGTGCATAAGATGACTAAGGAGTGGGTGTGGATAAAGGGATCCGACGAAAGTAAATATTCCTTCGAAATTGTACGCTTATATTTGTCCCAATACTATAGAGGTCCCAAACTTGGTGCATTAAAATACTGTGACCAAATAATCTGTTGGCTCTCAACTAGAAAAGCTTGCTGGAAACCAGAAATTGAATTTCCTTTTCATACATATAAAATTTTCTGAAAATATTTACCTTTTTTTTCCCCCTCTTTATGTAACCCTTATATTCAGCATGCTACCGGATACAGTATTATTTGATTTATATAGTATCAAAAGCTATATGTGAAATTATGTGACTCTTATACACTATATATAACCACTGATAGCTACAACATTCACTTGGGGTTGCACTAAAACTATCTGTCATTTAATTTTACCCAATATTAAAAACTTAGCGACATCATTTACAAAATTGGACATACAAAAATTATGTGTACAATTAAATTTAATTACTGATCATTTTCTTTTGAGAGTGTTTCAAAATAATTGTAACATTTTTTAACGTACCAAACAAGTGGTCAGCTAATATAAAATGGAAGTATAGAAATTATAATACTATTTCTTCTACAAACATTGGGTTCGTGAGTTTACCCTTCAATGATCTATACTGCACAACATTGGATCAATCAAATAAATCATATTTTGATGTATCTAAAAAAATCTGAATAGGGGATTATTCAACTTAGTTAACTCTTCACCTTTCGTGACGTCACCGCAGTATTAACTCTTCTAAACTGTCGATCACTCAGCTTAGACAGCTACTACGAAGCGAGGTAGTAACTCATAGTACAAAAACAAAATAAAATATTCACATGGATCAACATAGCATATCCGGGCTACAAGCCCTGAACAATTCATCAACAAGCCAGAAAGTCCAATTAACCCCCAACATAATTAAATAAGTGCAATCTACACTGTTTAGGTCTGTTGGAACTTGTGGCGGATGTAATGTTCTTGTATAGTCGGTCGTGTACTACACCCTTCTGAATAAAGTTTCTTCTCCTCAAAAAAAAAAAAAAAAAAAAAAAAAAAAAAAAAAAAAAAAACTCTTCACCTTTCAACAATCTCATATTCTCATTATATCACTTATCCCTTTTTCTCACGCGTTGTATTATGGACGACTTGTTTTTCATTCCTTGTTTCTAACTTAACTATCAATGCATTAGAATTTTTATAATTGTGATCATAAACACGACACTATTTGCGTGTTAGTGCAATCTTGTCATCCTATTCTAATTTGATTTTGACCTCATATTTTGGCACATTAGTCTTTGTCTAATTGTGGAAATAAATTAATTTTATCCTTTAAACTACCATCATAGCTAGCATCAAATTTTAAAAATCAAAGTTTAATGTCGACATATGTTGGTAATGTTGGCCCAATTTCTTTTTGGTTTTGGTTTTTACGTCGATAAAAATCTTCCTTTTCAAAAGAAGAATAATATAGACCGACGACGACATACGTGGCATGATGGAAAAAATAATTGAAACATTGAATACTACTGCTGTACGATACCCAAAAAAAATAAAATAAAATAAAATAAAAAGTGGGTGGGATGGACGATGGAGGAGACGGTGAATTCGTTACGTTACTTAAAGTTGTAGCAATATAATTAAATTTAACTTTTGATGGATATAAAAATGCATGGAAACATGATTTGGTTTGGGTGACGATGATGTAATAATTTTGGGTATTATACGTACAAAAGACTGTTGTCCTAAATGAAGGCTGTAGCTTAATTTGAATGATTGAAATCCCAAATTTGCAGCCTAGTCTCCGCGTTTGAGCCCCACCATATCTAATCATGTCTGCATTCTTTGATCCGTCCTTTTTACTCGATCACTTTTTTTATTTTAAATTTTTTACAGATTGATTGATTAAATTTTATGTATGTTCAGAATAACTGCACCAATTTCTTCCAAATGAATCTAGACGCAATTAATGTACTACTATGTGGTTAGTTTCTATTATTCCAGCAGTAGCTCGAAAAACATTACTATTAATTTACTGATCAAAATGTTTCTGCATGGGACAAATTGGCATTCACCATATTCAGACGAGAAATTTTGTAAAGGACAAATAAAGTAGTTGAATGAATTATCAACCCAAGGAAATTCCCCCACATTTTAACGATTGTGCTGTACGCACGTTTGAGCAAAATTGTTGAGCATATATAAAGTACTATAAACATATCAATAGAGTTATAATACAAAACATTACTAAGTATCGAGGTATGTTTCACCAAAAAAAAAGTATCGAGGTATGTTTTTGTGATATGATCACCCAACTATCACGTAATCCATCGCGCCCATCGCCCAACCATCACCCAATCATCACATAAACCATCTCGTCCATCACCGTATCCAACTATCCATACAAGATGCCAACAATAAATGTTCTCACACATCAATATGTAAGCACCTACAGATTGCTACAAACTACTCACTCCCTAAACATATATATATGTGGCTATGTTTGGAAAATAATTAGAGTTTAAAGTTTGGATTTTGGAATTTAGAGTTAATGGTAAAAAAAAATATTTTTAAATTGGGTTAGTTTTAAGTAATGGTGTTCGACGTTAGAATTTTTTTTTAAAAAAAAATAGAGTTTGGAGTTTTGAGTTTGAAAAGTTATAGTTAAGGAGATAGCCTTCAGAGTTTGTAGTTTAGATATTAAAATTTAAAAAATAAAATAAATTAGAGTTTAGAGTTTTTAGTTTGAAAAGCTATAGTTAAGGAGATAGACTTCTAGTTTAGTTTAAATATTAAAATTTAGCAGCTACTGAAGTTAGTATTTACAATATATATAGTGTTTTAAGCTATTTTAGTATGTATTTTAAAAGTTAAACGATAATCGCTAATATTTTTTACCGCCTATATATTTGCAAACTACATCCATTAATTTCCACTAAATACATTAATTTTTAATCCCCAGCAAAGTTTTTGTCCAATCATCATTCAATAAATAGAGATAATAAACTTGTGTTTGGCTTAACCTTAATTAGGATTGACAATATGTCCTCAAAATCATGCATATATTTTATACATATTCATATTTTATAATAAAAATAAATAAATTACTAATATATTAAAAATCTACATCTAATTTAAATATTCAAAGCATACCGTGTTATGTGCATGAGATTGCTGAGGGTCACCCCCATCACCATCCTAAAATTAAACAGACATTTTAAGAATATCTCACTGAAATCCAGCAAACAAGTGGCAACTTGACTACTTATACTTTTATTATGCACATAAAAATCCCTCTTAACTGAAATTTATACTGTCCACACAATAATAATATTTCACTATGGCTGGTCAAAGTTTTTTTTTTTTTTTTTTTGATACAGTCTGAGAAGGCGAGCAAAGATAAAGAAAAATAAAATAAAACAATCAGAAATAAAAAAAACTCCAAGTAACTCCTTAGAACCGATGAAAGATGGTTCCCGTCGCATCCAACTCGAAGGCGGGCACGACTTCATCTGGGGGAAACGCCCAAGTAGTATAAAATTCCTCCAAACCAGCAGCTCTCCGAGCAAGAGCGTCCCCCACTTGAATTGGGCATGATTTTTATTTCTGCAGACCTAGTATAAATTTTACCTAACTACTGAAGTTTATGTGAGATGAAATTAATTTAAATTTGGGGCCACGTATCCATTTTTGTCGCATTTTTTTAAGGGAATCCAATGAGATGTCCTTAAATCATTTCTAATTTTCAAGGTACTGTTCCAGCTTCATTAACCAACCAATTTAAATGGCTGGATAAAAAAAAAAAAAAAATGTCACTGAGTTAGGCATGGATTGTAATGAATTCGCCCAATTAAGAATAATTAACAGGTTTGAAATTAATTACTTAGCATATACAGTATAATAACAATGAAAACATGTGATGATGAGACTAAACAAAGATCAGAAATAAAAACAGGATATTTTATTTGTTTGACTGGAACACACAGCCATCGGTGAATTACATGAACACAAACCTCTGCACTTAATTTGCCAAGATAGACTATTACAGTAATTAATAATTTAATAAACAAAAGGCACAAATCTATGATGCGATATAACCAAAACCAAGAAAAACACCAAACAAATATATTCATCTTCTGCTTCTGCATCGGGATGTTATTGTAATAAATATATCTAATGGTCGTCTTGATCTTCCCCATTTGTCCCATGCACAAACATATACTGTATATTATCCATCCATCGCTTTCAGTTCCTCATCCACTTATTTCAGAGACATTAAATCTCGTTTCCTGCAGCATCATAAACGTTAATTAGGTTAATGAATAGACGTATAATTAAGTAATTGGTTTAAAAGTTAGAAAGTGTTTATCTTAGTGAGTGTAGTAAAGAAGCTTACTTGGAAAGCTTGGAATGGTGTTTTTGCTTCAGTGGTGGTAAGGAGGGGGTGGGGAGGAGTAGGTGTAAGGCTTGTGTGGGGGATATTTGTGGACCGGTGGAGGTGGTGGTGGAGACTTGTAGTGGTAGTGAGGAGGTTTCACAACCTTAGGCGGTGGTGGTGGTGGTGGGGACTTGTAGACCGGTGGAGGTGGTGGTGGGGATTTGTAGTGGTAATGAGGTGGCTTTACGACCTTAGGAGGTGGTGGTGGTGGTGGTGACTTATAGTGGTAGTGAGGGGGCTTTACAACCTTAGGCGGTGGGGGTGGTGGGGACTTGTAGACGGGTGGAGGTGGTGGTGGTGACTTGTAGTGGTAATGAGGAGGCTTCACCACCTTAGGGGGTGGTGGTGGTGGTGATTTGTAGTGGTAGTGAGGGGGCTTCACAACCTTAGGGGGTGGTGGGGGTGGTGACTTGTAAACGGGTGGGGGTGGTGGTGGTGACTTGTAGTAGTAATGAGGGGGCTTCACAACCTTAGGTGGAGGTGGTGGTGGTGACTTGTAAACTGGTGGCGGTGGGGGTGGTGACTTGTACACCGGAGGGGGTGGTGGTGGAGATTTGTAATAATAATGAGGAGGTTTCACGACCTTGGGTGGTGGTGGGGGTGGTGACTTGTACACCGGTGGTGGTGGTGGTGGAGATTTATAGTAGTAATGAGGGGGTTTCACGACCTTGGGTGGGGGTGGGGGTGGTGACTTGTACACCGGTGGGGGTGGTGGTGGTGACTTGTAGTAGTAATGAGGGGGCTTCACGACCTTAGGAGGTGGTGGTGGTGGAGACTTGTAAACAGGTGGGGGTGGGGGTGGAGATTTGTAGTAGTAATGAGGGGGTTTCACAACCTTAGGTGGTGGTGGGGGTGGTGACTTGTAAACTGGTGGTGGTGGGGGTGGTGACTTGTAGACCGGAGGAGGTGGTGGTGGTGACTTGTAATAATAATGAGGAGGCTTCACAACCTTGGGGGGTGGTGGGGGTGGTGACTTGTACACCGGTGGTGGTGGTGGTGGGGATTTATAGTAGTAATGAGGGGGCTTCACGACCTTGGGCGGTGGTGGTGGTGGTGACTTGTACACCGGTGGGGGTGGGGGTGGTGACTTATAGACCGGTGGGGGTGGAGGTGGAGATTTGTAGTAATAGTGAGGGGGCTTCACAACCTTCGGGGGTGGTGGCGGTGGAGACTTATAAACGGGGGGAGGTGGTGGTGGTGGTGATTTGTAGTGATAATGAGGGGGCTTCACCTCCTTAGGCGGTGGAGCTTTGTAATGGTGAGGTGGGTGAACATGGATGTGTGGTGGCGGAGGCGGCGGCGACTTGTGATGGTGTGGAGGATATGTATGTACCGGTGGTGGAGGTGGAGGGGAGGAGTATGGGTAGTTGGCAGTGGATGTTGTGGCCAAGCAAAGCGCCACAATTGCCACTAGAGTGGCAAAGAGAGCACCCCCTTGTATGTGTGCGCCCATTTTTTGGGTTATTACTAGTCACCCTGTGTTGTTCTCTTACACCATACCCTCATGTGTCCCTTTATAGCTTGGCTTTTACCATAACGTCCAAATCATGGTTAAATTCTTCTTTTTCTTTTTTAACTTTGTAGTAATTATTATATTGTTCTTCCTGGTTGTCTTCATGTTACACTTTGACTTCTCAATGTGGGAATAGGATGCATCCATTTGTTTTTAATCTATTGGCATTTGCCAAGTTGGAATTTTCTACTACTCGGAATGAATCTGTATTATTATGTAAATAAAGTCTTCCCTATTCCTAGTCGTCGCTTCTCCTTTTTTCTTTTTTAAATCCTTTTTCCTCTATTGTTTGCCCTTTTGTGTGTACAGAAAACGTGTGGATGGACTTTCTTTTTCTTTGTGTACTGCTGGGGAGATCCCGGATTCGAAGACCGGAGCAATCCACGCCATTCTTGATGTTTGGATCCCGTAATGAACGTTGTGGATCAGATTTATTCCTTGGCTCCCGAGGTTCATTTCCAAGTCTGCATTTATTCTGCCTGGTGAAGGGACCATTCAGCCTTACACTACTTATTCTCCTATTCATATTTTGCATGGATGATAGTAATATTAGTACAGTTTCTTTTTTACTTGCTTTTGTCTTTTTTTCATCAAATGAAGGTGGGAAAATACTGCTGTCATTTTCTTCTCCACTTTATTTGTGTAAATACTTCTCTCAGTTAACATCACCAGTAGAACTATTAACCCTTTGTGTCACTTCTATGGCAAGAATTATGTAAGATAGTAAATATACAGCCGCGATACACCAGATTCATAAACTAGCTATAGATCAATTAGGAAGAAGTAATTTTCTTATTCATGGTCAATTCCGTCATACATAATTTCATTTGTAAATCCATTCGGATAATTTTGGAGTAAACTAGAATGAGTAGCTAGCGAGTAGTTACTTATTGTCCAGAAGCCAAAAAATTTTTAGAGCTTCAAGTACTGAATGATGTACATAACTCAAGAAATGATATTTTCGACTAGCCAGTATATATATAGGCATCATTTTTCCATGGCCTGACATCATTATTTCTGTAGGCATCATTTTTTAAGTGGCAAATATCACCTTGATGATATATAGACATCATTTTTCTATGACCGGACATCATTTTTGCAATATAATCATAATTTTTATAGGTGTAGAAGTCATCACATAAACTGTATCTGCTAGCAGGGCTGTTCTCAATAGAAGTAATTTTTTTTTTTTTTGTCGGTAATAACTTTTTACAGCACTATTATAAGCTGCTCCTATATACTTCTATTTTAATTCTTACATTGTTAGTGCTTTTTTTTCAAGGATTTGATGAATTTCTGAATTTATGATAGTCCAAATAAGTTAACTACTGCAAACAGGGCTTGATTTGCGAAACATGTCGATTTTGTTGGAATATGCAAGACCGAGGGTTTTTATTAAAGTACATCCGCTCAAGATAAAATTAATTATACTTTAATAAATAAAGTCATAATTGAGAGAGTTTTGTACTTGGAGCGTAATCGGATAAATTAATTGCTATTGTGGCTATAAATTCATCATTATATTCCAAATTATTATGCTTCTTTGCTACGGCGCATAAGGAACTTCAGGGATAAATTTGAGGAGGGCACATTTCATCATGTGCTTCGTTAGGGAAACATAGTAGCGGATCGTCTTGCTAAACATGGTGCTTCTGAGGAAGCTTTCTATAATATTTGAGCATTTCCGCCTGATTGAGTATTAATGATTTAGCGGCAGATGCTTTCGTGTGTTTCACCAAATATTAACTTGTTAATCCTTTTTTACGTTATTGTTATTTTCCTTTTTCTTCTTCCTTTGTTTGTTGGCTTTGCCTTCTTAAAAAATAAATAAATAAATAAATACTATATACTTCCTCCGTTCTCAAATGTTTGCCCCATTTGGTTTTGGGGCACTATTCACCCATACATTTTGATTTAAAGTTTTATTATAGTTATACAAGTTAAAATATAGCCAAGAGGGATCTTGTTAGATTCGTCTCGTCGTGTATTTTTAAATATCGAACTTTTAGAATTTTTACATATACCAAACTTGAGTTATTAATGATTCAAAATGTGCATTGGACTGCGTGCGCAGTGAGTCCGTAGCAAATATTTGAGAACAGAGAAAGTATTAATCCAAACACACCTTATTAGAGATTTCAACCTTAGTTCCATTGGCGTATGTTTGAATCTTTTATATGAAAAAAATTATTTAATCCAAACACACCTTATTAGAGATTTCAACATTTGTTAGTTTCATTGGCCGTATGTTTGAATCTTTTAGTATATGAGAATGGTAAGTACTCCTATTATAATAGTACTACAAAATTAATGTTTAACCGGAGTAGGTGATGGCCAATATGGAAATTTCTAAGATAGCAGACATAGTACTACTGTGTAATAAGATAATAATAATAATAATAATAATAATAATAATAATAATAATAATAATAATGTATTTATGCGGGGATTATTTAGTTGACAAGTTGCATATGTACAGATCACTAATTCCGAAAATGACTATGCCTATATATTATCTATGCATATATATATAGCAATTAATAATGTATGTACCCCAGACAATAAAATTTTATATTTATATTACAATTAGTATATATGAGATGTTTTGGAATCAGCGGATCGCTAGCAGATAGCAGATTCGAAGAGAGAACTGTGAGACAATACACTCTTTCAATATGCTATATGCTGGTCAATATACTGTCATCCAAACAGCCCTAGTATTAGAATTGTCAAATAAATAAATGTTAATAATTTAATAATTAAGATAATGTATTAAATGACATAAAAGTTGGTTATGAAATTCATAGTTTAATGGATAAAATATTCGTTGCTCTATGTTATACGTGAAGCTGCCCTCAGTTTTCTAGATGCAATAACAGACAAAATATCGCATATGGAATTGTAATTACTAGTATATTTTTGACTTAATTTCCCAAAAATACAAAACAAAATAAAAAAATAAAAACTATTCACACATACTGCAACACAGAATTCGAAAAATATTTATGCATTCAGTACTTTCTTTATTCTATTTTAAATGCCAGTTTCAATAATGCGATACAATATTTTGTTATTAAAACGATCTTTATTTATTTTATTTTTTTTGGTGAACAGTCTATACAGATTAGAAAGTTGTGGTAGGAGTCCATACAACACAAATTATAAAGGGAATAAAGATGAGGGATAAGGACCAGGTGGGGAATCGAACCCTCGACTTATAGGTTGAAAATCGAGGGCTTGACCACTAGGGTAAATCCCCCTCCCAACAATCTTTATATTTGGTACAAATTGGATTAAATTTCTCGGTCGATAAGTTTATAGCTGAAAACTTTTACTACAATCTAAGCTACTTTTTAATTTTTTTTAATCCACTATTTGAATAATGCTAGTATATGTTTAATTATACAGACCTATATGTATGGCTCCAATAATGTCAACACCTAGTTAGTTAATATTTAACGTCCGCTATAGTGGAATTTCATAATCATATAAGTTGGTATGACCAAAATATATTTAACTATTTATGTAGCAAAATAATATATATATATATATATTATTATGCATGTAAACAAAACATGTGAATGTCTAGTGTTCAACATCCATGTTCATGCCTTGATCATAAGGTTAGACATGTGAAAGTCTTGAAATGTATATGCCTTGATTATGAGGTTAGTAAATAGTGAGAGGATAAAAAAGTTTATAAATAGCCTATGTAATGTATTGAGAAGTTAGAAAAATTTTATGCAAGCTTAATACTTGTTTCATTTCATAGCCATAATTATTACACTTTATCCATTTTATTATCCCACCTTTAAACTTACTTTCTTTCACCATTTAATCCCAATTTCCATTACAATACTTCCACTATAAACACAAGCTAATAAGCCATATACCATTTTATTGTACACATACATAAATAAATATAGTTATTTCTATAACACGTTATCAGCACGAGGAGACTCTGTCCAGATTATCATTTGAGAAATGGATGCTGGAAATTCAAAAGTCGGAGATGATATCTGCCTCATTGACAGTGCAACAACGCATAGCATTTTGAAAAGCAAAAGCTATTTCTCCAATTTAAAATTGGAAAAGACCGCAGTGAAAACTATAAGCGGTAATGCAAAATGCATTGAAGGCTCCGGTAGAGCTGTTATATTTCTCCCTGAAGGGACAAAAATGGCAATTGAAAATGCCTTGTTCTCATGCAAAGCTCGAAGAAATTTACTGAGCTTCAATGATATTCGAAAAAATGGATATCACATTGAAACTTCAAAAGAGGCAGATCACGAGTATCTTTTGATAACTCGAATTGAAAATGGCAAAAAAAATTTGTGAATGAAAAATTGTCATGTTACTCCTCTGGCTTATACTATACAAAAATATGTGCCGCAGAAATACATAACCTAGTAGGCTTGAAAGCTACTAGTGAATTTATTACCTGGCACGATAGACTTGGGCATCCTGGCAGTGTAATGCTGAGGCGAATTATTGAAAATTCAAATGGCCATACATTGAAAAGGCAAATGATATTGAACCCAAATGAGTTCAATTGTGCAGCCTGTTCACAAGGGAAATTGATAACCAGACCATCTCCAGTAAAAGTGGGAATTGAATCCCCTACATTCCTAGAAAGAATTCAAGGCGATATATGTGGACCTATTGATCCACCGTGTGGACCTTTCAAGTACCTTATGGTATTAATTGATGCGTCATCACGCTGGTCACACGTTTGTTTATTATCAACTCGCAATTTGGCATTCTCAAGATTACTTGCACAAATTATAAAATTGCGAGCACAGTTTCCAGATCATCCGATAAAGAAAATACGCCTTGATAATGCTGGAGAATATACATCACATGCATTTGATGATTTCTGCATGTCGATTGGAATTACTGTTGAACATCCTGTGCCTCATGTGCACACGCAAAATGGTCTGGCAGAATCATTTATTAAGCGATTGCAATTAATTGCAAGACCTTTGTTAATGAAATCAAAACTCCATGTTTCTGCTTGGGGACATGCTATATTGCATGCAGCCGCACTTGTGAAAATAAGGCCGACAAGCTATCATAGCTACTCCCCTACACAAATTGTGTTTGGAAAGGAGCCCAATATATCCCACTTGCGAATTTTTGGGTGTGCGGTTTATGTACCGATTGCGCCACCACAACGCACAAAAATGGGACCTCAAAGAAGGTTGGGCATATATGTCGGGTATGAATCACCCTCGATTATTAAATATCTTGAGCCAAAAACGGGTGATTTATTTACTGCAAGATTTGCAGACTGTCATTTTGATGAAACTCAATTCCCGACATTAGGGGGAGGAAATGATCAACTAAAAAAGGAAATATCTTGGCAAAGTCCATTTGATTTCCTTGATCCTCGTACAAGGCAATGCGAACTTGAAGTTCAAAGAATTGTGCATTTACAGGGAATTGCAAATCAATTACCCGATGCTTTTAATGATGCTGCTAAAGTCACAAAATCATATATAAATGATGCAGCAAATGCACCAGCCAATATAAATGTCCCAGAAGGACAAATTTCAAGTGCAAATGAACCTACTGCACGCCTGAAGCGTGGTAGGCCTTTGGGTTCCAAGGATAAAAATCCACGAAAGAAGAAAATTATCCATATGGGTGATAAATCAGTCACAGATGATGCTCCTGAAGGAGAAATTGATTCAACCCCCGAAAAGGTTGAACCTGAAAATATTCACCCAGAAGAAAATGAAGTTATTGAAACTTCTTTCAATTATATCAATACTGGGAAATGTTGGAACCGAAAAGAAACAAACGTTGATAATGCCTTTGCATACAACGTTGCACTTGATGTAATGGAAAATATCGAGGATCCTGAACCAAGATCAGTTGAAGAATGTCGGAAAAGAAATGATTGGCCAAAATGGAAAGATGCGATTCAGTCTGAACTAGATTCACTGAATAAACGAAAAGTATTCGGCCCTATTGTCCAAACACCAAAAAATGTGAAGCCTGTTGGCTACAGATGGGTGTTTGTGAGAAAAAGAAATGAAAATAATGAAATTGCCAAATATAAGGCAAGGCTTGTAGCCCAAGGTTTTTCACAACGACCGGGAATTGATTTTGAGGAAACATATTCCCCAGTTATGGATGGAATAACATTCAGGTATCTAATGAGTCTAGCAGTACGAGAAAATCTCGAAATGAGGCTGATGGATGTTGTTACTGCATATTTATATGGCTCATTGGAAAATGATATTTATATGAAAATACCTGAAGGGTTTAAATTACCTGAGTCTTGCAACTCAAAACCCAGAGAAAATTATTCCATCAAATTGCAAAAATCGTTGTATGGGCTCAAGCAATCTGGCCGAATGTGGTACAACCGCCTCAGTGAAAGTTTGATAAAGGAATGCTATACAAATGACCCGATCAGCCCTTGTGTATTTATAAAGAAAAATGGGTCAGAATTTGTGATCGTCGCAGTCTATGTTGACGATTTAAATCTAATTGGAACTCCTGAAGAGTTGAAAAAGGCAGTCGAATATCTGAAAAAGGAGTTTGAAATCAAAGATTTCGGGAAAACGAAATTTTGCCTTGGCCTACAAATTGAGCATTTGGAAATGGGCATATTTGTTCATCAATCAGCTTATACCCAAAAGGTATTAAAGCAATTTCGAATGGATTATGCTCATCCGCTAAATAATCCAATGGTCGTTCGGGCACTTGATCCTGCAAAGGATCCATTTAGGCCAAAAGAAGATAATGAAGAGCAACTTGGCCCAGAAATCCCATATTTAAGCGCAATTGGTGCGTTAATGTATCTTGCAAACAGCACGCGACCTGATATCGCGTTTGCAGTCAATCTACTCGCAAGATTCAGCTCTTGCCCTACTCAACGACATTGGAAAGGCATAAAGCATGTTTTTCGCTATCTCCAAGGAACAATTGATCTTGGGTTATTTTACCCAAAAGACTCTCGACATGAGTTAATTGGCTATGCCGATGCAGGTTATTTATCAGACCCACACAAAGCCAAATCTCAAACAGGCTATATCTTCACGTGTGGTGGAACTGCTATCTCTTGGAGGTCAATGAAGCAGACTCTAACTGCTACTTCTTCTAATCATGCCGAAATATTAGCAATCCATGAAGCAAGTCGAGAATGTGTTTGGTTGAGGTCAATGACTCAACATATATTGAAGAGTTGTGGTTTAATCATTGAACCACAAATGCCCCCAACAATTTTATTTGAAGATAATTCGGCTTGTGTAGCCCAGTTGAAAGGGGGTTATATCAAAGGAGATAGAACGAAGCATATTTCACCAAAATTCTTTTACACTCATGATCTTCAAAAGAATGGTGAAGTCGATGTGCAACAAATTCGATCAGAAAATAATTTAGCGGATCTATTTACCAAGGCATTGCCGACTGCAACATTCGAGAAGCTCGTGAAGAAAATTGGAATGCGGCGGCTTCGAGATTTAAAATGATGTCCAAATCAGGGGGAGCATCTGATACAAGAATACTGTACTCTTTTTCCTTCACTTGGATTTTTTCCCACTGGGTTTTTTCCAAGTAAGGTTTTAACGAGGCATATTCTTCGTATTGACGACATTCAAGGGGGAGTATTATGCATGTAAACAAAACATGTGAATGTCTAGTGTTCAACATCCATGTTCATGCCTTGATCATAAGGTTAGACATGTGAAAGTCTTGAAATGTATATGCCTTGATTATGAGGTTAGTAAATAGTGAGAGGATAAAAAAGTTTATAAATAGCCTATGTAATGTATTGAGAAGTTAGAAAAATTTTATGCAAGCTTAATACTTGTTTCATTTCATAGCCATAATTATTACACTTTATCCATTTTATTATCCCACCTTTAAACTTACTTTCTTTCACCATTTAATCCCAATTTCCATTACAATACTTCCACTATAAACACAAGCTAATAAGCCATATACCATTTTATTGTACACATACATAAATAAATATAGTTATTTCTATAACATATATATATATATAAATTTATATATAATACACTCATGTAGTAGCTAGGTGTTAATAAAGGTTTCAAGGAATAAAAGATACTACATACACGTATATAGTTACTGCAAGGAAATTTTTATTTAGTTAACGAATTTGGTCATGAAATTTTTGGTAATTGAAGGGTTCTGTAAAAATCGTTAACAATGTTAGTGACTGATTTTTTCAATTTGTTTTTAAAATGAAACGTTCTTGTAGAAAGTATCTTATTAATTTCAAGTTAGGATCATATTCCCCGTATTAAAAAAAATAAAATAAAATAAAATAGCATTCTTTGTTTTACGTAATCCAATACATACTTTTAAAGAGTAATATCTCAAATTTTATAAAATAAAAATATAAAACTTTAATATTCTAAAACTACGTGATTAGACGAATCTAACAAGATCTCACTTGACTATGTTTTATCTTACATAACTGTGAAAAAATCGAATTAAAATTACTCAATGAACAGTATTTATTATGCAAACGTTAGAATTAATAAAATACAGAGAAAGTATATATGAAATAGTGAATTAAATTATTTATATGTGGGTTCAATAGAAATCTAATTCGAGGTATAAGTTGGCGAAGGATAATTTGATTCCATGTCCAAAATCTTAATTCAATTCGAAAAAGACGGATAGTATTAAATAGTAGAATTAGGGGGTAACCTCTAAACAGAAAATGGTCAACAATTAATTAATTATTTATACTTCATTTCATTTTCCAAAATTATTGTTCGCAATTAAATGCACGTTCGTTTGTGACTTAATGGAGTAAAATAAGAAACAAATTAAAGTAGTAGTACATTCACTAGTAGATTAATGGTCGTCAGCAAAAAAAAAAAAAAAAAAAAGAAAAGAAAGAAAGAGTAGATTATTTAATCAAATAAAGACTTACCGTAGTGGACTAGTGGTCAAGTCCCCCGACTCCCAACCTATAAGTTGGAGTTCGATACCCCACCTGGCTCTTATCTCTCTCATTTATCCCTTTGTTATTTGTATGGCATGGGCTACCACCACCATTTCTTAGCATGTATAGGTTGTTAAGCAAAAATAAGAAAAAATAACTTATATTTTTTATTATTTTAAAAAAAAACTCAACGAACGAAATGGCTACGGCTAGAGCTGTAAACGAGTCAAACCGAACCGAGCTTCAAGTGTTTGAGCTATGTTCGTTAAGCTTAACGAACGAACACGAACCGAGCCAAAAATCTTAACGAGCCAATTTTCATGTTTGAGCTCTGTTCGTTTAACCTTATGAACGAGCTAATAACGAACGAACACGAACCTAGTCGAGCTCAGTTAACGAATTATTTATTTTATTAATAAATTTATTTGTTTTAGAATTAAATTAGGTGTGAAAATATAATGTATATTGTAATATAATTTATGAGAGAAATGTGAAATTAATAAAAATAAAAAATGGAAAGAACAACTAGATAAAATTTTTAATTTTTATAATATATATTCCATTAAAAAAGAATTCCGAATTGTTCGCGAACTTAACGAACGAACACACAAACCAAATTATGTGTTTGAGCTCGGTTCGTTTAACTTACCGAACGAGCTGTTAACGAACGAATACGTGTCAAACCGAGCTCAGCTCACGAACTATTTGTTCTATTTACAGCTCTAGCTACGGCTATCTTTTTCAACCCAAAACAAAAAAAAACAAAAAAACGAAAAAAAACAAAAAAAAAAAAACAAAAAAAACAAAAAAAAAAACAAAAAAACAAAAAAACTCAAATACCTTATATTTACAAGGCGAGTTAGTTGTAATACGTATATTGTACCACAATAATCCACCAATTGCATCTCAAAAAAATAACTAAGCAAATTATACTCTCTTTTTTTCCAACTTCGCTTGGAATACATGGAATATCAGAATTAATCATGTAGGAGTACGGACTTACGTAATGCAATTCTTTTTTTTGGTGAATACGTAATGCAATTCTTGATTAAGACATACTAATACTACATAAGTAAAAGAAAATGTGGATGTTTGGGAGCCGCCGGATCCGCTAGCGGATAGCGGATCCGGAGAGAGAATTGTCTCACAATCTGCTCTCCAAATCTGCTAACTGCTAGCAGATCTGCTGACTCCCAAACATCAACAATACATAAAAGGAAAAGGACATAATACGTAAAGAAAGAAACACAATAAGGCCCCGTTCTCTACAACTTATTTTCAGACCTTATTACTTATTTTTTTCCAAAATCAGATCAGACCAGATCAGATAAGAAACATTCAGATCAGACCAGATCAAATCAGATCAGATCAGATCAGACCAGACCAGACCAGACCAGAAACATTCAGACCAGATCAGATCAGACCAGATCAGATCATTATAATACAATTACATAATTATATATAATATTTTTAAAAAAAGGCAAAAATATATAGGAATGTATGCAAATATTATTTATATTGTACTTATTTAATACTAATTTTAAAAGTATTTTCAAAATGTTTTTTTGCTCTTCAAAATATTATTTAAATATACTAGTCATGTTTTTAATATATTTTATATTATAAATACTTTCAAAATATAGTTTTAAATACTTTCATTAAATATTTTTGAAATATATTAGAAAATACTTTCAAAAATAACTAAACATAATAATAAAAACTATTAATTAATTATTATTATTATATATAATAAATATTAAATAGTAATTATTAATTTTTATTATTATATATTATTATTATTACCATAATTTAATTAGAATCAAAATAGCTTATCGAAAAAAATAATTAGAATCCAAATATAAATAAAATAAGATCAGAACAGATCAGACCAGATCAGACCAGATGGAATCAGACCAAACCAGAAACATTCAGATCAGATCAGACAAATTCAGATCAGACCAGATCAGATTTTACAAATTCAGATCAGACCAGAAAAATTAAGGCCTAGAGAAAAGGGCCTAAATCATGCAGGTTGCTGCACATGAAATGATAGTAATTATTGTAATAAATTATAGTTCTAGTAGTTAGTGGGTGTTTAGGTATACTATTTTTACTTTTTTTTTTATTTATGTTTAAAATTACTTTTCAATATAGTAATAATTTAAAAAAAATGATAAGAATACTACTCCTACAAGAATTTCTCTGGCTTTCGACTCTAAAAAATAAAAAGAATACTCCTACAAGAATAGTAGAGTTTGTTATACTTTATTACTTTTAAAAATGATTTATAAGAAAAATATATTTTCTGTCTAAAACAAAAAGTGAAAAAAATAAAATAAACAATATGGTTATACAATCTTAATTACTTCACACATCTCATTAAAAGTTGCCACTTTATATTATGGGAAAAAAAACCCCAATGGTCCCTTAACTTCGCCAGATTTCGCAATCAGTCCCGTAGCTTTTTAATTAACATAATCCGTCCACTAAGTTTCTTAATTATAGCATAAACCGTCCCATACCCCCCTTAATGACATTTTTTGGTGACGTGGCAAGTAATTAGCACGGCTTAATGAAATGAACCCAAGTCTGACTACACGTGGAACCTTACCTGGCGGGTTATGGTCCGGACCTGGTGAAGAAATGGGGCAGGAGTGGTAAATCGTACCAGGGCATAAACTTTCCCCAATTTCCCCCAAATCGAAATTTTTACTCTCCCTCCCAGCTCAATCTTTCCCCCACTTTCTACCGCCGTTTCCCATAGCTCCCTTCTCGCCATTACCAGCAACACTTTGCCCATGAAATACGTCCGACCATATAAGGTACCTGCACGTTGTAGGCGGCACTAAAGTGAGGCGCGTATTTGCAATTAGGGCTTGCGGTGTGAAGTCCGACGAGAGGAAATGGGGAATGCGGCAGCGAGATTGAGGCCGGAAAGTGAGCACGACGACCCTCCACCTGACTACGGTGAGTTTGCTTTTATGGAGTTTTGGTTTTGGTTAGAAGTCACACTTTTATGTGTTTCTCAAATAATCGAATAAGCTGTGGTCCCTCAAATTTTTTCCTGTTTTGTCCGTGTTCCCTAACTTTTGTATTTATTTTGTCCGTATGGTAGTTGTAAATATTTATGTCGAGTGGGTAGGAGACAATGGAACCAAGTGGGGTTTAAATTAGAGGCAGTATAGTACTTTAATTTTGTGACATTCTTTGTTTGTAGAAATATTCCAAAATTTTATGCTTTCTGTAAATGTTAGTTGTAAAGGTGTTTGTAAATATGTTTGTGCAGAGCCCGATGGAGATAGAGTTACTTTGACGATTTACAGTGGAGGTAAAGTTGTAAATGGGAAGTATGTTACCGATGGTATAGAGACACTGGTGTTTAAGTATGACCATGTGAAAAACAATGAACTGACATTCGAATTCGTTAGGAAGTTCGCTGAATACTTAAGGGAGGGTGAAGGATTATTTAGTATTTATATTGCTTTTGGGAATGAATTAAGGATCATGAAGGATGGAAGTATTATACAGAAGGCTTTAGATATGTTAGAGAATATCAGGGAGCTACAAATATATGTGGTTGATAGAAATGAAGATGATGAGAGGCTGGCCATTGATTCATTTTCTGATGAGGATGAGGTTGCAAACCTGAGTGAGTTTAGTGATTCTGACGAGCCGTACGAGTATGACATGAGGGAGGAGGAAAGTGATTCATCTGATGATGAAGTGGAGGCTGGTAATCTGTTTGAAGAAGTTGAAACAGGGAGGAATGAACAGCAAGTTGCAACCACTAATAAAGGAAAAGGAAAGGCAGTGGCTAGTGATTCTACAGATGATGAAGAGGAGGATGTTGATGTGAACCAAAGTGGAGATGAGTTGATTAGTCCTAGGGGCTCGGATGAGGATGAAGATTATGATTAGCCTAATCTGCCACTGTTTGATGCAAGTGACATATTTGCTCCGAAGTTCAAAGTTGGAATGATTTTTAGTACAAAGAAAGAGATGAAGTTGGCTATCCAGTCATATGCTATCAATGAGAAGAGAAGCATTAAGTTCCCCAAGAATGACAAGAGGAGGCTTGTGGCTAAGTGTGCTGTTGAAAGTTGTGGTTGGATTTTGAGGGGGCTTGTGGCTAAGTGTGCTGTCACTGAGAGAATTAGAGGTCAACATGAAGAGGTTCAAAAGAAGAAGAAAAGGAAAGTGGGCAGGCCTCAAATACTCCCTGGAGGCACCAAGATGAGAAGGCAACAAGAGACGGTGACATGTACTAAATGTGGCAAACCTAGACACAACAAGAGGAAATGCAAGGGCACTAGTAGTAACATACCAAGCATTGAAGGAGGAAGTGTAAGTTCCAAACTCATTAAGCAACATGGTAATTTTTTTTTTTTGCACTGTTTCAATTATGATCTGACCAAATATGGTTTGTTCTTGCAGCAAGGAGAGGCTGTACGAGAGATGGAAACTCAGGAACCAATGGTGGAATGCTTAACTCAAGCGGATACACAAGTGAACCCCTCCCAAAGGACTGTTCAGCTGATACTACCTGCTTCATTCACCAACTTGGGAGATCATTCACAAGTGATGCATAGACCAATCCCAAGCATTTTCAAAGATGGCAAGAAGTTCATGACAGTTTCAAACCTTCTCAAAAAGGCTGAGCAAGACCGGGGAAAGAAAGCATGAGACTTGATGTGTTTACACCATTTTTGGCTATGGCTGTCATACTTGAACAATATGCCATGTTTTATTATTGACATTTGATGTGTTTGCACCTTCTTTTGGTTATGGCTGTAATTGATGAACAATACGCCATGTTAGGTGCCACCATTTTAGAATATTTGGTGCTTGCAATATGCAAATTAGCACCACTTTTGTAAATGGAATGTCGTGTCATTTGAGCCGTGTGCTTGTTGAACAATATATGACTTGTTGGTGCTCATTATTGTACAAGAGTTTCCATTCCCTGTTTCCCCTCAACATGTTTCATTTTTTGCACTGAAATTGAATCACAACAGGTTCCATTTTGGCCATCTTTTGTCACCTCAATATATGACATTGAATCCCACTTGCTGCCATATCCATTTTTTGCACACCATTCACTGTCATTGTTATTTACACTATCAAATTGAAAACCAAATTCAATATTCACATGGCATAGATTCTATTCAAAATGTCAAAACACTTCACACAGGTTCCATTACTCAAGAACTTAACGGATTATATCTTCATAGTACATCATCAATTTTTCCAATACATCAAGTCCATAGAGTACCAAAACGGATTTTTTCCCCAAACATTACATCACTAAACGCATAAACAATCCTAACACAACTACCAGTACAATGGCACACCCAAAACCAAACACCCAGAACCTTATCTTTTCAACTCCAATTAGGTTCCCACCAGCAGCAACAACATCTCGGTTTCCATATGTCATTGAAGAAGACACTTCGCTGAAATCCTCGAAATGCCCATGCACATCACCCATTTGCTCACTCCTGCTTGAAGGTGCATCAAATTCTTCAATCGGTCGGCCATTATGGACCCAAAAAACTTCACTCGGAAATGCCCACTGGAAGAACTTACATGCTCGACAACTGTAGTAGAGCTTCCCATAGCTTGGTTTCGCCTGGTCTTGCACAACCCTCATTAACAATCTCACCCCACAAAAGCAAGCAGGGGGTGGTGGGAACCGAAAATCCACTCGCTGTCGTCCTCTCCTTCGATGCTCCATAGCAGGCTCTCTTTCGGGTTTCTCCTTAAAATAGATCTCTAAGATATTTCTAGAGAAGCAACCGGCAGCTGTATGTAGGAAATGGAGGAGGAAGAGGGATGGGGGGGGGAGGAGAAAGTGAATTAGGGTTGGGAGGGAATGGCCTTTTTTACCCATATTTTAACCCAAAACCAATGTGGCATATTTAAATGCCAGCTGAGCAGTCAACCATGGTCAATATGGTACCATCTCACTAATTACTTGCCACGTCACCAAAAAATATCATTAAGGGGGGTATGGGACGGTTTATGCTATAATTAAGAAACTTAGTGGACGGATTATGTTAATTAAAAAGCTATGGGACTGAATGCGAAATCTGGCAAAGTTAAGGGACCATTGGGGTTTTTTTTTTCCTTATATTATGCATAAAGTCCAATGTAATTATTTAACCGTTAATATTTCAAAATAAGTATAAGTAAAAATTATAAAAAAAAATATAGTGTATAAAACTATGGGATTAAACGTTTATAACATAATTACACTTGATTATTTTTCTATTATTACATCATTAAGTTAATATTGAGCCAAAATTAAATACTAAATAATATCAAAAGTCGCTTCCCAAAAAAAACAAAATATCAAAGTTCATTATAAATTGAATAGAGGGAATAATCAAACTTACTCACACTATTTTAATTACTAAACACGATTACTTAGATTTCTGTATCCAAAATAAAGTAAACATAATTGAGGGGAGGTAGGTAGTTCATGGGAAGAAGTAGGGGTGGTTCGGTACGGTATACCGAAAAAATTTCGCCGTACCGTATACCGTACCGAACTTTACGGTACGGAAATTTTTATACCGTTGCCGTACCGCACCTTTTGGTATACCGATCTTCGGTATACCGAAATTTTCGGTATGAAAAATTTCCATACCGTTGCCATACCGATATTTCGGTATGTTCGGTATATGCCGGTATACCGAACCTTCGGTACATACCGGCATACCGGTATCACGGTATATACCGACATACCGAACATTCGCTACATACCGACATACCGGTACTGCGGTATATACCGATATACCGAAGAATCGGTACATACCGATATACCGATACCGCGGTATATACCGAAGTTCGGTACGGTAATGGTATACCGCGGTATCAAAAAATCTATACCGTTACCGTACCGTAAGATTTATGATACCGTACCGAAAATTATGGTATACCGAAAATTTCGGTATTTTTGGTATTTTTTCGGTACAATATGTGCGTGCGGTATGCAGTATATTCGGTATTTTTCCCAGGAAGAAGTCCATCCAAATACCCTTAGACCAGTAGAGTAATTTAAAGTGACTGCTGGAAAAAGGAGTCAAAGAAAAAGAGAGAATAATTAATTTATTGAAAAGAAGCCGGTAGGCACAGCTGTAAGGGAAAAAAAAATTTGTCCGAAACATCGGACATGTTCACTTTCTTAAGAAACACCAAAGTGTGGTCATTTGATTCGTTTTCACTTCACAATCCGTAGCAACCTTAGCTTCCATTCATGACTATATTTATTTTTGGTAATTATTTTATATATTAAATTAATTACTTATCATTTTTATATGTTTTACAATACTTATTACATGTACTACTATTTTAAAAAGTTAAAACAAAACAATCCCCTACACTATATAGTACTTAATCACTACATAAATTTATCAATTTTCTTAACAATTTATGTAGTAGTATATCTTATGTACGTATACTACGGGATAATGATTTGATTTAGTGGTTATATTTTCGATTGAATTACAATTTTGTGGTTGGGGACTTGGGGTTATAATTTGACTATCATAAGCTACCGTTGTTTTTTAAGCAAGATGTATTGGACCCATGTAACAACAAATAAACATATATACAGTATTATTTCTCATATTGATTAAATTTAATGTTTCTTTTTTCTTGATCAAGTGAATAACCTTTTTTTAAAGGAAGAATGGAAAACGAAGTCAGATGCAATGCCGACAAATCATCCCCCCAAATTAGCATTTTTTTTTCCTTTCGATTTTAATCATTATGTTATTAATCATTAATCCAATCTCATATCAAGATAGATTTATATTATTTGGTTTTTTGTACATAGATCATTAATATATTTCATCTCATATCTAATAGACTATATTGTTCAATTTCACTGTGAAGGTGTTTTTAGGGGTAAACTAAGTGGCTCGAATAAATTAATCATTGAGCTAGGTTAGATATATTTATTCTTCTTTTCTTGTTCTTGATAAAAGTAAGAAACTGGTTCTCCAAATTTAATAATGATATTTGAATAGTATTTCTAGAAAATTAGGCAGATATGTTGAAAACAGCACCATATATTAGTAATTTGATTATTTTGACAAATTTCAAAGCAAAAAAAAAAAAGGGGGGGGGGGGGGGGGGGGGGGGATGAAAAAGAATGACAAGGATAGAGAGGATAGGGTTAGTTATTCAATTATTCAAAAATTTATAAAATGCTTTCACATATTGTGACATAAAGCAAAAATCATGCAAGAGATTACAAAATCAAAAGATAACATCTACCTCTATATCTATAATATATGCACACACACATAGTCAATCACCAAATTAATTGGGATGAGGACTTCGCCCAAGTTTTTAAATCATTTGACTTTCAACGGAATGTTGGAGGTTCGATTCTCGACCGGTCTACTATCCCTCCCTTTCATTCCCCTTTATAATTGCGAGAGCGCCTTCAATGGCTCCTCCAAAAATAATAATAATAATAATAATAATAATTAACATTTTATTATTTGTCATTTTTTTAAGTAAAAATAAACCTACTAAAAAAGCAAGCGATTCTAAGCACCCACTGGCCACTACCCGCGCATAAATATGCCATTATATACATGAATCATGAAGTAATAAATAACCCAAATGCTTAATCATGTCGGATGGAATTGAGTTCCACAAAAGCAAGAAACAAAGTTATCCATCAAAATAAAATATATGCAATGATTAGTTTCAAGATTCAATGTAAACGCTGCACGTAAAAGGTTGACAAATTTAAACTTTATTTTCATTACAAGTAGATGCTGTTGTTCAATACTTCAATTACGCTACATGGGGAAGGCAACATTAAAAAATTAAACTCCAGCAATACAATCAATAAAAATGAAAAAACCTGGAAGATTAAATCCTAAAGATGTGAAATTACTTGCCATTCCAGAAATGCTAACTTGCAAATAATAAGGAGAATTCCAGATTTCAATTTGAAGGCGTTTTCATCTTCAGAATGCCATTGTTTATATGACTGTCTTGGTATTCCATTGTAGCTCGTGTTGATACTTGTCTTATTAGGACATAAAGATTTTGGTCCCCTTTTGATTCATAAGTCATAACCATTCTGAGAACCATAAATGGGTTAATAATTTATTTTGCTGAAGAGGAGCCTGTACGGAATGGTTAACAATTTGAGTACTACCAATTGCAATAATGCGGTAAAAAGACTAGTAATTAAATTGCAGAAATATTGAAATAAATAAGCAGACTGGTAATTAAATTCGTTTACTAATGGATTGGGATTGCAAAGGAGAAAGGAGAAAAAGATTTTAATGAACTGTATAATGTAGTGAGTACCTGTTAACCCAACAAAAAAATATAAGCCCAATGGAGTCACATGTCAAAATTGCCCAGCCCAGTCAGTAAAGATATATCCGGAAGCGAGGACGCGTGGCCCAGAAGACATATCTGGAGGAGAGGACGCGTGACCAAGAGATATTGACACATTTCAAGGCCCAATCTGCTGAAGATGCCTAGAGTTTCACACATAATGAAACATATCAAAGAGGCCTAAGGAAACATATCAAGGAGGCCTCAAACATATCAAGGATGCCTCATCTAATCAAGGAGGCCTCAAACATATCAATGAGGCCTCAAACATATCAAGGAGACCTCATCTAATCAAGGAGGCCTCAAACATATCAAGGAGGTCTCATCTAATCGAGGAGGCCTCATCTAGTAGAGTAAGGAAATATATCAAGGAGGCCTCAAACATATCAAGGAGGCATCATCTAATCAAGGAGGCCTCATCTAGAGTAAGGAAACAAATCAAGGAGGCCTCATCTAGAGGAAATAAATCAGAATGAAGCGGTCCTGGAAGGAAACAGGGAGAGAAGATCTAAGACAGATAAGGAAATGAATCACAGTCCATGTAAACAAATCCTAAGCAGGACACACCATCAAGGAAAAAGATCAAGAGACGAATCATGGAGCGTCCAGATTTGAAGGAGGCATCACCACTATATAAGTGCAAGCGGCATCATACGCAAGGGCATCTCCAATTTCTCCTCAGAGAGCCGTTTTTATATTATTTTACTTTCTTTATTGCTTTCCTGCATTTACTGCTTTCAGTATTTTTCGATTCATTTACAGCTTTTCTTTCAATTCCTGTAATCTTTCCTCTATTTTTCTTGTAATCTTTTTCCCGATTTCATAATAAAAGAGAGATCATTGGGAGATTTTCATCGTTAACAGTACCAAAACATTAAATTACATTTGCAGTGAGATATGATAGGTTGTGGAATCTTCTCACGTCCTGATAGTCAATTCTGATAGTATTTAGTGGTTGTTTGGATAAGTGATATGAAACTGATTATCTGATTATTGCGTTTTCAAAACGCAAATAATCAGATTTGCAGCACTATTTTTTAGCGGTTAAACTGATTATTTGCGTTTTTAAAATGCAATAATCAGATAATTTATTTTTTTACCGCTTATCCAAATACCCACTTAATTTTTATTGTTATCCTCCACAATGTTAATTGATTAACACTTTAGTAGGAGAACATACATAGAATGGTCCACTGTAATATAAAACCCATCTTCTTCGTAACAATTTCCTACAAATTATTTTAGTGATGATGTTCATGGTAATCGGCCATCATTTTCGGTGGGCAAATTATATAATAATAATAATAATAATAATAATAATAATAATAACAACAACAACAACAACATTTACTTTAATTTGTTTTAAAAAAATAATTATTAATTTCTAATCTATTCATAGTATAATACCATAATAAAAAAAATTAAAATCCAAAAAATTAATTTTTATTTATTTTTAAGTCTTGCATCCAAAAAATTATTTATATCCAAAATGATCAACTGTCTATGAATTCTTTAAAAATGAGTAAAAAAATATAAGAAAAAATGAAAGTAAAATTTTTTTGCAGGGAAAAATTGATATTACACTATACTACTATAATGTGAATATATATATATATATATATATATATAAATACTCCTAATAAAGAAAGAAATCAAAATTAAAATTATATAAATTTTAAAAATGTCTTTCAGCCAAAAAAAATACTATAAAAATGGAGCACAAGAATTAGGGGTCTTGTACAATAGGGCTGCCACAGCGCAAGCGCCGCCCCTGTTGGCAAGCGTCTTAATTGTTCACCGACGCAAAAATAAATATTGGAAACGACGCATACTAGGGGTGTAAATGAGACTGATAGGCTCGTGAATTGTCCGAGCTCGGCTCGGTCAAAATTCGATTCAAGCTCGACTCGAAATGACTCTGTTCGAGCTCGAGCTCGCCTCGTAACACACATGATCTCAAGCCGAGCCAACTACTATTCGGCTCGAAAGCTCGATAATAGGCTCGATTTATTTTTATACATATATTTATTTATTATTAAATATAGAAATTATATAAAATATTAAAAGTATAGTATTATTAATTTTTATATCTTTTCATTTTAAATTTAAAATATATTATTAATTAAATATATATTTTTAAAATTATTTAAATATGTAGATTAAATTAAATATAATTACATATATACAATTGTAAACACGTAAATTTTGTTCGCGAATGAAAATGCGACACGTGTAATTTAAATATTAATGTAATTATTTTAGGCATTTAAAGTCAATTAATGCTTAAAGTAATTATTAATATTTATCGGGCTAGTTGGACCCGTCAAGTCCAATAGATTTATATTGGGCCAATGTGGACAAGTCCAAATGCAAGACCCACAAGCCCCATGGCCCAATGGATGCTCGAAGCATGCCAGCTCATGAAAATTAATCGATGTGGATAAGTCCAAATGAAAGACACACATGCCCCATGATCCGATGGACACTTGTATTGGGCCGACGTGAGCAAGTCAAGATACAAGACCCACAGCCCTATGACAAATGGACCTATGATTGGGCCAAGGTGAATAAGTCCAAATGAAAGACCCACCAGCTCATATGCTACATGGATCAATGGATATGCGAAGCAGACCAATCTATTGAAATCAGTTAATGTGAACAAACCCAGATGAAAGGACCACATGCTCAATGACCCGATAGAAACATGGATTGGACCAGCCCATCGGTTGGTTCATCATCCACAAACCCTAGGGTTTACCCTCTATAAATAGAGGTATCCTGTCACACATTAGGGGGAGGTCTCGATACACTGCTAACTCAAGACTCATATACTTGATATTCTACAGCAACAAAACGCTGCAGAAATATTAAAGAGGCAAAGAAGTATCAAATACACTTCTACAACCTCCAAAACAGTCATACTCTGAGACTCATACACTCAGACACCTAGAGAGACATCTTCACACGTCTGCTCATTCTCAAGACTCATACACTTGAGATCCTACAGCAACAAAACGCTGTAGAAATTCCGAGAAGCCGGAGAAGAAGCATAAAAGCATCTCGACGTCTTCAAAGTTGGAGGAATCAAAGGAGTACCAGAAGTCGAACCCATATAGTTTGATTTTCTACATGTTCTTTGATATTTAAATTTCTCTGTAATTGTAGACATTTCTTGTGAAATTAATAAAATTATTTTGCAGTTTCTGTCTACGCATTTTTTTGCACCTACAGATTTTGGCACGCCCAGTGGGACACTTCTGCCTTTCATCTCCTCCAGACGTCGTCAACAAAATCCAATGGCTTCAAGGATCACCTCCAAGAGCAACTCTTCAACATCCGGTGCCGCGATGCCCAACGTCACCACAAGGAACATGAAGAAAGCAATGGAGGCCGCCGACGCTGCGCGCGGAAAAGAAGTTGATGCGGATATGCCGCTGCTGGAAGAAGGAAACGACCATAGATCGGGATCTTCCACGCCGTTGTCAAGCCCGCGGGGAGATCAAGAAGAGACATCCGCCCTGCGTCATGCTGCTGCAATGACAACCCAAGCCAGCACTCTTGAAGAGCAAATGGCCAACCTGACAAAGATCGTGGAAATGCTTGCGAAGAGATCCGAGTCGCGAGATGCACGCATGGAGCAAATGATGAACAGACTGGATGTCTCTAACGGCGGCCAAGCGGTGAACAAGCCCGTGGAGATCCGTGACGATGGAGAGACTTCCCGACAGGATGCTTCGGCGAAAGGAAAAGCAACCGCTGACGTCCAAGTCACCCCTGACGGCTTCATCTTTGCTGATCAACTGAAAGAGTTCATCACGGGAACGCTGAAGGAAGAGGTCTCGGCAGGATCAAAATCCTCCTTGACGTATCTCAAGCCATACAACGCCCGCATCGACTCATTAAGGATGTCGGCAGGCTATCAACCGCCCAAGTTCCAACAGTTCGACGGCAAAGGGAATCCCAAGCAACATATCGCCCATTTCGTTGAGACATGCAACGAAGCGGGTACGTTTGGAGATCACCTCGTCAAGCAGTTCATTCGTTCACTAAAGGGAAATGCATTCGAATGGTATACTGACTTGGAACATGGTAGCATTGACAGCTGGGATCAACTCGAGCAAGAGTTCCTGAACCGTTTTTACAGCACACGGCGTACCGTCAGCATGATAGAATTGACGAACACGCAACAATCAAAAGGTGAGCCGGTGATTGACTACATCAACCGCTGGAGAAGCCTAAGTCTCAACTGCAAGGATCGCTTGTCTGAAACGTCGGCAATCGAGATGTGCATCCAAGGTATACAGTGGGGTTTACGATACATCTTGCAAGGCATTCGTCCCCGGACATTCGAGGAGCTTGCAACCCGTGCTCACGACATGGAGCTAAGTTTGGCGTCAAGTGGAGCCTATGGTCCGCCCGTTCAACAAACTCGTGCAAACAATCAAGTCGAATGGGAGAAGAGAGGTGAACCACCGTCAAAGCCGCCAACAAAGGATGCGATTGCAACAAACGCCAGTTTCGTGAAGGTACGTGGGAAGGAGCCGGTGACAAGCGACAAGCCAAAGTCACCACAAGCTCAACGTCAAAGGTCGTCGTTGGAAGATAGACGGGCTAAGACGTACCCATTCCTTGACTCCGACCTACCGGGCATCTTCGATGACTTGATGAAAGAAAACCTCATCGAGCTACCAATGATGAAACGTCCCGAGCAAGCGGGGATGACCGACGACCCACTATACTGCAAGTACCACCGTCTAGTGAGCCACGCGATCCAAGACTGTTTCGTTTTCAAAGACAAAGTCATGGATCTCGTCAAACAAGGCAAAATCACCTCGGCAGACGAAGCAGAGACGACCAACACTATTTCCATCCAAGTTGGATCGATCGAGATCAAAGTTCCCGACAAGTCCACGACGTGCAACACCGTCTTCGAGGCCGGGAGTACGTCAAAGCAAAACCACACCAAGCAAGTTGAGGATCACTCACATCTCAACGAATGCATGCTTTCCATCATGTTCAATGACGACGACATGCCGATGGAGCTGGAAAATTCGAAAGCTCACAACCGACCATTGTTCGTCGTCGGATACATAGACAACAAAAGAGTCAATCGGATTCTGATAGATGGAGGTTCCGCCGTTAACATCATGCCACTTCACACCCTGAAGGAATTGGGCATCTCGGAAGAAGAACTATCCAATAGCAAAATGTTGATCTAAGGCTTCAACCATGAGGGGCAAAAATTCCTTGGTGCAATCCGAGTCCGGCTGCAAATTGATTACATGGCTCCAAGCACATACTTCCACGTCATTGACGCAAGAACATCATACAACATGCTTCTTGGCCGGACATGGATCCATGAAAATGGCGTTGTTCCTTCAACATGGCACCAGTGCTTCAAATACGTGCACAACGGCGTCGTCAAGAGAGTTATCGCCGATGAAAAACCATTTGCGGTGGCTGAGTCCCACTATGGAGACGCTAAATACTACCTTGATACGCCCAAATCTATGGCACCTTTGCGCGAGGAAGAACATAAAGAGAGTCAACCAACCCGTGATGATAAAGGAAAATCCATCCTGGAAGAGGCATTCGAAGGACTTACACTCCCGCTAACGCCCATTGATCCCGGCACATCGCAGAAAGTGTTGAAGATTCAACTCAAAGGCAGTGAGGCACGTCGACTGAAGAATGACAAAGAATTCGGTCCGAAGGCATTCAAGTTGCTCACCAAGTCTGGCTTCAACCCAAATGAGCCATCGCCGTTGGGAAAGCTCCCAGACAACAATCGGAGAAAAGGTGACCGGAGTGGACTTGGGTATGTTGCGGAATTCGACACGACGCCCCAAGCGTCGAAGGCACCCATATTCGTCAAAGCTGAACAAACAGTGAAGGCACCGGTTCGCATCATCGTAAAACGAGCTACAACCAATTACATCACCGAAGAAGCAAATCAAGAGGATCATGCTCCAAAGGACCAACCTGCACGAAAGCCAGCATTTGATCGCATCGGTAGTCCGTCAAAAGGAGAGCCAAAACGGAGTGTCTACGATAGACTTGGGTCAACGGAGACGGCCGAACGCAAAAAATCCGTCTTCCGCCGGCTTGGAGCAAACGAATAAGTGAAGCCAAGTGTTTTCGATAGACTCGGGGCTGTTGCCAAAGAAGACTCTGCAAAATCCGTCTTCAAAAGGCTAGGTTCTACAAAATGCCAATCACAAAACAAAGCATCGGCAAGCGAAGAGCGGTCTCTAGTAAAGCAAGGAATATTGGACGACCCGAACTACGGCAACGATGTGAGAAGCACGGTGCCTTCCCGTATGAAACATCAAGTTGAATGGTCCGTCTCATCCGACGGATGGTTGAGGCTCAAGAAACGAACTATCGTCTTCACAAAGCATGACGAAGATGATCAAACCGACACCGTTGAATCCGTCGATCATATTACCATTGATTGCAGTGAGCCAAATGAAGAAGACGCCAACGCAACACCGATGCAACTTGAAGAAGAAATCAAGGTCACTGTGGATGGAATGCGTGAAGTAAACTTAGGCGATGAGAAAGAACCACGCCCAACTTTATCAGCACCCTACTGAAGCGGAGAAGTACGTGACGCTCATTCAAGAGTTCAAAGCCGTCTTCATATGGCCCTATAAAGGAATGCCCGGGCTGGACCCCAAGATAGTCGTCCATCGTCTCACAGTCTTTCAAATCTTCAAGTTTCCAAACTCTTAAAGAGGATCAAGCTCAAAAGCCCCTCATGAAGCCTTCAAAACGCTATTTAAAGCAACTGCAAGTGCCAAATCCCTCAAGAGGATCAAGCTCAAAGCCCCTCCTGAAGTCTTTCAAATCTTCAAAGTCTTCAAGCCTTCAAGATGATCAAGCTTAAAGCCCATCTTGAAATAGTCAAATATTCAAGTCTTCAAGTCCTTCAAGAGGATCAAGCTCAAAGCCCATCCTGAAGTCTTTCAAATCTTCAAAGTCTTCAAGCCTTCAAGATGATCAAGCGTAAAGCCCATCTTGAAATAGTCAAATATTCAAGACTCCAAGCCTTCAAGAGGATCAAGCTCAAATGCCCCTTCAAGTCCTTCAAGATGATCAAGCTCAAAAGCCCCTCTCGAAGTTTTTCAAAATTTCATGCCTTCAACAGGATTAAGCACAAAAGCCCCTATTGAAGTAAGAAAACACATTCTCGGAGAGTCAAATCACCTTCAAGGATGTCAAAAGTTCCTCTCAAAGTTCTTCATGGTCCATGTCAAACATACCTTGCATGGATCATCATCCTGAGCCGTTGTATCCAAATGTGGCATCATGACCGTTTGACGCATGGGAGTGGACATCGCCGGACCGATGCCAAAGTATTTCGGGGGCATGTCTACATCCTTGCCGCAACCAACTACTTCTCCAAGTGGACTGAAGATGCATCCTTTAGAAAAGTCAAAGGGGACCATGTTGCTAGTTTCATCCGAATCAATATCATCTACCGTTATGGCGTCCCGCGTTACATCATGATAGACAACGGACGATCATTTGTCAACAGCGCCATCACCAAGTTGTGTGAGAAGTTTGGATTTACT
Source organism: Hygrophila difformis (assembly GCA_030278955.1). Classification (NCBI taxonomy): domain Eukaryota; kingdom Viridiplantae; phylum Streptophyta; class Magnoliopsida; order Lamiales; family Acanthaceae; genus Hygrophila; species Hygrophila difformis. The sequence goes on along the minus strand of JAOANR010000252.1, from coordinate 166,918 downwards.
CAGCGAAAGAGTTTTGCATATTACCCGCCGGCAAATGGACTGGCGGAGGCCTTCAGCAAAACCTTATGCGGTTTATTGAAGAAAGTTGTCTCCGAGTCAAAACGAGACTGGCATGAAAGAATCAATGAAGCTCTGTGGGCATATCGCACAACTTTTCGCACACCCACCAAGGCAACGCCATACTCGTTGGTCTATGGAGTGGAAGCGGTGTTGCCATTGGAAACATAAATTCCCTTGCTAAGAGTCGCCATCCATGAAGGGCTCACTGAAGAAGACAACGCCCGGTTGCGTTTGGAAGAATTGGAAGCCCTTAATGAAAGAAGGCTCGAAGCACAACAAAGATTGGAATGCTACCAAGCCCGTATGTCCAAGTTCTACAACAAGGAAGTCAAGGCACGTTCGTTCCAAGTCGGAGATCTCGTCCTCGCCATACGGAGACCCATTGTCATCAACTACCGCAGTAGGAACAAGTTCACCTCCAAATGGGATGGACCATATGTCATCACGGAGGCTTTCACAAACGGAGCCTACATGATGATGGATAACGACAGAGTGAGCATCCGACCGATAAATGGACGATTCTTGAAGAAGTTCTACGCTCGAAGAATGCACAAGCCATGCTCCTTGACGCACGAGCCTAAACTGCACGTCACAAAAAAAATGCAAAAAAAAAAATGTAATACTCCTGGCCCGCAAGAGTATAAACTGTGTACGGCTCAAAATAAACAAATTCAATTTGTTTTGAACTACGTAATGGCTTGATCCCTTCACAGGGTACGTAGGCAACTTGGATATCGAAATTCTAAGTTCAGTCATGGCATAAAAAAAAAATTAAGTAATTGGGTTAATTAAATTTAATCCTTTACTTGAAAAAAATTTGAGTAATTGGTCAATAAAGTTGATCCATTACTTTAAAAATTTTGAGTAATTGGGTTAATTAAGTTGATCAATTACTTGACAAAAAATAAAGTAGTTGGATAAATTATATCGATCCATTACTTGACAAAAATTGAGTAAATGGGTTAATTAAATTTGGTCCATTACTTAAGCAAAGAATTCTTCAGAAGAACAAGTGTCAAAGTCCTCTGGATGTTCTTCAAGCTTTTATGAGGATCAAGTCCAAAGTCCTTCAAATCTTCAAGTCTCTCAAGCTTCAAGAGGATCAAGCTCAAAGCCTCTCTCGATGTTCCTCAAATTTTCATATCGTCAATCGGATCAAGCCCAAAATCTCCTGTTGAAGCAAGGAAATGTGTTTTTGGAGGACCAAAGCACCTTCAAGAATACCAATAAGCCATCTCGAAGTCTTCATAGTACGCGTCAAGTGCATATCACGTGGATCTTCATCAAATTGAGGCCCTTGATATAAAATTTCAAGGTCACACGCCGAAGACATAATTCTGGAGACCAAACGCATCTTCAACATAGTCCAATTGTCCGAGGGGAGCTGACTGGGGGCAATGGCGTAAAGTTCATGCGACGAACCCATCAGTATAGAAGGTGGTTGACATGATCGCTGCAAAGTCTTGAAAAAAAATTCAAGGGGATCACTTGAACTACGATGTGGCTCGATTCCCAAAAGGGATACATAGGCAACTTGGCCAAATTCCAAGTACAGTGCAAATTCCATCAAAATTTAGTCCCCCAAAGTTTCCAAAGGTGGTTTTCTTCGTCAATATGTGTGCTATGCAAGACACTCAAGATTGAAGAAAGAAAATTAAGGCAGAGAGTGAAGGCGAAAATAAAACTAGTCTTCATTACATCAAAGTTTTGATTACACATATATTGTAGAATTGCAATACATCAATGGAGGAAATTAAAGCAAGGAAAAAAAAATTCAAGCATATCCGCTACAATCAAGACTTGTTGACATTGGCTTCTTCGTGATGCTTCCCATAGTCCACCAACATGGCAACAGCTTCAAGTTGATCATCCAAATAGTTCAAATTGATGCACATGATGCCACTGCAAAAAAAAAAAGAGAATTATTTTCTTGGGAAAAAAAAAAGAAGAAAAAAAAATATACATTTGCAAGATAAATGCAATGTAATTTTTGAATGACATGCTAAAAACAATTGCAAGATAAATGCAATGTAATTTTTGAATGGCATGCTAAAAAAAAGGGCAAGATAAATGCAAAAAAAAATGCTCGTCAATTTTGGGGATTAGTTCTAAGTTCATTTTAAATTTTTGGACTTGAGGTTAGATCCCATAAATTCCAAATCCTCACATACAAAAAATTGGGGATAAAATTCAGACTTTTAAAGACTAAGGGTTCAAATTTAGTTTTCCAAAAGTTGGGGACTCAAATTCTAAGGTCTAGAACATGTGGGGGTTAAATTTTAGATTGTCTAAATATTGAGGGCAAAATCCTAGGGTTTAGAATTTTGGGGCTAAAATGGAATAAGAAGAAAATGGGTCATGTTCTTCCCCAATTCACAAAGAACGCAGCCCCTCCTTTTTTTTGCCTACCAAGTCTGCATCAACAATACAGCCCGCCATCTTCCTCCCCAACCGATCCAACTCCGGCGGCGTGCAAGCAACAACAGCAGCGATCCGGCGAGAGCAGCGGGCGAGTGGCGGCGCGACGACAGCTGGCTCGAGCGGCGAAGGGCTTCGGGCAGCAGCGGCACCAACCAGCATCCTCGAACAGCCTCCGGCGCAGAGCACGGGCAAGCGACCGCTTCCCCTCTCCGGCCTCCCTTCTCCTCGCGGGCTGGGCTGGGCGACGAACTCCGGGATGTGGGCGAACGGCGGCTGTTAAACGCGACAGGCAGAGGTCTCTTCCATCTGGATGAACGGGGACGGCGCGCAGTAAGCGACAGCGAGAAGCAAGCGGCGGCGGAGCTTTCCTCCCTACGGCAGCTCGAACAGCAGCAGCGTCGGACAGCAGCAGCATCGAGCGGCGTCCTCCGTTGGCGCGAAGCAGCGACGGGCTCTGGGCTCCTTGCGGCGGCATGGTGGCTGAAGAATGCGAGCAGCACTCCCCTCCGGCGGCGCCCTCTCTCTCCAGCGGCGACGGCAGTGGCTGTCCCCATCCTGGGGCACAAGCAACGGTGGCCCTCCTTGCGCGATCTGTGGAGACCTCAGCGGCATCCACTGCCTCCAACGGCAACGGCGCAGCAGGCAGGAGTGGCGTAAGAAGCAGTGGTGTGAACCAGACTCGAACAGCAGCGGCAAACAGCAGCAGCACTCCGACAGAGCAGTGGCACCAGCGGCGGCTTCCCTTGCACGGCGATGCAGCTTCAGCGCGACGAAACCAACGGCGGCCTCCACACGGGGGCTGAACGGCAGCGTCGGCCTCCTCTCCCTTCAGCAACAGCGCAGGAGCACGGCATCAACAGTGTGACAACTGCCTCTCTTGCGCGAACGTCACTCCGCCAGAGCAGCAGCGACTCGGCAGACGGGCATGGGCTGGCAGCGGAGCAGTGACGGCACGACCGGACAGACATCAGCAGATCTGTGCTTCTACAAATTTTCCTTGACGAATTCTTCATCTCAGTCTCGTTCAAGTTGCCGCTCTTCTGAATTGTTGGCCACGCATATTGGTTTGAGATTTATAAAGAGCAGAAGATTTGATATGGTAAAGATATTTGAATTTCGAGATAGTTTGCTACGATTTGGTTTGAAAAGAAGATTCACAAACTCAAAGATTTGGTGGCACACATTTAATTTGGAAATCAAAGATTTGGCAAATGCCAAAGAATTCGGATATGCATGCTATTGAGAAACAAATATGGGCACTGATTTCGTCAATTAATTTCAAAGGTTTGTTTTTATATGGGAAGTTCATATTCATAGAATCTGTTGGACAGTCAAGCAACAAATATATGGCCATTAATTTTGCCTAATAATTTTAAAGTGGATTTGAATCAAATTTAAAGTGGGCATCGGATGGATAATTTTGTTGCAACCACAATTCCGATTCCAAAAGATCATCGTGGCAGGTACACGCCAAGAAGGGAAGATGCTGGGGTACTCAAATGATGCCCAAAGAAAAAAATCATTGGCAAAAGAAATGCCAAAGAAATTCATGGAAAATCGTTTTCTTTTAAAAAAAAATACATATATATATTTCGAGACTCGCTTACGTCTCAAATATTTTGCTTCCGTAAACAAGTCTCGAGGGGGCATCTGTAAACACGTAAATTTTGTTCGCGAATGAAAATGCGACACGTGTAATTTAAATATTAATTTAATTATTTTAGGCATTTAAAGTCAATTAATGCTTAAAGTAATTATTAATATTTATCGGGCTAGTTGGACCCGTCAAGTCCAATAGATTTATATTGGGCCAATGTGGACAAGTCCAAATGCAAGACCCACAAGCCCCATGGCCCAATGGATGCTCGAAACAGGCCAGCTCATGAAAATTAATCGATGTGGATAAGTCCAAATGAAAGACACACATGCCCCATGATCCGATGGACACTTGTATTGGGCCGACGTGAGCAAGTCAAGATACAAGACCCACAGCCCTATGACAAATGGACCTATGATTGGGCCAAGGTGAATAAGTCCAAATGAAAGACCCACCAGCCCATATGCTACATGGATCAATGGATATGCGAAGCAGACCAATCTATTGAAATCAGTTAATGTGAACAAACCCAGATGAAAGGACCACATGCTCAATGACCCGATAGAAACATGGATTGGACCAGCCCATCGGTTGGTTCATCATCCACAAACCCTAGGGTTTACCCTCTATAAATAGAGGTATCCTGTCACACATTAGGGGGAGGTCTCGATACACTGCTAACTCAAGACTCATATACTTGATATTCTACAGCAACAAAACGCTGCAGAAATATTAAAGAGGCAAAGAAGTATCAAATACACTTCTACAACCTCCAAAACAGTCATACTCTGAGACTCATACACTCAGACACCTAGAGAGACATCTTCACACGTCTGCTCATTCTCAAGACTCATACACTTGAGATCCTACAGCAACAAAACGCTGTAGAAATTCCGAGAAGCCGGAGAAGAAGCATAAAAGCATCTCGACGTCTTCAAAGTTGGAGGAATCAAAGGAGTACCAGAAGTCGAACCCATATAGTTTGATTTTCTACATGTTCTTTGATATTTAAATTTCTCTGTAATTGTAGACATTTCTTGTGAAATTAATAAAATTATTTTGCAGTTTCTGTCTACGCATTTTTTTGCACCTACAACAATATATTAAATATAATTTATTTGATAAATTATGTGAGAATGAAAATAATACTAGTTCGAGCTCGGCTCGACTCGGTCAAAGCTCAGACAACGCTCGGCTCGAAGTAGCTCGGTCAACGCTCGGCTCGGTCAAAGCTCGGTTCGAATTCTTATGAGCTCAAGCCGAGCTTACCACTATTCGAGCTCGGCTCGGCTCGTTTACACCCCTACATACGGCATATCCTTGTGCCATCTGCAGCTAAACGACAGATATTTTTTTATCAATATAAATATACGACATATAAAATTGAATTTAAATAAATAAAACAGTGTGAAATGTTAAATTATTAAATTGTAATATATATATTTAATATTGACACTCATGTATCGGCAAAGGTGTGTGGGAGTCTAAACCACACAAATTACAAACGGAATAAAGATGAGGGATAATTGGTCAGGTGGAAATCGAACCCCGAACCATAAATTTAGAAATTAAAGATATGACCATTGGGCCAAGTCTCTATTCCTTTTAAATTGTAATATTTGAAAAACACGTATAATTAGGGGTGAACATGGTGTGGTTTGGTGCGGTTTCACACCAAATCACAAAAAATAGTTTGGGAAAAAATTAAACTAAACCAAATCATTTTAGCATTTCAAATCAAACCAAACCAAACCGAAAAAAATAGTTTGGTGCAGTTTGGTTACGATTTAACCAAAGTTTTAAAAAAAAAAGAAAAAAAATCATATAAATTACAGTCTTAAGTGTAACAGTCCAAACTCCAAAATGCAAATTAAAAGTTTAAAAAAATATAAGTTTACTGTTTACAAGCCAAATACGTAATAAACTAGAACTATTACAAGTTATTGGAAAAAAATAAAATTACAAATATAGCATAAGAAAACAACAGTGGTAGAGCCAATGAAGGATAGCAGTAGCAGCATGTGCTTTTTGAAATATATCAAGATTACAAATATAATTTGTAAACCAATGTACAAAGTGCATGAATCATTCATGACCGTCTCTGTACCTTTAACTAATATAAAGGCATTTGCCACTAAATCTAATTCTAATCTATAAAATTCTAATAGTATATTATAAATAATATTTATTTTTATTAAATACATATAATTGTGGTTTACGGTTTGATCTAGTCTGGTTTACAGTTTGGACCGCACTCTGAACAGCCTACATATAAGTTAATCATTTTTTTTTCGAAAATCGTATAATGTAATCATTAAATTAGCTATAAAAAAATTAATCCATTAAACTAACACTAAAAGGTATTTTATTCAATAATAATAAGTGAATACTAAATATAATTACGTAAAATTTGAAAAAAAAAATAAAAAAATAGCATTATACTCCCTCCGTCCCATTCCAAATGTCCTACTTACTATTTTTGGATGTCCCATTACAAATGTCTTCTTTCTATAAATAGAAATAATTTTCCCCTCCAACAACTATGTGGACCCCACTATATACTCACAAACCAACTCTACCTTAATTCCCGTGCCCAACAGTAACAGGACACTTGGGGTGGGACAAAGGGAGTACTTTATATAATAGTTCAATAAGTTTAAATCAATTCTTCGTGTATGCAGAATTCTGTTTTGAAAGAGGCAACCCTTCAATGTCCACCAGAATTCAGATTCTCGATAAATTAGTATTGGCCCAATGTAGCCCGAGAATGGTAAAAAAAAATATAAAAAAATAAATAAATTTAAATAAATTCTAATTGGAGTATTTTAAAAACAAGCCTCCATACGGCCATACATATACGGAAAAATTGAAACTATAACTAGTTGTCGATCAATACAGTATTTTTCTAGATCAGTGGTCTATATAAACCATTTCTTTTTAATTGTTACGCATAAGAATTTTATTACTGTTTATCGAGTAATTTTGATTTGTACAATTAAAGAAAAAATATAGTTAAGATAGATTTTAGATTCATCTAATAACATAGTTTATAATATAAAAATTTTATAATTTTTATTTATATACAATTTGAATTATTAAAAATTAAAAATTTGTCTTATATTACGTGAAATATAAGATCATGATAAGCATTAAGGCACGGGTGTAGTATATACGATGCCTCTGCACATGTATGCACCATGTATGATATGAGAATTGCGTTTTGTATGGATGAAATGATATGTTTTGTGTAATGATAGATATATCTTGTGTGTTAAAAGAATATGTATAGGATGGATATTTTTATTTTGTGATGTCTGTAAACAAATTGTACCTTAACCGCATGATAGGTCGTCGAAAAACTCGATCAACATTTGTAATCAAATACTTCCTCTATTTTCACGAATCTGCAACATTTACTCTGCGCACGTAATCCAATGCACATTTTCAACAATGAATAATTTATGTTGTGTACAAGTAAAAATATAAAAGTTTGATATTCTAAAACTGGAAAAAATGCCAAATACATCCGTTTTCTTTTTAAAAAAACCAAATCGATCCTTTTTTAATTTTATTGCCGATTTAGTCCGCTACCTATGCTAATTATATCCACTTTAGTTCAAAAATCACTAATCCTTCATAGGACGCTGACGTGGCAATGATTTATTCTAAACCATATACGCTGGATCTGTTTTGAATTGCTGCCACTCCAACGTGTTTGCCAAATAAGTGTGAAACCCGACCCGATTCTAATTTCAATCACCTCCCATATCGCAGCACCCCAATTCAAAGCACTTCTTTTCAATCACCCCCAATTCGAAGCCCTTCATTTCAATCACCTCCCATATCGCAGCACCCCCAATTCGAACCCTAATCCCGCGGCGCATATTCAAATTCCGGCAACAAAGAAACGATAATGGAGACGTTTGGCTCAAAATTGAGGGCCGAAAAATGTAAAGGACAGTCACATGCCTTTTGTCTCCTTGTGTTTAATCTTGAATCGCCTTTAAGAATGAAAAGGACCAAAATAAATCAATGTCACGTCAGCGACCTAGGAAGGATTAGTCATTTTTGGACTAAAATAGATATAATTAGCATAGGTAGTGGACTAAATCGGTAATAAAATTAAAAAAGGACCAATTTGGCTTTTTTGAAAAGAAAACGGATGTATTTGGCTTTTTTTCCTTCTAAAACTATAAGAGGAGACGATTCTAGTAAGATCTCATTTAACTATATTTTTTCTTCTATAACTACATTATATAAACGTGAATCAAAATTAAATAATGAATATTATAAATAAAAAAAAAATGTTCACTTTCACGATGGAAACGGATGTAGTACTAGTAAAAGATGTGACGTGAAAGTCAATGTGGGTTTGGTGAATATTTATAGCTGTCATCAATTAGAAGCTATTTTGAATATTACCATCTCGACTCTCAATTTGGACTGAAACTACGTCTACGTACGTGCTAATCATTCATCATATCATTGCACGTTACTTTTCATAAAACTTGCATATTAGTAGTAATAATTATTTATTCATACAATAATTTAATTATTACTCCCTCTGTCCCCATAAAAGCTACATACTTGTTTTATTTGAACATGTTCGATCAATATATTTTTTTAACCTTTAATATTTTAAAATATGTACAAATAAAAATTATTTTAAATATTTCTCCGGAAAAAAATTATTGTAAATATATATTTTTAAACTATTCCATGAAATTAACAAGATCCGACCCGGATATTTTATTTTTATTATATGCTTGTAAAAAAAATAAAGTTAAATTTGAACAATAAACAGTATAAAAAAGTCAAACAATAAGTTTTTATTGGAAGGAAGGGAGCATTACTTACAATAAATAGTAGTATTTGTTTTGGAAATACAACAATCAAATAGTTTAGTTTGATTTATACTACCTCCGTTCCTTTATAATTGCAACATTTGGGATTTCGGCACTGTTCATTGAGTAACTTTAATTCGAATTTTTAACACAATTATATAAGATAAAATATAGTCAAGTGGGATCTTGTTGGATTCGTCTAATCGTATAGATTTAGAATATCAAATTTTCATAATTTTTATTTATATGCAATTCAAGTTATTAAGGATTAAAAATGTGTATTGGATTGCGTGAAATGTGGGTCCGTAGCATTTAAAAATGAACGGAGGAAGACATTTGATTGTATAAATCAAATGAGATTATATTCAATTATCGAGTTTTGGGAACGCACAAGTAAACACCCAGTAATTGTTTACCAAAATAAAAAGATATATGGAGTGATTTGAACATCAAAATTTTTATTTTTTTGGTGAACAACTTATATAGGCTAGAAAATTAGTTGTGAGAACTCATGCCACACAAATTACAAATGGATAAAATGGAGGGATAGGGGGTAGGGTGGGAAATTGAACCACCAATTTTCAGGTTATGGGACTTGATCACTAAACCAAGTTTTTATCCCCTAAACATCAAATCTTGGATATTCACTGCCCTAATTTTGATCAATAAAATGAAAATCTAACACTATAAGTTAAGATTGAATGCACTGACTATTACAAGACACCTTATTAATTTCAAATATTAGTCTTTTGAAATTCGAGAGATGTTTGATGCTGAACTTTCATCTCGAAATTTACTCTGTGACTAGATATATCTTTATCTTCATAGAAAATTGAATAGATACAATTCTGTTGGTGGAATTAGAGTTATTAATGATTTGCAAATAGAATGCACTTCATAAATTATTTATGTAAAATTAAAATTCCAAATCATGGATCACTAATTATACTTATAAAAGTATGGAGATTAGAAAAATTGGACACAAGTAATAATTGGTAGGCATATGCGTTGAAGATGCCTGCAGGCAGAAATTGAATAATTATTACCATGTGGGACACATGCTCACACTTAAATTAAACCATTAAAATTCACTTAAATATTTTTTTATTCACCACTTTAATGTTTTTTCGACATTATTGAGATGAAAAGTAATTTTATACTTCTAGAGAGTCTTCTTAGTAAATCAGGAACTATTTAAGTACCTTAGTTATGACTAGGAAGTAGGAAAAATTAAGTCCACATTCAGTCACATTCGCTATTGAAGGAGTAAAAGGGCTGTAAAACCAATCTCGATTCAAAATTCACATTAATTAACTTATATCAGGTTGAGAAAGCTATTCTAATTTTTGACGGTCAAAATTAACTTCTTCTTCTTTTTTTTTTAAGAACCCATTGAAGGCCTCGAAAGAGTGGTGAGAGACCATGTCACACAATTACAAAGAGAACAAACAATAATGATAGGGAACCGGGTGAAAATTCGAACCCCAAACCTATAGATTGGAAATTGGATGAAATACCTTGTCACCCTCTTTTGGGCTGGGAAGAGGGAAGTATCAAAAGTAGGTCATCTGGATTTTCATATTATAATAAATAAATAAATACATAAATAAAATAAGTTAATATGGCATTCATAAAACTTGACTGGATAATGTGACATTGGGCCCAAATTGAAACAGTCTTATTCCAAAGTAGGAATATAATTGAATTGGCTCTTATTCCAAAGTAGGAATATAATTGAATTGGCCTAGTGGTTATATCCTTTGATATCCAACCTTATAGTGGTTGGGGTGTTCAATTCCCTCGGCCCATTATCACTCCCTTTATCTTATTTGTAATTCATATGATCTGAACTTTCACACACCTTTGTTGAAACATAAAATGTCAATGTGTTTTTTTTTAAAAAAAAAAAATGACGAAAGACTATATAGAGTAATATTGTAATAACACTAATAATTACATACGACAAGTACCAAAAGACTATTCAAAAGGACAAGTCAGTTACTACTCAAATTAAGTTGAGTGGCAATCTTTTTTAATTCAATTTGAACTCAATTAAACTTTTTGTTGCTTTACAAAAAAATTAATTTTTTTGTTTTTTGGTAAACAATTGAGTTTTTATTGTTACATATATACAAGTAGTAATAATTCTGCAAAAATTGCAAATTTATGCTATCAGGACAAGTGAAAGAAAATGGCAGAACACAGGGCCACTTTTGGTGGCCCATGTACGATGAAAAGGCCCACATTTTTAATGGGCTTTCCGAGAATCCAAACTTTGCCGTCCAACAGAATGAAAGCCCATTTTCTCGGCTCATACATAGTAGTATTTCACTGGGCTTGGGAATGAATATTTTTATATACCCAAAACATAAGTACAGTACAATTCTGCAACGTACTTCAACAGCATTTATACGCACTGTTTTTATTGATGTACTCCTATTTGATTTTAATTTATAAATAGATTGTTACATTTAACATATTTTTTTTCTCGTTCGATTTATTTATTTGTTTTTGTTTTAGCGTGAAGCCAGGTGAAGTAACATCGTTTTTGCCATTTGTACTTCTATTTTAGGCCCCATTCATGAAGTCCTCACTTCCCTTTTATGGAATGAAAAATTGCTTAGAAGTTTGTATTATTTTACTACTATCAGGATTAAATCAAATAAGAGATATTTGTCAACTTTTTTAACAAAATTTGGTTGGGTATATTTTTATAACAAGTATGCCAGCTTCAATCAGATCGATCTACGTATACTAAGCCATGTCACGATTACTGTCGCCTCTAAATGTTTGGAGCTTTTGCAATACTATTAAAGCATGAGAAGATCAAGAGGGTGCGGTGTGCAAGTGTGAGTAATGGGCATACATGTGAGGTGAGGAGCTCTGAGCGATGTTAACAAATGGGCCGTAATGTTTTAATTTTAGGAATACAATATATACATATAAGTAAAAGCCCACCAACAGCATTTGGCTTGAGTGGATTGGAGCTCTAGTCGCTTAAGTAAGGTCTCGAATTCGAACTTTATGTATGCAAAAAACTGATTTGGGAAAGGCGTCCTTAATTGCCCATCCAGATCCTCAAGAGATTAGTCATGAATCCAATTATTTATCAAAAATTAAAAGAGTAAAAGCCCAATAAGGAAAGTGGCCCATTCAAAATTAGACTTGGTCCGTTCACCCAATAAGTGGCCCAGCCCAATGTAATTCAATAAAATTTTTGTTTAGGGTTTTCATTAGATACCCTTTCCCAAAGATAGTGGTATTTTGTTCACAAAAAAAAAAAAAAAAATAGTGGTATTTTGTTACTGTCCATTGCATCACAATTATACCTAATGCTTATACAACTTTGTTCGAACATTTTTCTTAGCATTCATAATCTTTTTAAATGTAATTGAAGATTCCTTCCAAAAAAAAAAAAAAAAAAATTCCGAACACACTCTTAATTATTAATCTTTAATTACTGAATCATGTCCCCATACGTCATTTATTTAATTAATTTAACTAATGAATATAGTTTGCTGAGCATTAGTACATATACAAGTAATAAGTACTACATAGTTTTTTTTTTTTTTTGGTGGATTTGGCAGACTCTGGATAATTATTCGAAGAATATTATTTAGGGCATATACAGAAAGCATGCTTGCTGATTAATAATTAATTAATTATACACATGGCCGGGTTACCTGAAGATTAAGGAATTATTCTTATAATTCAATTTTGACTTCGTATCTATATATTTAATTTATACAACGTAACGAATTGTCCAGTGGATTAATTATCATTCTGATTTGATTAGAAAATGGGATTAAAATAAGAGGAAACGAAGCACGAGTGATGTTGATATTTGACAGAATTCATATTGAATATTATTATTATTATTATTATTATTATTATTATTATTATAAATAAAAGGTCCTTCTGTTCATCTCATGTCCAACTGAATTCTTTTAATAACGTAGAATAAAATGTGGCACTAAAGACTTTTTTTCTTTCTTTCTTTCTACTTTCGTGTATTAATTAATAGAATAGAAAGTATATGTATAGATAAAACGAAACGAACGTGAGTTGAATACTTTGGTGAAAGAGTACTAGTAGTAATCTATATAATAAATTCTGAATACTTTTTGGCATGTGCAGACTGTATTGTCCTTATTAAATATAACTGATTCTTTTTAATCTTTAGGGCTTTATCAGTAATTATACCACCATTTTATAATCAATGGCTACAATTAATCCACATCATCGCTGATTAATCGCTGAATAATTCCAACTCACCATCCATGTCATCAATATCTATATTTAGAAAATAAATCTAACTATTAATATAATAAAATCTTGAGAAAATCTCCATATATATTTTAAAAAGATATAAAAAATTTATTACAGTTAAAATATATAAATTGATTAAAACTATATAATATAAATTATTTGTTTGTATATATATATTTAATAAATATTATTACAATATTATTAAATAAATTTAATTTCGGTTAAATTTATGTCTACAAGTATAATCCTATATCAACATAAGGAATATAATAACCGTATTTTAAATAAAAAATAAATACTTCATTAAAAATATATATTGAATAATCAAATTAAAAAATTTAGTGAACTATAAAAATTTAATGAAATTTTAATTCTCATGTCTCTACAAGACTTAATTTTAAAAATTTAATCTCACAAATACAATTTTGATAAACTAAAAAATCTATATAATAAATCCTGAATATTTTTTGGCATGTGCAGATTGTATTGTCCTTATTAAATATAACTGATTTTTTTAATCTTTAGGGCTTTATCAGTAATTATACCACCATTTTATAATCAATGACTACAATTAATCCACATCATCGCTGATTAATCGCTGACTAATTCCAACTCACCTTCCACGTCATCAATATCTATATTTAGAAAATAAATCTAACTATTAATATAATAAAATCTTGAGAAAATCTCCATATATATTTTAAAAAGATATAAAAAATTTATTACACTTAAAATATAAGAAATTTAACAATTAACATCATAGATTTCAAACATTATTAATTAATGATAATATATTTTTAATATAAATATTTCATTTAAATATATATGAAATAAATAATTTTTAAATTTTAATCAATTATATAAAAAGTTAATCAAATTTTTGTCATGAGTTTTTTTTATATCATGTCTAATTTTAAAATTGAGTCTCATAAATATAAGTTTGATAAACAAAATAATATAAAGTAATACTAAGTATTATAACAAAGATATAATGTTATTAGTATTTTAATATATTTAATTATCTATAAGTACCTAAATATATAAATTCTAAACATTTTTTAGTTTGTACGGACTATTTTATTTTTTAGCGTCAATTCATTATTTCAAAAGAAATTTGAAAAACTTTATTTATGGTGTAATTAGTTCATTGATTCTAAAATATTGATTAATATAAATTGATTCATCACCTAAAAAAATTCATATCATTCTAAACAAATTCTATATCATTTTTTAATAAAAAATAAAGAAAATGAAAAAAATAACACATCATAGTTTAATTATTAAACATAATATCCCTTTTTCCAATTGTTCTCAGTATTTTGTCGAGGTAATAAACTGATTGTTTATTTTGTTGCATGTTTTATGATCTGATTGATACAGATTCTTATAGTTTCCTATGCATGTTATGAATTTAAAGTAAAGCAAACTTTATACACAAATAATAATAAGACCACAAATACTTGATTTTATTTGGGAAAAAATAAAGAAAAAACACCGCCCGCGAAGCGCGGGTAAAAAATCTAGTAATACAGAAAATTTCAAAGGGGATGGTTCCAACTTCGAACTATTCAATGGAATAGCAACCAAACTTTCAATCTTGATCAACGACTCTTGACCACTTTCATATTTATATTTCTTCTATTATTAGTAGTAGTAGATGTCGATCCCCTTAGTAGTTTGTAGGGATCATAATATATATAAACAGATGTATCATATAGATGCATTATATTTTATTTAATTTCTTGTTATATATACTGTGTAAATAAATTAACAACCCCGACATAACTTTGGGAATAAACAGTGGCGGACGCAGAGTGTCTTGGTTGGGGGGCGGGAGCAGGATGCGACCAAATGTCTTTCGTCTTATTTCATCTTTAATTTTCATAAGATATTTATCAATTGTTTTTCGTTTTTCCGGATTGTTAATAATATCACTCTCTTCATCTAACTCTACCGGGCTTTTTTTTATTATGATTGTTAACTCTGTCCGGGCCTTCATATTATGATTGCTAACATCAATGAATTTAATTTTATAGAGCTAGAAGGAGCATTATTTGATTTCGAACTCTTGGGAAGAAAATATCTTTTTATTTTGTTCTAAACAAAGTAAAATATTTGAATTATAATCAACAAAGTACAATATTAAAATATTAAATTATTTACAACAGTAAATTTCAAGTTAAAAAAGCTCTCCCTATTCTAGTTACAACTTAAGATAATGAGCGAAATTTATTATTTTATTTGATTAAGATAAATAATATATGAATCAATGTTTAAAAAACCCACTAACAAAGAAACATCTTGCCTTCTTTTTCTTCTTCTTCCCCGTAAATTATCGAAATATGATTTCTACTATAACTAAAATTTACATGACTATATAAATTTTAGTGCTAAAGTTTGAGTTTGGGGGGGGGGAGGCGAAATTATATAAAAAGATGTCTACTATAACTAAAATAAATATAAATATATAAAAATTAATAGGCAAATTTCGAACTCGGGGGCGGCAGCCCCCCAAGCCCATGAACAGTTCCGCCACTGGGAATAAATAAAATTTGTATTTGCCTCCGTCCTTTATGCAATTAATAACAATGATTTAGACCCAATGCGCTTAGGATGGCCATGCATGTTCAAATATTACAAAAAACATAATTTGTATCAAAGAAAATATTCTCCCATCATATATTTTTTCATCAGACAAAATATTTATCTCATCACACAAAACATACAATTTTATCCATCACACAACGCAACTCTTACATCAAATATATAGTGGCACCATGCATGTGCGGCACCATGAACATAATCTCTTCCCATAATCCCATTAAGGCAAAAAAAATTTTAAATAGTGGGGTTAAGTATTTAATACGAAGTATAAGTGATTTAGACAAGAGAATTTAGATAGTAGAAATTAATAACTGATTATTAGAAAATTTAATTGGATATTAAATTATAGAAAATTTATTACTATAAATGAAACGTATAAACCAAATATTAGCCCAAGTGATTAAGTCCATTGACTTCCAACGGAATTTTAGAGGTTCGATTCCCCTCCGCCCCTATTCCTCCCTTTTGTAATTTATGTGGCATGGGCTCCCACCACCCCTTTCCAGGCCTTCAATGGTTCCTCCAAATTTTCACTTAATTTGAGTTGCTTAAAGAGTTCACATCGATATATAAATTAGCAGAACTCTACCCTATTTATATTTTTGGGTAAGCACCCTATTTATATGGATAGTGGCTACTACTCTTTGAAGTATTAATTCTCACTTAATTTTGGATTGAAACCTCTATTTCCTCGTTCAACATAGTATCAAGACCATGGCCCCGAATTGAATATATTACTGATTTCACTACAAGAAAATTGCGTTTTACCGACCGAAATTACCGATCGATATGATGCGGGTCGGATTTACCGACCGCAGGGCCGACCGCAACATGCGGTCGGTAATTTAGAGCCGTTATGGTGGACCCAGTTTCCGGACGACCACTGCACCGACCAAACTTAATTCGGTCGGTATCACCGACCGAATTACCGACCGCATTTGCGGTCGGTAAAGTTTTTTCAATTTTTTTCAATTTTTTAAAAGATTTATTATTTTTAAAAAAATAATTTAATCTACCGACCGCATTACCGACCGAAAATGTCGGTCGCTAAATTTTTTTCATTTTTAATTATTTATTTTTTATTTTTAATTAATGTTTCTTTAATTATTTTTAAAATTTAATTATTCCTTTATTTGAGCATTATTTATTTTATAATTTAATTATATTTATTTCAACCCATTTAATTAATTATTTATTTTATAATTTAATTATTATTTATTTCAACCCATTTAATTAATTATTTATTTTATAATTTAATTATTTAAATATTTATAATTAATTAATTATTATTTTTTTATTATTATTTATTTAATTAATATATTTGTATATTTAATTAATATATAAATTAATTTAATTATTTATTTCAACCATTTAACAGTTTATAATTTAATTATTTTTTTAATTAATATGATTTTAATTTTTATTTTATATTTTAATTTCGTTTCAAATTTACACATTTTAAATGTATATATGTACTTATATAGGTTATATATATAACATTTCATAAAATGACATGAAACATGAAGTGCTCAGATGGTCACACGCGCGAGGGATCTATCTCCCCACCCGGGTTCGAGGCCTCTCCTCGGCAAATTCTATCAACATATATACTTGTGGAGGTTTACTATATAGGACACATGTCAGAATATGATTGATCGGTTAGAGACCTAGCCAAGCTGGTTAGGGTTGAGGATGGTGATGGTGAGGTGGGCGGTTCGAGCCCTCCCAATGACAATTTTTTCATAAAATAGAATTACCGACCGCATTTGCGGTCGGTATTTCGGTCGGTAAATTTTTCCGGGACCTCTTGGGACCAGAGAGTACCGACCGCATTTGCGGTCGGTAATTCGGTCGGTAAATTTACCGACCACTGTTTGGTCGGTAATTCGGTCGGTAAGTTTCCGACGGCAAATTTTTTTGGTCGGAGGAAAATTACCTACCAAGGTATTACCGACCGACCCTTGCGGTCGGTGGTGCGGTCGGTAATCCCCGAAACGACCCGCATTCCGGGGTTACCGACCGCACCTGCGGTCGGTAAAACCAATTTTTCTTGTAGTGTTTGTGAGATTGGATTTGAAGAGGTTTATCATTTTGAGAATTTAGGGCATACAGTTGACTTATAAGACGATAAGGAGAAATTATTAAAAGAAACACAATAATATAATAATAATAATAATGGTTTAGAATTTGGTAATTCGTTGAAATTCAAGCTTAGGGTCCTTTGCCGGCAAACAACTTCAAATCGAGTTTCAAAATCACCGTCTCGCCTAAATAAAAAATCAATTGTTACTTAATTTTCTACTTATTAATTAATTTCTGTAAGCTAAGTTGATTATTAAATTAATAATACATAATTGGGAATGAGGACTTGGCCACACGGCCAAGTCCATGTTTTCCAACCACAAGTCCAACTTCAGGGGTGGAGGTTTGATTTTCTACCCGGGCCCACTATCCCTCTCTTTTATCTTTTTATAATTTGTGTGGCATAGACTCTCACCACTCTTTCTCTCACTTTGACTCCAAAAAAATTAATATATACATAATTAATATATAACAAAATCAGATTGATGGTTTAATTCTTAATCTTTCAACGTTTCTTGATTTTCAGCGTATTGTTTAATTTTATATGATAAGGTATTAAAATATACTGTTAATTTTTTCTTTGCTAGGAAAATATACTGTTA
The DNA here is from genome assembly GCA_030278955.1 of Hygrophila difformis. Lineage (NCBI taxonomy): Eukaryota > Viridiplantae > Streptophyta > Magnoliopsida > Lamiales > Acanthaceae > Hygrophila > Hygrophila difformis. The sequence goes on along the minus strand of JAOANR010000252.1, from coordinate 148,439 downwards.
ATTGAATGTATTAAGAATTTAATTTGTTTAAAATTCGAATAAATAAAAAAAAAAATTATAAATTTTTGAATTAAATTTTTTTTATCATACAAACTATAAATGAGAAAAAAATGAACGGTGGTATATCGTGAAGAATAAGAGCCAGTTAAAAAATCAAACCTACAATTTTAAAGTTAAAAGTCGGGGAATTTGATCAGTATATCGTGACCACATCTTTGAGTAAGAATTTTTAAAACTAACAGCAACTCTTTTGCAAGTAATTCTTGAACGGTGGTACCAATTAATACCGACATATATACAGTGTAATTTCAAAGGACATAAAATATTGTTTAAATCTATTGTAGAAATTAATTAGCATGGCCGACATGTCGCAATGCTGACATATGTATAGCGTACTCAACACACAATATATATATATACATATTCGAAGATAGTAGTTCAACACAATCCATGTAATGAATGACAGAGACAAGTATAATCAACAAAAATACACACCCATACATAAATACAGTACATAGATACATAAAAATGAAATAAATACAATTTCACGATGGGGTAACAATTTCATGCAAGAATTACTGGAGAACAGAATTAAACAGTTACATAATTACATGCAAATGATTAAATAATGTTACCAGAACAGAAATTGATGTCCTAATTTCCATTTCTGTTTGCAGATAACTGAAAGTCTGAAACCAAAAAGACGAAATTAAATGGGAAAAAAAAAAAAAAAAACTCATGTATATTTATATCATTAAATTTCATTTCTTGTAATTAATCCTGTCTCCAAAAAGAATAAGCACCACAGAAACTGGTTAACTAAAATTTCCCTCCTCATCAAATCTCAAAGAGGCCTGATTCAAAATCACCCACATGTACAGCTACCAGGCCATTCTTTGATCATCATGCTCTATCTCTATAAATAAATGTGTGTTCATCATCATACACACAGAGAGACACAATTTTATTTTCCCTCTGAGAAAGAGGGAAACACTAAAACCTAAAGGAAGAAATTAAAAATAATAAAGCAATATTATATAGAAGTATAGTAGAATTATACTATATGTTGTTTTTGGTGAGCGGGGTTAGGGCGATCCCCCAAGGCCCTGCGGGCCAATGTCATTGTGCCTCATGGAAGGCCCCGACGACGGTATGGGCACTCCTCTTGGCAAATACCCCAAGAATGTATAATTGGCAGCAGAAGAATTAGGGTTTCCATGATGAACTGCTGCTGCTGCCTGTGGCTTCACCTTCAGAAACTGTGTATGCCTTGCTCCATTAACTCCTAATTGATCATGGCCGCCACTCAATAGGAAGAATAACACAAACACCAAAAAGGGCATCATCCTAATTCGCACCATATCGACGAACGTTGTATATGTGCGAAAAAGATGGATAGAGGACATATGATGGTGGATTCTTGAGGTTGAGGTTTATTGATGAATTTTGTGTTGAAGATGGAGATGGGGAGAGGAAATTGAAATGGGGTTGTGAGGTTGAATTTGGTGTGGTGTTGAATTTAGTATGCACAATAAGAGGGAGAAGAGTTAGTTGGGTGAGAAAGATTGATATAGGGTCGGGGGGGGTGTTTTGTACTATTAAATTAATACATAGTATTTGTTGTGTAATAGTAGTGGTGGCATTAATTACAAAATGAATGAATAAAGAAAAGGATATAGAAATAAATGTGGAGAGAAGAGAGAAGAGACTCGAGAGTGGCCGGAAAACATGAGGGAAACTTGTGTCTCACGACTATGTACAAATCCCATTCCCCCAATTCTACTTAATTTGCGCCTTTGATATTATTATAAACTTATTTATATAGTAGTATATATTTTACTGAAGAGCCTATACAAGCTAAAAAAATAAGTGGTGTGAGTCTATACTTCATAAACTACAAAATGAAAAAAGGGGCATGCATAGAGTTCGGTGGGAAATTGAATTCACAACCTAATGTAACAATCCTACTCCGGGCTGGGCCTGCAGACCGACCATGCACCCCAACCCTTCCCCATGTGTGAAATCACATTCACCCCATGGTGGGTTATTTGGAGTGGGATTTAAACACCCAATCTCCCCTTTAACAACCACCCAAAGGTAAGGTTGTTAATCATGTGAGCTGCAGCCCACATGGTTAACAACCTTACTTTGGGTGGTTGTTAAACCTTACCTTTGGGTGGTTGTTAAAGGAGAGGTTGGGTGTTCAAATCCCACTCCCAACAACCCACCATCGGGTGAATGTGATTTCACACATGGGGAGGGGTTTTGGTGCATGGCCTGCAGGCCAGCCCGGGGTAAGTTGGAGTCTGTAAACTCGACTACTTTGGCGTCGAGTATTCATCCCCTTATTTTTATAATATTGACTCGTGCATTCTGTATTAATTTGTGTTTAAGTAATTTGTTTTATTAGTAATTTAATTGTGTAACGAACTTTTCTTGCTGGTTAGTATAGTAATAAACTAATAATAGTCAATTAAGCTAAGGGGCATGTTTAATTTGTCTAACATTTGATCTCTTTATTCAAACATATATGTGAATTTCTTGTACGCTGATGACTGATGAGTTAGAAATGAATTTCATAAACGAAACAAACAATAAATAAATTCCATCATAACTCATATTTTTATTCAACAAATTTAAATTTGTTCAAATAATACATCATGTATGTAAAAAATAATAATTATATTAAAAGTGGAAATTGAAACATTCAAAGAAGTGGGATTATTATTAGGAATATATCCGACTTCCCCATAATGAATTTATTGATGGGTACGGCAGAGAGATAGGAATTACTATAATTTCATTAAATTAAGGGAAAATTATTTATTGGTACCATTTTGAAGGTTATAATTTGTTAAGTAGTACCAAGTTAAAAAAATTTAGTATTTAGTACCATTAGGTTAAAAAAATTCTATTTTTACTAAATTTATATGAATTTTACCATTTTTTACCATTGGATCAATTATACTTATATCTTATTCACGGAAAAAATTTATATTTATATCTTGAACTTTTTAAAATTTTTAAGTTTTTTCGTAACATTTTAATTTTTTCCTTTAATCTTTTTTTATCTTTTGAACCTCTTGTATCAATTATATATATTTTTCATCATCGGGTTGAGCCTTTATGTATGCAGAATTCTGCTTTGGCAGAGGTAAACATTCAATACCCACCAGATCCTCGAATGATTAGTTTTGGGTCCAACATGGCCTGGGGATACCCGGTACACGCAAAAAAAAATTATATTTTTCATCATCGGATTTCGAGTATTTGTGTGTGTAGAATTATGTTTTGGAAGAGGCAATCATTCAATGCCTACCAGATATTCGAGGGATTAATCTTAGCCCAATGTGGCCTGGAAATACCCGGTGTATGCTAAAAAAATTATACTTTTCTGTCACAAAAAATTATATTTTTCATCCTAAGAAATTTTATTTAGTAAGATAAATAATTTTTTTATATTTAAACTAGATTTTATTTTGTACAAATTAAAAACTATATTTTTTGTTTTCATCCCAAGAGATTTTTTAAGTAAGATAAATAAAAGAATAAAAAAATAGATTTTTACATACTAAAAAATATAAATAAAAGAATTAATAATGTGTTATTTAGAGAATAAAATTTAATTTTTAAATACTTGTATTTTAAAAAAATTATGTAATACTTAAAAAAGTAAATATTTGAATGATATGAGAATTTTCAAAAAAGAAAGAAAAATAAAAAATTAAGGAAAATTTTAAAGTACTGTAATGAAAAATATGTAATTTTTTAGTTATTTACAATACTGTAATAAAAATGTTTAAACTTTAAAGTACTGTTAAGCACTTATTAAGAGTACTATTATGTGATTATGCAGAGTAGTGGTACTATTATCAAAGTATTTAAAGTACTGTTATGCACTTATTAGGAGTACCATTATATGCTTAGTACAATACTATTATTTAATTATTTAAAGTACTGTTATGTACCTATTAAGCGTACTATTATGTTATTATGTAGAGTACTATTATGCACTTATTAAATTACTCTATATAATCACATAATAATACTCTTTTTTTTTTATGAGCACATAATAATACTCTTTTTTTTATGAGCACATAATAATACTCTTAATAAGTAGTACATAACAGTAATTTAAATACTTTCATAATAGTACTTTTTTACTAAGCACATAATGGTACTCTTAATAAGCGCATAACAATACTTTAAATACTTTCATAACAATACTCTACACAATCACACAAACTCTTAATAAGTACATAACAGTACTTTAAATAATTAGATAACTGTACTCTACTAAGAACATAATGATACTTTTAATAAGTACATAATAGTACTTTAAATAACTAAATAACAGTATTATACTAAGTACATAATGGTACTCTTAACAAGTGTATAACAATGCTTTAAATACTTGCATAATAGTACTCTATATAATTACATAATAGTACTCTTAATAAGTGCATAACAGTACTTTAATTTTTTATTTATTTTTTTCTTTCTTGTTTGAAAATTCTCATATCATTCGAATATTTATGTCTTTCAATATTACAATATTTTTTGTCGAAATAAAAATTTATTCGTCAAATAACACATTATCAATTCTTTTATTTATTTTTTTTTAGGATTGAAAAAATCTATTTTATTTATTCTTTTATTTATCTTACTTAAAAATTCTTTTGGGATAAAAACAAAAAATATAGTTTTTAATTGATACAAAATAAAATCTAGTTTAAATAAATAAAATTATTTATCTTATTTAATAAAATTTGTTAGGATGAAAAATATGATTATTTTTTCGATGACAAAAAAATAAATATAATTTTTTGGAATCACCGGCCAAAAACTAGTTTTTAATTTATTCACAGGTATTCTCAAGCCATATTCGGCTAAGATTAATCCTTTGAGTATCTGTTGGGTATTGAAAGATTGCCTCTTCCAAAGTATAATTCTACATACTCAAAAACTCAAATCCGATGATGAAAATATAATTGATACAAGAATTTCAACAGAAAAAAATAAAAAAACAAAAATATTAAAGAAAAAAAATTAAAAATATTACAAAAAACTTAAAACTAAAAAAGAAGATATAAATAAAAAAAATGGTGAATAAAATGTAAGTATAATTGATAATGGTACAAAAATGGTAAAATTCATATAAATATACTAAGAATAGAATTTTTTACCTAATGGTACTAAATAATAAATTTTTTTAACTTGGTACTACTTAACAAATTTAAGCTTCCAAAATGGTACCAATAAATAATTTCCCCTTAAATTAAATACAAACTCATAATGTTAACTTGGCAACGAATGCTTAAGAATTACTCCCTCCCTCCCATGTAAGACGTCATGTTTGACTTTTTAATATTGTTCGTCGAGTTCGCTCTTGTTAGATTCGTCTAGTCGTATAGTTTTAGAATATATATCTTACATAATTTTTACTTGTATATATTTTGAGATATTAATGATTCAAAAAAATGCATTGGATTATGTGTAGAAGTCAAACAGGACATCTTAGTTGGGAGTTGGGACGGAGGGAGTATATAAATATACCATATACTACTACTTATATTATATATATATACATATAGCTAGGTGATCGACTTCTATATATTCTACAAAATAAAAGAGGTGTGTGAACAATATACCGTGCAGATGCACTTATAGCCTAAAGACTTCAGGAGCCCAAAAAGATCATTTTTGGTGACTTTAACAGAAATGATTACTCCAATTTACAATGTTTTCTTACATAATAGGAGTACTAATTAAATTTTAGACAACGCTCAGACAAACCATAGATTTACACGTACAGACATGACGAAAAGGCCAACAGATGCAAGAAAACAAGGAGTGAATTGAAGCAGAGGTTGAGGTTGTAAGGTTTGAACATGTGTTAAGGAAGACAAAAAGGTACTGCTCGTTCGGATTAATTTCTAATTTTTTAATAAAATTATAAAAATGGGTAACATGCAAAAGGGTGGAAGAAGCAGATATACTATAATTTTAATAAATTATATTTATATATGATGAAATCTGAAGATGAGGAAAAAGTGGAAAAAGAGGTGCAAATGTTGCATGGTTAGGTGGACAGGAGGCCCCCTTTGACATTAATGCCTTACCATTACTAACCACTATTCAGCAGCACAAAGTTTTCTGTTTCAAGCCCCCATTATAGGGGAAATATGTTCCCCCATACCGTTCCTTGCATATTTCCATCCTAATTTATTTAAATTCAACTTCCACAATAATTTTATTATGGCCACAATTGTTTTCTAACAATCTTGATCGGTTTTGGATACGTCACTGAATTCAGCAAGTGATGGTTTGCTGACCTGTTGAGGTGTGCGTGCTGAGTGTTAATGAGGCATGTATTGGATATTTAATGGTGTTTGAATTATATAAAAAATACTCAGCACATATAAAGCACTTTTTCAGCACTTCAGCAGTATTATTGCATACCTACTCAAGATTGGAACTCTTTTTAACAAAAAGTAAAAAGGAAAAAAAAAAAAAAAGGTAAAAAATATTTTTCACTTTAATATATAAATACATAGTACTACTTTTTTTTTTTCAGTATAAAAGCTATTGGATAGTTGAGACACTGCACTAATTAAGGGCTTGCAAGACATTGAGAATTTTTACCTTGAATTTTTATGCTGAAGCACTCAAATTTGGGGTTGTTGGTTATCAAATTGAGCATTGAGTACTATTATACATTATGTAATTAAAATAAAATATAATAGTTATAGAATATATATATCCAATTTTCTTTATAACCAAAAATTATATGTCCACAATTTGGATGTGTTGTAATTTGATCCTCCATGGTTTTGTAGCTATAGGTAGATATTGACATAATTTTAATCATGGTAAACACTTGTTGAAACTTGAATATCGTTGAGTAATTACGATTTGAATCTTTATTGTTAGGACTTGGGACTGTTCATGGTTAAATACGACCAAAGTATTGTTTCTTTAATTCACTTATGGTTGCTTTATACTATACTACCTCCGTCTCAACATATTTGTTACATACAGATGGTTTTTTTCCACTATTCACTGTTTAACTTTGATTCAAATTTTTAGTATAGTTATATAAGAAAAAACATAGTCAAGTGAGATCTTGTTAGATTCGCCTAATCTTGTAGTTTTAGACAATCAACTTTTTATAATTTTTTGTTGTACACAATTTAAGTTATTAACCGTTGAAAATGTGTCTCGTCATACGTGTCGAAGGCCAATGTAACAAAAACAATTAGACGGGGAAGTATATGTTAGGACATTTTTGTCGATCAAAACATTGCTTCATTGATTATTTGTTTGGATTGGAATTTGTCAAATTATATTTCATGTTTGTTGCTCCTTGTTTTTATCGACTAGTCAGCACTTTAATTTTGAATTAGTTTTTACTTCTAACGGTCTTCTCATTTGGCATTAATCGATAATAATCATTAAATTATCGCCCAATGACTAATTTGATCGGGAAACATGAAAGTTTGAGCCTCCTTGATATTGGGCCTAAGATGGCCCACTCTATCATTTGGGCTGGAATAGGCAGTAACTTCTCTTCCCGGAGAAAGCCCATTGTGCTCCCAAATACTGGGCCTATACATAAAACCATATTTTGTGTTTTTTATTCTTTTTTGTTTTTTTGTTTTTACAGAAAATAAACTTAATGATTCAAAATATCAATATACATGGGAATGGGACTTGACCCCAGTGGTCATTTCCCCTACATTCCAACCATAGGTTGGAGATTCGATTCACACCCGGCCCCCTAACCCTCCCCTTTATTCTTTTTGTAATTTGTGTACCTTGGGCTCTCACACACTTTTGCCGACACATAATGTCAATGTTTACCAAAAAAAAATATCAATATACACAATCAAGAAATCAATTTGCAATTTGTAATTAAATGCAAAACAAAGAAACGGGTTATAGAAGGAGTAGACACCCTACTCATTTTTCCATAATTTAACAAGTCTTTTCTAATTTAATCCCAAATTCAAATTGTTTTCTATATATTGCAAATTTCTACAACAAATACAACAAAAAAAAAAAAGTAAAATTAGTATGACTCTGTAATGAGCCGTCCAACAAATTGATTATTAACTCCAAGTCACATACTGGTAGCGTCAATGCCTTATAGGCTTATACTACTACTACTACTATATATCCATGAACCAAATTAAAGTCGTAAAAAGACTAATTCAAAATGACAAGTGATTTCTGACACGTAAGACTTATTAGTGGTGATTTAGTCAGAGTCAACAATTGCCATATTAGTATTTTTTAAAAAATTAGAAAACAATACTAGTAGTACAAGAGATTATTACTATTACATAAAAGTAGGGAAAAACCGTGTTTACATGCTGTCCGCTGTCCTTTTCTTTTCCATCACAATAATACACAGTTAGGCACGCATCAAACATATACTAGTATTCAACTAATTACTATTTCAAACTTGCAAGTTTTTAATTCTTTACAATTTTTCTGGTTCTTTTCATAAGCACAAGACAAGAAATTAATAGTACCATGTAAGGTAAGAATTATACTCATATTATTTATTGGTGGCAATGGCATGCTTTATAAATTAATACTAGTATTTATATAATTATTATATATATTATTGTGTGCAACACGTTGGGTGAATGGTTGAATTTGGTTTTGTCTTAGCGGAGAGCGCATTTTGGTTTTGGGTGTGTCACGGCAATGCACTTTAATTCCTTATTCTAGAATTTTATTTTGTTTTCAATAAAAAAAATTAAGGTTGAATTTGGTTTGTGGGGACTGAATAAGTTCCCATAAATATAAGTGACTTTTCATTATTATTCAAGGATTCGAATTAAAGATTGCGTTTTTGTGATAGGAATAGTACTTCCTCCGTTTTTCAAAAATTATAACATTCATGCATTTTCACGTTATTCAATGCATATTTTTAACGCTTAATATCTCAAATTATGTAAAGATAAAAATTTTAAAAATTTGATATTCTAAAACTACGCGATTAGACAGATCTGACAAGATCTCACTTGACTATGTTTTATCTTGTATAACTGTATTAAAATTTGAATCAAAGTTACTCAGTGAATAGTAACAACTATTCAAATGTTACAATTATTTCTAAACGGAAGGAGTATTATTTATGCACAGGAAAATTGTTGGCGTGCCTAATGAACAAACCCACTCCCTATCACCATTTGTGTTCTTTTGTCTGTATAGTCTTCTACATATTGTCTCCCACCACTATACGGATCATTCATGGCATCATATACTCCCTCCGTCCCACTACACTTGTCATGTTTGACTTTTTTACACTGTTCATTGTTCAGTTTTGACTCAATTTAATTGCAAGTATATATTTAGCAAAAAATAGTCGAGATGGATCTTGTTAGAATCGTATAATCACGTAGTTTTATAATATATATTTTGTATAATTTTTCATTATGTATATTTTGAGATATTAATAGATAAAAAAGTGCATTGGATTGTGTGCAAAAGTGAAACATGACAAGTTAAATGGGACGGAGGGAGTATTAATTTTCTTTATATATATAATTCATTTCTGAGAGTATGAGTGGTCACCGTGAGGTGATGGATGATTTTTAAATTAATAATACTAAAAATTTAGACTTTCTTTAAACTTCGAGTCTTACTATTTTTTTTTATTTATTTTAATGTGGTGTAATAATGAAGTGATCGTACCAATAATAATATAATCGCTACATGATGCAAATACCAGAATAATAGGCGAAGAAGAGGAAGAAGGTATCGATCTTAAGCTAGCTAATTACACAAAGTAAACTAATTTAATTGGGACGAAAAAGAAATTTTTAAAAATTGAAATTTTAAAATTTTTACTTATACCGAATTTGAGTTATTAATAATTTAAAATATGAATTGAACTGCGTGATGGGTGGTGGGTCTGTAGCCAAAAAAAAAAACAAAAAAGAGGAAGTATAATACTCCCTCCGTCCCATTTAACTTATCCCGTTTGACTTCTGTACACAATCCAATGCACTTTTTCAACAGCTAATATATCAAAATATGTACTACAAAAAATTATGAAAAATATATATTCTAAAACTACATGATTTTACGATTCTAACAAGACTCAACTCGACTATTTTTTTCAAATACATACTTGCTATAACATTGAGTCAAAGTTAAATAATGATCAGTGTCAAAAAGTTAAATAAGACAAATAAGGTGGGACGGAGGGAGTAAATCATATTCAACATATATTTAATTCCATATTTCAACCGTTTGCATTGTGCACTAGATGTGATTTCTGGCTCTCTTTTACTATCATTAATTAAGTGTGCCTCCCCAAATTTTGGTTCTACTGAGTAGGTTTTTTGTCACAATCATTCTCAATTTATATCTACATAAGATGTGTTTTTTCGATTAAGTTACTGTTCAGAACAATTATTTTATGCATATCCGGAATTGCTATAAAATGTGGGAAATGTGCTGTACTGTTTTATATTGGTTTAATTATCTATAAACGACAATCAATCAGGCATTTAATATATTGCTATAATTATGGGAGAATTTTTTATTTTATTTTTAGCATAGCAATATATCATATTATATCATAGAATACAGAAAATAAATTGACATTTATTAAAATAGCATATTAGCAAATCATTTTCATTGTAATTATTTTTAAAATTAGCACAGAACTTTTCCAAGAATATTTTTAGCATAGCATTATTATAAAAATTACAATAGCACATAACTTTTTATTTTATTTTTAGCATAGCATTATATAAAAATTACAATAGCACCAAAATAGGTATGGAAATCTTTCTTTTCTTGATACGGCCCAATTTTATGTGGGAATTCAGTGTAATTATTTTATGCATATCCGGCCATGATTAAATCGTACTCTCACACCAAAATAGGTATGGAAATCTTTCTTTTCTTGATCCAACATTGGACAGGCAACAAATAATGCATAATTTACGTACATAATTCTTGCAACCCTTGAATTATATTAATTAATAGGTAGTATTTGAAAAATGAATTAATACATACCAAAAATATCCAAGTCGGTAAAAAAAATAAACCTATCAATCTTCACATAAAAAAAGGAAATATAATAATAGAGATTCAATTAGCATATTATTGTAGCGTAATTACCGGAAATGTTAAAAGTAATATGCCCTGAATCACGGTGGTATTAATGAACACGTAAAAGGAATGTTTGCAAGAGACATTTGACTTAGCATAAAACTATGAAATTATATCATTTTCCGGATATGCAGAATTCAAGATACAAACTTAATTCGTGTTTTTTGCCTTTGCTATCGAATTAGTATAATTAATTCTCGCATCTTATCTTATTTCATTGAATAAGATGCGGTATAAAATAATTAAACTTTTAGATAAACCCTACCTTAAATTAATACTACATGCAACACTGTCTGCTACAATTAAGTATACTTCTTTCGGGGAAAAAATGCCAATATAGTCCTTTTTTTTAACAAAAAACCCAAATCAGTCATTTTTTTTATTTTTTGGCCCAATTGGTCCGCTACATATATTAATTACGTCTCAATCGGTCCTCCACTCACATATTATGCCCTAATTACATATTTTTGGCCAAATCAGTCCTTTTTTTTCAAAAATCTAAATTGGTCCGTTATTAATTTTTGCACCATTTCATGCAGTCCAATGCACATTTCAAACCATTAATAAATCAAATTTGATATACGTAAAAATTCTAAAATTTCGATATTTACTATAAACTAAACGACGAGACGAATCTAACAAGATTCTACTTGGCTCATTTTAATTTATATATCTAGGTCTGTCTCGTCGTGTTAATAAATAAAATTTGATATACGTAAAAATTCTAAAATTTCGATATTTATAAACTACACGACGAGACGAATCTAACAAGATCCTACTTGGCTCATTTTAACTTGTATATCTAGGTCCGTTATTAACACGACGAGACGGACCTAGATATACAAATTAAAATAAGCCAAGTAGGATCTTGTTAGATTCGTCTCGTCGTTTAGTTTATAGTAAATATCAAAATTTTAGAATTTTTACTTATATCGAATTTGAGTTATTAATGGTTTGAAAGGTGCATTGGACTGTATGAAAGGGGACAAAAATTAATAACGGACCAATTTAGATTTTTGAAGAAAAAAAAAGGATTGATTTGGCTTAAAATGTATAATTAGGGTATAATTAGTGGGTGAATGACCGATTGGGACGTAATTAGTATATGTAGCGGACCAATTGGGCCAAAAAATTTTAAAAAAAATGACTGATTTGACTTTTTTGTTAAAAAAATGACTATATTGGCAATTTTTTTTCCCTTCTTTCGGTTTTCATTATTTAACACATTACTTTAATTTTTCTCATCTCATACTTGAAAAGTAAAATTATTGCAGGTGCGATTGCATTATTTATATAAAATAAAAAGTTCGAAAATGTACACTATGCAAATTGCACCCTCTGGATCAACCAAAAAAGTTCCCCTTTTTTTCTGGCGCGTTCCATGTTATTCTTGGATTCTTATTTATCCCAAGTCATCACCTAATCACTAAAATAACCCCAAATTCTATTACAACCATGTTTATTTTTTTTTCTAATTGGTCAATTTAATTTTTCAAACATAATAGTTAACAATTTACCACTCTATTATTTAAATACAATCATTGTGAACCCAAGAATAAAATTAGAAAATAGTGCCAATGGACTTTGACTTTAACTAAAATCCATGCAAGAATTTCATGCAAATATCCCATCCAATTGTTCAACGCATGGACCCCACCACAAAAAACCAAAACTTTACTCCATCTTTCTCTTATTAAATTAGTAACCCATTCAAACTTTCTGACTTGTGAGTATTAAAAATTTAATTTTCCGACTCATTAATCAAATATGGCATTCACTTCTTTCTTTCTATCTGCCCATCCAAAAAAATATATATATACTCCCCTGTCCGATTTCTTACTTACTATTTTCTATATCACATTATAAATATATTTTTTTATAAATAGAAATAATTTTTTTCTTCATAATTTATGTAGACCCCATCATATATTAATTAATTCTACCTTAATATTCGTGCCCAAAAATAACAAGACGTTTGAGGTGGGACGGGATTATATAATAATGTGTTTTAATTATCATATTTTTGTTTTTATTACCATTGAATCATCAGCAGGATAACTAAAGAAATTCGAACTCAATTCAGATTGCACTAGTAAGTAGTAAAGTTAACGAAAGATTTGGCTCACAATTTTTTGTAATAACAACAAATACAAATACGGTGGCAACATTATCTATAGTCGTGGGAACAGGGACTTGGCCTAGTGGGCATGTCCCTGACTTCCAACCTTATCGTTGGAGGTTCGATTCCCACCTGATTCTTTATCCTTCACCTTTATTTTCTTTGTAATTTTTGTGGCTTGGACTCTCACACACCTTTGCCGACACACGAGTGTCAATGTTTACCAAAAAAATTTATTTATAGTCCTCAATAAAATTTGTTAAGATTGATGAATTTCAATATTGGCATGATGAATTAAATTTAATAAGGTGAGAATTAAACTCATAATAGCGCCCAAGTACTTTAATAGATTGCTTACTAATAAAGAAGATACCCCTTTGTTGTTCACTAATTTTTTGTACTACCCCTTTGTTTAAGAAAATGTTTGTTTGTTTTACAATGTAAGATAAGTTGTTTTAAAATAATAATACTATTAATCATAATAATAATGATACTCAAATATTTCATTGAAACTATGACTTATTATTAAAAATTATTTTTGGAATATATCTTATAAATTATGTTATTTTAACGAACAATCATTTTCTAATTGATTGGGGCAATTGTTTCTTCTTTTTTTCCCTATTGATTCTAAAACGACGTCGTGTCAAACGCCTCTTTGAGCGAGTCTTTGACTATTTTCTCGTATAAAAGGATCCCTAGACCTCATTTTCTCCAATTCCATTGATTAAGCTATCAAAGAAAATTCAAATTCAATTGGTCGAGAATGGCCAAAGAGAGGAGAAGGGAGGAATTGTCCGTTAGCGTACCCAGTCTTTTCCGGTGCCCTATTTCTATGGACGTTATGAGATCTCCGGTGAGTCTATCCACCGGCGTCACCTACGATCGGAGCTCAATTGAAAAGTGGCTCGCCCTCGGCCACAACACATGTCCGGCGACCATGCAGACCTTGCCTTCCACCCACACCACCCCCAATCTCACCCTCCGCCGCCTCATTCACCTCTGGCTCACTCACCCCGGCGCCAATCCGGCTTTTCCACCGCCGACGCTTATTACCAGGAGGCGAGCAGTTGAAATCGTCGCCAACGGTGCGTTTGATTCCGATTCTCTGACTAAAATTACGGAATTCATGCGATCTTCGGAGGAGAATCTTAAATTCCTCGCTGTAGCAAACGATTCTGCCTCCAAATTCGTCGATTTCCTCGCGAAATCTAATGAGATTCGGATTCTCGAACGGATCGTCGAGATTTTGGATTTGATCTCGCCGCTTAACGGAATGGCAGAGAAACTAAACCACCTAATTCTCCACCACGGCGGCGGAGATTACTTACAATCCTTCATCACAGTTCTACAAAAAGGAAGCATAGAATCGAAAATCAAATCCGCGAAGCTTCTAGAAACGATCGCCGTGAATCCCGATTCGCAACGCAAAATCGCCGAAAAATCAGACATCCTTCACGAACTGCACCTTCTATCCTCCTTCCCGTCCGCCGCCGCAGCCTCATTGTCCGCCCTAACGGCGATCTCAACCTCCCGGCAGGCGAAGAAGGAACTCATCCGTTTAGGTATAGTTCGCACGGTGGCGAAAATCCTATCGGACTATTCCAACCGCACGGTTGGTGGAGTCATCGATACGGCTTTGTCAATATTAGAAGCGATCGCCACGTGTACGGAGGGGAGGGCGGCGATAATAGAGGACGGGGAATGTGCGGTGGAGATTGTACGAAGGTTGATGAAGTGCTCCCGTGCGGCGACGGAGCACGGGATCACGGTGCTGTGGAGCGTGTGCTGCTTGGCACGTGACCAGGGGGTACAAGAGAGGGTAGCGGGGGTCAACGGATTGACCAAGGTACTACTGGTGATGCAGAGCGACTGTTCGGTGAGTACAAGGGAGTTATGCGGGGAACTGGTCAAAGTATTGAGGGCGAAAAATACAAAGTCCAATTTGGCGCCTTATGAGACCAAGACCACTCACATTACGCCTTATTGATAAATTGACCCACAAATTTTTTGATAATTTCATTATTCAAATTTGTAAATGTTTTTTCTCAAATGTACAACTTACAAAGAGCATACATACTTGTTGATGATGAGGAGGAGAAGTCCAAGTTACTGTTGATTACGTGTTTGTGAATTGTTTGTTGTGGCTATTTAATTTTCCAGAGTCTAAAAAAGTGGCGAGTGTGTGATATGTATAGAAGAGAAAAAGGAACGTAAGGATAAAAACATGTCAATACCCAGTCACGCCCAGCACGCAACATTGTAGAGTAAGAAACCACCAGATGATCAAACAACTCTTAAACAATACCCCGCCCCACACACAATCGATCCTGAAAGCTTTTTTACTACTCCCTTCGTTTTTTTTTAATGTTACTGTTGGAAAAAGGGGGTTTTGAGCTCCTTTTTGTGTAATGACGATATTTAATTTGGTTAATTAAATAGCGTATACGAATTCTACATTTCGCGTAGATTGTCGTAGTGTATCTATTTTCTCAAAACCATTGTCGGGTGAGTGAGAAATAAGTTGTCGAAGTGGGTCATTGAGTGCGGCTAGCGTTTGTGTGTTTGAATGGTTGTTAAAGAGTGGGTAAAGATGGCGCATCCCACATTGGTTAAACAGTGCGAGTTGAATTAGTTTATATTGTTCTGTGTATTAGATCAATTAAACTAATGCAGGTTGGTCAAGTGCGGGGAAGCCCACATGCGCGCGCCCGTCCCGTCCCGTCCCGAGCCGTCCCTCGCGGACTTGGACTTGGACTTGGTAATTGGGCTTTAGGGTTGAAGCCCAGTCGTTGAAGCCCACTTTGATTTCAACAGTTGTTGAAAACCATTTCAGGCGTTCGTCGTTTTACCTTTGGGGACGTTCTGCCGTTTCCGGAGCACTACCAGGGCATAAACGTCTTGCGGGAAGAGTTCAATCTCGACTCGACGTTCTTTTGTATTGCTGTAACCGTTCATTTCTCACAGTTACATGTTGACTTTTTTTACTGTTCATTATAGTACTTTGACTTCTATTTTTGTTATAGTTATAGAAGACAAAATATAGCTAAGTGAGATCTTGTTGGATTCGTCTCATCTTCTACTTTTTAAATATCAAATTTTAAGAATTTTTACTTATACCGAATTTGAGTTATTAATCATTGAAAATATGCATTGCCATACATGCAAATGAGAAGTGTAACCTTTAAAATTAAAGAAATGATGGAAGTATATCATTGTTGAACCAGCACATAAACCATCATATCCATCATCTAACCATCACTTTATCACCGACTCATTACATAAAGTCATAAACTATATCGCTCATCACTTAATCATGATGCTATCACAAATGATCTCAGATATCACCCCTGTACCTACAGGGATATGGACTCTAACTACTCCCCGCACATACACAACACAACACAGAAAGAAAGAGGAAAGACAATACACGCAAATTCCTTGATTAGTTTTGTTGAGGTTGTTCGTGAATTTATTTATTTTTTTGTTCATCATTATATTTAAGCACGCATGTCCTTTTTATTTAAACTAAAATTACATTAGGCAATAAAAGTATGGACCTCAAATGTTCCGCTATCCACATAACAAAAATCAGAATGGGTTGCCTACTCTTTGGGTGATACAATAGATTAACTCAAATGAGCAAACATAGTATTGAAAGGGGATGTTTGGTAAAAAAAAAAAAAAAAGGGAGAGAAAAGAAAAACTAATAATGAATTTTTAGAGCTTCCTATTATAGTATGTAGGTTTTAAATAAATGGATATAATTGATTAATTTAATTCTATCGATTAAATTAATCCCACTTAGTTTAATGGAATTATTATCTCGTAATTTATTTATTTACTAAATATTCTTATATAATCAAGAATTCTAGTCCCTCCAATTAAACATGTAATTAGTCTTAATAAAATAATTGATCAAAGTAAAAATGCTAATCACACTAAATGAACAAAGCCATAATGATAATTTTAAACTATACAATTAATCTTAACTGATATTGTTATTTAACCGTACGATATTTTAACAATCAATAATGATCTATTTTATAACATTAAATTAATTATATTATATTAGTAATTATTAATACTAACCAAAGGTTACAAAATAGATACAAATATTTGAGAAAACAAACACATATCAACTAACGTGTAAAGCATAAAGGACCAAAAAGATACAATAAGTAGATAAAAGCTGGGCCATCGAACCCAAAAATTTTGGACTAGAATTGGTAGGGGCCGCGCGAACGCAGGCCCCTCTACAACAAATTATGAGGTAGGCTCGACTACTTGGGCCGACCTTGGACTAGCACCCCTCCAATGTGCAATGGAGGTCACTAACCCAGCACATAGGCCTTAGGGATCACCCATGATACCCGTCCAGGTAAGTAAGGAGCTCATTCACCCTACCTCAGATTATATTCAATTCCTTCCCCGACTTTTACCTAAGCTTCACGATGTGGGACAGTAATTGAACAGGCATTTCCATATTTATTTCACTTTTCCAATCTTCCTTTTCTGCAAATGTGGATAATAATAATAATAATAATAATGATAATAGCTCTCTGTTTTTAATTCTATTAAAATGGTTTTATTACTATTACATTATTATTGCAATAAAAATAGTACAGTATTATTTTTGTAAAGAAATCCCCTGTTGTTTTGTGGAGAACCTCTTTTTATTGGTTTGGTTAGACTGTAAAGGTTTCTAATTTCAATTTTCATATGATATTTGCTTAAAAATTATTCTGCTGCTGCGGGATGAGTGTAGGCAACAAATTCGTTGATTTTTTTTTTTTTTAATCATCTATAATTCACCTGGTAGCATCCAACATACAAGAACACAAGCAAAGCAACGACGGCAAAGCAGTAGTAAGATCCCAAGTGCAGCACAGAGATCACCTGCTGCCAGTGACTTTTAGCATTACATCGTATGGATTACACACACTTGTGACTTTAAATGTGATCATCTGATCTCACTCATCCTCAGCAATGCCTTTAAAATGGTATGCCTTGTTAGACGCCATGGAGCAACATATTGAAGGCAAAAAGGAAGGTACGCAAACTGTAGGGATGATATATTCTTACTACATGTGTTTTTTTTCCTATTACACATCACAAAAATTCATCTGCAGAAGAGATGAGGAAAACTAATATGAGCACAACCTTGAAGAATCCTAGTGGAATTGAGACATTTGTTGCATCTGACACTGCATCACCAATAGCTTCACCTCCTAGGCGGCACAAACTATAAATGGTTGTTTCCCTCAAAAGCTGTGCATCCCCTTTTCCTTGTATGACTCTAACAAGAATCCAGCAACTATTTCCACCAGAATGCTGCCCGTTATATATCCCAGCTACAACTGAACAATTAGTGGTTAACACACACAGGGGTGCAACATTCAAATTTAAGGCCACAGCAACACTTATTTTAATCTATAAACATCTTAAATTGAAAGTAAAACTTGCTGATGCAGACATGAGAAAAGAATATTCCATATAGGCACTTACCAGTACCACCATCCCAAGAACTACAAAAAGTTCTTTTTAAGGCAAATTAGCAGCCCATTTATTTGACTTGGAGCTGTTTCTCAGTTTCTGCAATATAGTACATTATAGCAGCATGCATGGCCTGTGGAAATAGATGTCGTCTCCCAAGCCCCAAGCATATCCATAAGCTGATAAAATCTCCAAAAAAATAAAAATAAAAAATAAAAAATAGCAAGTTTGAAAATGACAGGCAGCATAAATCTAATAAATTATATCGGTTGAATATCTCACTAATCCAATTCCTATTCCGAAAATGAAATGATGAAATCCCATTAATCATGATAATGAACGTTGGTGCCAAAGCCATTATCAGAGCAACAATCGATGAGAAAAAAAAGGTCAATTCCTTCTTTCTGCACGTGGTGCCAACTGCCAAGCAGCAAACATAAAGCCACAATAAAAATGACTAACGGAGTTATATAGGCAGTAACACTTGTCTTAAAGCCAAAAAGTCGGCAACTTTAAATGCCAGAACCGAAGGCTTCTGGTCTGTCAATTTGGGAGACAATTGAAAATCTTGTGGAAGTATGCCAACTGAAGGCTTCAAATCCAAAAAGAAATTGCAGCTTCAAGGAACAATTGTAGGAGTAGTAGACCCAAGGCAAAGTGCATTACAACTAACTGAAAGCCACTTATCAAGCTCAACAGTGAGTTTGTCACGAAGAAATTTGAACAATTGAAATAATATAACCATTCCAAAGTTATTCCCATAAGCCAGTAAACATATTAAAACATTTTGAACCACAGGAGGGAAGGACTCATAAACCACCAAACGCTGTCTATGTGATGACAACCACCAGGGCAATGAACCAGAAAACTTTAAACTGATATTGGGCAGGGGCCGCGCGGACGCAGGCCCCCTCTACCACAAATTATGACGTAGGCTCGACCACTTGGGCCGACCTTAGGCGAGCACCCCTCCAAAGTGCAATGGAGGTCACTAACCTAGGCCATGGACCTTATTGATCGCCAATGACCCCGTCCAGGTAAGTATGGAGCTCATTGCCCTTTCTTCTGTTTATATAGGTAATCTTTCCATGACTTACACTGTGGCTTCCGATGTGGGATACTGAACAAAGCGTTTTTGCTCTGCATTACATTCACAATTTCTGTTATCTTTCGCATTTTCTATTCCGCTTATCTTTCGCATGGAGAGAGTCAGAGAACTTATTAGATTTTATTAATTTATTTCTCCACCAAAACGAAAATCCGTTCATCATTATCATTATTATTTTCATTTTCATTTTCATTTTCATTATCATTATTATTTTTAGATTATTATTATTTTTAGATTTTTAGATCTTTATCTTTCTTTATGGTTAAATGTTAATATCTATAGTTAATAGTTAATTATTATTTTTAGATTTTTAGATCTTTATTTTTCTTTATGGTTATTGGTTAAATTAAATGTTAATATTTATAGTTAATAGTTAATTTAATTTTAATCATAATTACTACTTTTTTCCACAATGATTGTGTTTATTCTTTTATGCTTCTTACTCCAAAACAAATTAAATGGTAAAAGTAAAACAGTAAAAGTATTATACTCTTCCAGTTAGCATTTCTTTTAGGAGTACATATATATACTTCGTATATCCTTATTTTGGGTTTCATAATAAATCTTTATTGGGTCAGCCTTTCTGTATTATCAAGCCGGCCCAATTAAAAACTCGGTATTAAACTCAGCCACCCACAACATGTTCACTATAAAAACCTGATTTTTACCCTGGAATAAAAACCCTAGCTAAACAATTCTATAATTTGCCTGAACTGTAATTCAGTTCTCGGCGACGCATTATGAGCGAGTTTGGGCGTTTGTGCTTTTGTTGTGTTTGAGCAGATTCTTTTGATTTTGTTTATTGATTTTGCCCGATGATTGAAAAACCTGATGCATTGAAATGCCATGGTGGCTGTAGATTCATCGCTGGCATTTGTGCATGACCGGAACTATCCGCCACCACCTCCACCACTAATTTTCGCATTATCCGCATTTCTCAACATTTACACCGTAAGCACACACATTCACAGGTTCTTGGTGGTGTACAAAGGCATGCGATGAATATATCCATCAGTGTTTTTGGCCGCTTGTGATTTGTTAAAAGCTATGAGATCTGAGGGCTTCTTGTTTTATTTCACTTTTATCTAGTTAGGGGCTGTTATTAAAACACATTTTTAGCCTATTTCTTACTGATTTGATCGTTTTAGGTTTTTGCAATTTGTCGTGAATTGAACTTTTGCAACTTGATTCATGTTAATGCCCAATTATGTGTTTTCCATT
The DNA here is from genome assembly GCA_030278955.1 of Hygrophila difformis. Lineage (NCBI taxonomy): Eukaryota > Viridiplantae > Streptophyta > Magnoliopsida > Lamiales > Acanthaceae > Hygrophila > Hygrophila difformis. Next base: position 127,356 of record JAOANR010000252.1, on the reverse strand, counting down.
TGCTTACTTTTGGCTATTGTTTCTGTTAGAATGCATTTTTTACAAAGGGTTAGACTAGTGATGAAAATGCATTGAGCTTGGAACAGTTCTATGGGTTTCTATATAATAGTTATGTCATTACCCTTTCAAAGCTGTGAACTTTCGATTCACTCTGTCAGTTGACCATCAAACGAATATTGAACCTCGTTTATATGTTTAATTATATATTTAGCTGCCTGGTGAGTGACTGAGTGTAGTAGTGTACTGTGGAGTGTGGAGTGCTGGGCATGGTATGGCAGGGGCCTAACTACTGGTTAGTGTTAGTTTTAATGTTATTTACTACTATGATTTATGATGTAGGAATCAAGATTTCAAATTTTTCATTATAGAGGATACCAACTACCATCTGTTTATATGCTTACAACGCCCAATGATGTGGAATCTTTGTTTAAAGATACTTTTTTGGTCCCATCTGTTGCCTCCTGCATCACCATTGCCACTGTTCTTCTTCTTCTTCTTCTTCCTCCTCCTTTTGCTACTAGTATTGCACAATACTGTCAATACTGTTGCTGCTGTTGTTATTGTTGTTTACGTACGGACTATCTTAGTGGTGGTAATTATGATGGGGGACTGGCTTTGTTGGGATCACTAGAGGGTGCATAACCCTGTGATCGTGTAATTTTACAGTCACTGAGGGCAACATGATATCTGCTGTTACATATTCATATTAAATAGAGTATGGGAGTTTTCAACATCAGAAATTCAGAACACCAACTTTACATTTATGTTTTTCTACTTTTTTTCAAGACGATGTTCACTGTTTTGTTTATCTTAATCTGTATTCCTTTTCCATGCTTGGAAATTGGAATTTGGAGTTTTGGCTTGTCTTACTGAAAATTCACTCTCCTAAAAGGGAAAGTGACCTTAGATCATATGAAGTAGTCTGAGTTGTTTTGAGAAATCAGCTGTTCTGCCCTTCAAGGTTGTATGAACTATGAACCATGAAGTACACCACACCACAGAAGTTGATGCCCTTCAGCGGGTGCCATGGAGTTGTGCTGCAGCTTACTTTCATGATCTCACCAGGTTGTATTGATTGTGTCATTATTTGTATTTATGACTTTGTAGTCAGTAATATCTTTTGATGATTCAACAGAACTATAGAGTTTCCCTGCTTCGGCTCATCCAAATAAAAAAAAAACAGAACTATAGAGTTGGAGTTTCATAGTAAGAGTAGAATAGGTTAGCTTTGTGATCTCTCTCCAAGTTGTGTTTTTTTTCCCAGGATTTCCCCATTTTTTGAGAACCCAGAAGCAGAGTTATTCCTTAAAAAATGTTTGAATTTTCAAAGTCCAGAGTCTTGCAAAATCAAGCTATTGGTTCCCATTAGCATACCAGACGCCAATAGAAAATGACCATTGGACATTAATACATGTATGAGCCAGCCAGGCAGGACAGCCTGCATGAATAGCATTTGATTGCACTTAACAACCACCTCCTCCTCATTGGATAAATAGGAGTAATTATTATTATTGTTATCATTAATTTATTGCTATTATTATTGTGATTATTAATTTGTTTTTTATTTATTGTATTTATTGGCATGATGGATAGGACTAGGAGATTTTGATGTATGAATGAATCAAGATTCTAGAATGAATATGAAGGCCGCTACCTTTCGAATGAGTACTTAAATGCACACAAGTGCAAGTTGCAAATATTAAAGGCAAGGCATGGTTTTATTTCCCTATTAAAAGTATTATCTGTCAATTATTGTTCACATTTATTAAATTATATATAGTATTTTTATTGTCCTTATTATTAAGTCCTACTTTTCTCAATGATATCATCAATTGACTGGTAAACAGCCAATTTGTCGTCATTGTAAGCCCCTCTTACAATTGGTTTTTTTTTTTTTATCTATATACAAGGAATATTTTTTTTCTTTGATAATTCAACATCACGCATTAAAAAAAAAAAAAAAAAGTTTGAAGTTCAATCCACATATTTTCTCTTGCTTTATATTTCTTCAGTATTTTTATTTGGAAAAAAAGGCCAAATACATTCGTTTTCTTTTCAAAAAAGCCAAATCGGTCCTTTTTTTAATTTTATTGTCGATTTAATCCGCTACTTATGCTAATTATATACTCTTTAGTCCAAAAATCACTAATCCTTTTTACGACGTTGACGTAGCAATGATTTATTTCTAAACCATACACGCTGGATCTGTTTTGAATTGATGTCACTCCAACGTGTTTGCCAAATAAGTGTGCAACCTGACCCGACTCTAATTTCAATCACCTCCCATATTGTAACACCCCGATTCGAAGCCCTTCTTTTCGATCACCCCCAATTCGAAGCCCTTCATTTCAATCACCTCCCATATCGCAGCACCCCCAATCCGAACCCTAATCCCGCGGCGCATATTCAAATTCTGTCAACAAAGAAACGATAATGGGGAAGTTTGGCTCAAAACTGAGGGTCGAAGAATGAAAAGGACAGTCGCATGCCTTTTGTCTCCTTGTGTTTAATCTTGAATCGCCTTTAAAAATGAAAAGGACCAAAATAATTCAATGTCACGTCAGCGTCCTAGGAAGGATTAATGATTTTTGGACTAAAATTGATATAATTAGCATAGGTAGCGGACTAAATCGACAATAAAATTAAAAATGGACCAATTTGACGTTTTTTAAAAGAAAACGGATGTATTTGGCTTTTTTTCATTTTTATTTTATTTATTCGTTAGGCATTTCTTACATAAATGGGGGAATTTTATTAAAAAAAACAAAAGGAAAGATAAATCGGCATATTAATATCGGACATTCAAATTGTATTTGGATATGCTCGCTCACTGTATCATTATCTCACTCTGGACTGTGATTTTATCAGACTAATTAAGAGGTAATTATCAAAATAGGCCATCACAAGGAGGTCTTTCAGGTTTTAGGCCATGACAACTTGAATTATGAATTTTAGGCCATAACAAACCACTTTAGTTCAATTTTAGGTCATCAAGACCTTTTAAAATTATACTTGACCCTAACAACTTTTGCTTAATTATACTTTTGACCCCATCAGTTGACTTCAACTTTTACCCTATTACACTTTGACCCCTATCTTATATTTTTCATCAAATATAGTCCAATTAAAGCCCATCATGCTTCCGATAATTAAATTAAGCACTAAATTTCATACATTGGCTTTGACCGCCTTGTTGCCGGGTTTCCTAAGCTCCGGGATTTTACGGACTTCCTCCAACCACGCAACCACGGCCGATGGTTCACCGATTCTTGGCTCCTTCAGCAACAAACAGCACAGTCCTATTTCGTTTCCTACCTTAGGACGTATCAAGATATGAATAAAGGGCTTTAACTATATTATCGGGATTTTTGGGATATTTGGAAGCCTGGATTTTACTGAATAAATATTAAAGATATTATTCAAACATAATTTCCCCTAACGGAGAAGACAAACACTTAGTTCCTCATGGAGGATACAAGACTCTTGGGGGAATACCCCATACTTTTACAGACTCGAAAGAAAATATGCAGAAAGAGAAATATTACAAATATTTTGAAGAGTTGAGAGGATTTTCGATGCCTTCCATCTGCTTCAAACTCCTTTATTTATAGGCGCCCGCGGACTTCAGTCCCGGATTCCAATCTTCCTCTAAATCCTTGTGACGTCACTGCGTTCGTCACTTGGCCTTAATTTCCACCGGCTACATTATTGTCCTTTTTTGAATTATTGCGTTAGGTGGCTTTTGTCAACTTTCCACCTTCTCTTGTCGGCCACTTTCTGCCAGCTACTCTGCACTTCTTTGTCGGCTTTTAATTATGAGTGTTGCCGACACCTCTCTTTCTTTTACATCTAGCTAATCTTACTTTGGCTTGTGAAAGTTTTTTGGACGTTTCTTCCCTTTGTCCTGTTCGCGTCCGGATTTTTTCTGGGTTACCCGGATCTTTGTACCGAATAGGGGTTTCTCCTGTTCTGCACAATATGGGCATATGTGGTTATCCCATTGGCCAACATGCATCATGTTGCATGCCTTTTTTATGGTGGACTCGGTTGCTGGCAACTTGTTTTCCCAGATGAGTAACCTCTTCTTTTCGAATGAGGTTTCCGCAAACTCTGTGCTTTTCCCTGTTAATGAATTAACCAGGAACGGTCCATTTAAATTGTTTGAGAATATTTTAAACGGATATTTAACCTTTTCCATCTCGGTGAGACAGACCCAGAATCCCCATGCTCGTCGGGTGGAGATTTCATCTTCGCTGATTGAAGATACCAATGGTGCCTTCTCATCCATAGACTTAACTCTGTTGAAGGCAATCATATCAGGTCTCTGTAATTTAATAAATTGAAAGACCGGATAAGAACCTTTTCCGACTATCTCTGGTGCCGCTGAAATGAACTTAAGCTCCAGAATATCTCCTCTTTTCTCTGGATAAGTCTTTTGACATTTTCGAGGGACAATTTAGTTTCCCCATCAATGTCTAGTGAATTTATATTTAATGACTTCATTTCCTGCATTGCTTCTTTGAGGTTTATAATTTCCTCAATAGAAGCTTCATCAAATCCTTGCTGTCTAAAAGACAACAAAGCCTTACAAAACTTTCTTTTATCCTGCATTTTTGGATGGGTTAGTTTGGCATCATTATCACCACGTTTGCTGCGAAATAATATAGGCATTAACCTGTTGAATGCCTTTTCCCTGCGCAACACTTGTATCTCATTTCCACAACTTGTGGTAAATATTAACAAATTTCTTTTGTTATCTTGAACATATTTTGTAAAGGATTGTATAAAATTATTCCCTAACAAAATATCCGCTCCTGTGTCATGAAAGTAAATAGGAGGCGTTTTTACCTTATACCAAGGTGTACCAAATGCTCCTCCAATCATGATATTGGCTTGTCGAATACCCTTATTTAGTACTAAGATTTTTTTGGGAAAAATCTCTTCCTGCAATAATGGGTAATGATTCCATAGCTTCGCTAGGGAAAACTCCTGGTTTTGCCGTGCAAATACCTGATCCTGAATCAATATAAGCTGCGAAATATTCTGACTTATATTCTTCATATATTATCCCTACTGAGATATAAATGGAGAATGGACTTGTCATTTGATTCTGATGGTGTGACCCTTCAGATTAAATTCTATACCATTATCCTTTCTTACCCATGGTTTATGATTTTCGAGAAAACTTAATCTCAAAATCATAACCCTATTGTCTTTTCCGGCGGTGCCTAAGACTCTGATCTCGTGTCCTGCAATTTCAATTGTTCCTTCATAGGTTCCAATTGATGGCTGCTGCAAGTAGTATAAGTCATCACATGGAAAACGGTTAATCTTTTCAGTGATGTCGAATATTACTCGTATTTCTTTCCATCCTTCAGGGCATTTTATCTTTATATTATCTACCCCAATGGATTGAGGAGTTAGATCTTTGATGAACACCTTCCCTTTATATGCCATAATTCTGTCTTCCGAAAAAGACATACGGCTTGCGTACTCAATTCTAGCACTCGTTGATCTGTCTAGAATTGGATGATCTCTTATTTGTATGTCTACTCCTCCTAACCTTGGAATCTGGGTAGGATTTGGAGTCATGACTTTAGCAAATTCCTTGAAAATTCTAGGAATTTCTATATATTCTTTTCTGAGAAATAAGTCAGAATGATGACTATTGGAAAGTGCATAAGAGATTCTATAAGTTATAGAATATGGCATGTTCCCTTCTTTCATCAGATCTTTTCTTTTAAAATCCTGATGAAGGGTTAGAACTCTACTAAAATCTTGGTCAGCTAAGTTATAGGAAATTCTGGGATGTATGTCAAACATTAATTTTCCAGCATATAAATTTCTTACCATAGTTCCAAGAAGACCATCTCTAAGGTTATTGATTCTTCTATCAGTGACTGATAGATGTAATTCAGAATCAATGCCTTCTTTGAAGTTTGCCTTAATTACTACTTCAATGGCTCCTATGTGGATCCATTTCATAGTAATGGCGATTTCCTCCTTCATTCTGCTTAATTCCTCAAGAATTTCTTCTTTAGGAATTAATTGCATATTCATAACATTACAAGTAAGTTCCATATGAATTGCAAACTCACCTGCACTTACCTTGTAGATGATGTTATGTCTTCTCTGGTTGAGTCCCATCTGGTTAAGAACTCGTCCAATCCCGCCAATTCTGAATCCGTCATATGGGCTGAGGTTGGAATCTTGTCGCATTATTCTTTCCATGGTTCGATTCGAGATCGTCATCCTTGAAAAGAATCCAGACAAGTTTTCAGTGGTCTGAATCCTGTCTTCTTCAGTCAGATTCGGTTGAAGATCCATCTGAATATGAGTCCGAGTCACTTCTTAATTCTTCCTCGTAGATGCTTTCATCCGAGGGGATGTCCTCAAACTGATAGACTGGTACCAGCTTTCCATGGTAGACTGCTTCCACGATATCCTCCGTGGCTTCGTACATTCGTACCTCACGATTCTGAGGGCAATCGGGTGAGATATGACCTCTGGCTCCACACTTCCAACAATTGCAGTCCTTGAAACTTTCGTTGGCTCGGGTATGGGCTCGTCTGAATGTTCTCCTGGACGTCGTTCTCCCCAGTTGAACCTTGGGATGAACTCTTCGTCGTTCCCGTTCTTTGTCCAGTTTTGTATGATCTGGCCTTGCTCTTGGACCACCATGCTCTTCTTCTTCGGAATGGAGGTCTTCTGAAACTCCTACTGTATGAGCCTCGACTCTTCTTCTTTTTCCTCTTTTCTCCTGATTCTCCTATAATTGTTGGAAAATCGTTATTTTCACAGCAAAGAGGAGTTCTTTTTATTTTACCTCTTAGTCTCTTGATGTTCTTTTGGGCTGCTGCCTGTTGACACCATTCTCTGAGTTTATCCTTTAAAAAGGACATTCTTCGAGCTATTGAGTCCACTGTACCAGAGGGTACTGTGTACGATTGGATCAACATTTCTCTCCATGGGCTGCAGATCTTTGCAAAGAACATGGGACATGCTACTTCAGCTGTCATTTCGCTCCGAAAATAGTATTTACGAAACCAGTAGATGTATTCGTCTACTGCGCAAATACTTCTTAATCCATACCCAATAATGCTTGGGTATAGACCTTGATTTTTTCGGTTCTCTGTTCTTCAAAATACCCATCTCCTACAAAATGGGTTTTGAATAAGATGCCAAATCTTTCACAGATTGTGCTTTTGGATTCTCCCTCGAGTATTTGCTCTTTTAAAGCAGTCGTAGAGTTTTTCCAGCCCAGCTTTGTCGATCCTTCGAGACTCAGCTCTATTAATCTGACAAAATTTTCTTTATCGAGTTCCAGGGTGGTTGCTGCAATCTTCATTGAAGCTACCCATTCATCGATCAGGTCTTCGATGTTTCGGAAGTCGATAACGTCGAGGTTTAGTGTTATGCCATATGGATTTAATGGTTGTAACATCGTCTTGGCCCACGGTGTGGATTCTGGTGCTCTACTTGGGTTCCGTCCTGGGTTTCGTCTTGCATTGAAATGCACCTCAGGATACATGTTCATGTAGAAGTCTGTACTTTCTCTCATTGGGACATCAGGCGGTCCATCGTGGGTCACGTTGGATCCTGATCCTTCCGTATAACCCAATTGAAGAACTTCATTGGGTTTTACATTAACCAGATCCATAATCCCAAGTTGGGAAAATGATTCTGCTAATTCTTGTAGATCTGATAGATCTGCCCTGGAAACACTCATTCGACTGTTTTTAGGAGATCGATCATAAGCTCTTCTTGTGATTTCTGCTTTGGAACCATAGTTGCTTTACCCTTTTAATGTAAAGCTTGTACTGGTCCGAATGCATCTCTAATATTGGCTTGGTTATTCTTGGAAGATCCAGGAATATCCTTCTGCCTTTTCTTGATATCCGAAATGTCAAATTTCAGATTCAAAATTTCTTTCTTTAGGTCTTGAAATACTTTCAAGATCTCATCTGTTGTCTGATTCAAGTTATCTATTTTCCCAGGTATGATTAATACACGGTTACCAAAATCTTGAATCGTCTTTTGGATTTCTCTTAAGTCTTTTGATAACTTAGAGCTATCCGGATCAATTTCTTTCTAGTCCGTTCATCTCATTTTTAGGAAAGAAACTGATTTTGATAATATCTTATCCCATGGACAAGTTCAAGAAATTCCTTTGGAATTTTCTATTTTTTATTTCCAAAATTTGGAAATAACTTGTGGGTTTCAAATTATTTGAATCCATTAAATAATTAAATCTTCTCCATTAAGAAATAAAATATTATAAATAATATAATTAATATGTTCTTCAATAAAACCTAGGCTCTGATACCAATTTTCATGCGCGTTGGGTGTCATTTATATAATGAAAAATTAAGTATATTGAGAAAGGATTAAAGTAAATAAAGTCAAACTTTCTTGGGGTTGAAATGAAAGAATGAAAAGTTGTTGGGTCATTTATTAATTTCAAATAGGTCCTATGGCCTAAATTTTGCCAAACTGTGTTTGTTATGGCCTGTTTTTACAATTCCAACTTGTTATGGCCTAAAAGTGGAATAGCTCCTTGTTATGGCCCTTTTTAACATTTACCCCACTAATTAAATAATAAAATGGTGGACTATGAAATTATAACTACGAAATTGGGTAACATTGTCATTTACTCATTTCATATAACATCAAATAAACCTGAATGTGGCCAAATAAATACTAATTAAATAACTGTGAGGTAAATTTTAATTCTTAAGAAATTATGCTTATACAACAAACTCGATCCCCAAACATCTTCTTTATTTGCCAGTATTGAAGTGTCAATATTTATTTAAAAAAAAAAAAAAAAAAAAAAAAAAAACCTTATACAACAAATAATCGAGCTGGACCTTTGACTTTTCAAGTTAGTATAACTTGAACTTGAGTTGTTGAGGACAAACAATTTGAGTTTGAACCTCATTGATGTTATCAAATATTTAAAAATTTTATTTACAACGTTACAAATTAGCATCGCTAAAAAAAACCCTTACATACGTATAATTGAATCAAAATCATTTTATTAAACTATCGTATGAAGAGATCAATTTCGACAATTTTACTCAAGCAAACTAGCCGTGTTTAAACTTTCACAAATTAAACCACTATGGGTTCGAAACAATTTGTATTTGTGAGTACTACCTTCTGTCCCATAAGTATTACTATCTCATTTTAATTTTTGGTACGGTTTATTAATTAAATTTAAAATATTCTCACAATTATATACTCCATCCGTTTTTTAAAAAACAAAACATTTGTATAGTGGTTATTATTCATTGAGTAAATTTGATTTAATCTTTTAACATAATATATAAGATAAAATATAGTCAAGTGGGATCTTGTTGGATTCGTCTAACCGTGTAGTTTTAGAATATTAAATTTTTATAATTTTTACTTTTATATAATTTGATATATTAAGCATTGAAATTATATAGTAGTATTGTATTGCGTGAAATATATGAATATTACATTATTTGAAAAACGGAGGGAGTAATAAAAATCACATGACTTCGTAATTATTATTGCATGGATTATTCAATATAGAATGACAGCTATAGTACATGCTAACAATAAAACTACTGAAGAAAAAGCACATTTTTTTAAACAAATAAAGACACTATTACTATTAATTACGTATGTCGTTTGTACTGCAATCGTGGACACTACAACTTAGGTCAATAAACTTTAAGAAAAAATAATAAAAGATAAATACAATTAAAATGAGTGGGTCCCTCTCATTTCTAAATCAAAAAAGTCAAAATAGCTCAGTTAATTTCGATGTGCATTTTAATGGAGGAATAGAAAGTCATTGCCATTATCGAACCATCGAAAGAGAAAATCATTGAAGATGTTAAATATATAAATGATGGGGCAATGAATGTGTTGGTGTAGTTTTGACATTTTTTTTTTTTTTTTTGTTAAACAGTGACATTCATGTGTCGGCAAAGGTGTGTGGGAGCACAAACCACACAAATTTCAAAGGAGGATAAAGGGGAGGGGATAGGGGACCGGATAGGGATCGAACTCCCAATCTATGGTTGAGAGAAGGGGGACTTGACCACTAGGGTAAGTCCCCAACCCTAGTTTTCACATTATTGATTTCCTTTAAACTATTATTGCAATTAAAGTGCTCATCCAAAAAAAAATTATTGCAATTAAAGTTTGCAGGGATAGGACCAACAACAGTTGATTTGAGTGGATTAGTGCTCTAGTTGCTAAGCAATGTAACTGCTTTGGGGGAGGCACTCTTCATTGCCCATATAAATTCTCGAGGAATTAGTCTTTAGTCCAATGTAACCCAGTGATACTTGGATATTATCCAAAAAAAATTTTGCAGGGGATAGACTAGATTTTATTTTATATATATATATATATATATATATATTTACCTTTTTAAGTATCTTAAGGCTGAACCATTTTAAAGTTCAAAATAGTTTTTGAAAAGTCATGTCGCTATTACTTCCTCAGTTTTCAAATATTTGCCCCATTTAATTTTGGGGCACTATTCACTCATACACTTTTATTTAAAGTTTTATCATAGTTATATAAGTTAAAATATAGTCAAGAGGGATCTTGTTAGATTCATCTCGTCGTGTGGTTTTTAAATATCGAACTTTTATAATTTTTACATATACCAAACTTGAGTTATTAATGATTCAAAATGTGCATTGGGACTGCGTGCGCAGTGGTCCGTATCAAATATTTGAGAACGGAGGAAGTAACTGGTAATTATTCTCTCTTTTTGTCCCACTTCTTTTTTTCTTATTCCCTTTTATGCATAAAAAACAAAACATAATGACAATAATTACTAGAGGATGTGTTTTATGCCATAAGTGGTGACAAGTTTATAAAATTTAATGAAGTCAGACACGACAAACTTTAATTTGAATGTTTGAGATCTTTTACTATGAAAATTTCAAGTTTTAATTTACAATTTAAATTGAATCATCAATATATCATAAAATTATTAAATTAAATTCTATATTAAAGAAATGAACCATTAAATAATGACCGAAATGATGTTAATGGAAATTCTAATCTTATCCATCTAGTTCAAGTAAAACGACTCATTTTTTTTTTTAATATTCCCTGTGCTCCCGGTCTGGAGAGTAGTTTTAACTTTTGCTATTGTTTATTAATGAACTTTGATTTAAATTGATCATAATTATATGATAATAAAAAATTAACTATGATATTGTTAGAATTGTCTTGTAAAATACTTCTATATCTTATCCATTTTCAGAAGAATGATCACATGTTCTTTGTTGAATGTTTTAAAATTGACTTATTCCCATATTTGGTAAAATAAAGTAATTGAAAAAGGACTAGAGAAAGTGAGATATAAGAATAAATAAGATGAAAGAGAAGATATATTTAAAAAAAAAGAAAAAACAAAGGTGTCAAATGAAAGGATGCCCTTATTTTTGGTGAATAACCGGGTATCCCAGACCATATTGGACCTAAGACTAATCTCAATTAATTAGGTTATGTTATGCACGCAGAGCTGTGGCTGTGAGTTGTAGCTACGAGCTGGAGCTGTAGCTGTCAAATAATATATGAAATGACATAAAAGAACAACTATTTATGTAGACTATTGGGTAATGGGTTGATTATTGGGTTAAAATTGTAATTGGACATAAATAAGCTTGCTAGCTTATTTTTAAAGCTACAAGAAGTAGCTTCTAAAAAGAAGCTTCCAAAAGCTAGTGTACAGAACAGGGCTTTTGTTTTAAAATAAAAGTTAAAGCTACCAAAAGCTCCCAAAAGCTGCGTGCAGAACAGACCCTAATTAAGGGCGCCTCTTTCAAAACAGTTTTTTTTATATACAAAGCTCGAACCTGGAACCTTGCTTAAGCGATTAAAAGTCCCAATCCATTCAAGTCAACTGTTGTTGGTGAAAGGATGCCCTTATTAAAAAATGAATAGAGGATATAAATTTTATCTGTATATAATTTGAAATATTAATCACTAAAATAATATATTCAAATGAATAAAATATACTTCTTCCGTTCTCATTTAATTGTTTCATTTGCATAGTAGTAACTATTCGTTGAGTAACTTTGATTAAAGATTTTCTACATAATTCAATAACCTAAAACATAGTCAAGTAAGATCTTGTCAGATTCGTCTAATCAAGTAGTTTTAGAATATCAATTTTTTTAATATACAATAATTTTTACTTATATACAATACTTCCTCCGTTCCTTAATAATTGACACGTTGAGAGTTTTGTCACTGTTCATTGAGTAACTTTGATTCGACTTTTTAACACAATTATACAAGATAAAATATAGTCAAGTGGGATCTTGTTGGATTCGTCTAATCGCATAGATTCGGAATATCAAATTTTTATAATTTTTATTTGTATAGAATTTGAGTTATTAAGGATTAAAAATGTGTATTAGATTGTGTGAAATGTGGATACGTGGCAAATATTAAGGAACGGAGGAAGTATGAATTATTTTTAATTAAAAATATTTATTATATTACGTAAATGTAAAAGTGGTACAATTATTAAAGAAGATATATAAGTATATTACTTGGTAGTTGTTTTATTTAAATTTGAAGGTGTTTTTGATTTGCCGTCCGTTTATTCCTTTTTCCATTTTACTTAGCCTTTGTGAGTCAAAGGAGCCAAGGAGGTCCTGAGGATGATTCGAGCCAAACGCAGCGGCAGCCAGCTGCCGTTGGGGTCCGCCGTCTGTTCTTCAATACTTGATGATGCAGGTTTGAGATTATGGAAAGCGTAGGGACTGTTCAGCAAATACAGAAAAGAATTAGTCCTTTTCGATGTAATAAAGGCAGACGTGTCTGTTGCGTGTTCGCGACGAGTAAACAAAATTCCTCCAAATCACAATCCCCCAATTTTGCCCCTTTTCACTTTTTCCACTCTTTGCTACTTTTCTCAATCTGATTTAGGGGGAAAAAAAAAGAAATAGAAATAAGGAAAATTAATTGGATCGCTGCTGATAAATTCGTCGTTGTTAATCCGCGAAGAGTCTTGTCTGAATAGTGTGAATTATTCTGTCAATTTTCTCTACTTACCATTAACACGCGGTCCAAATCAACCCCAATATAAGCTCCACTTCCTTCGTTAGGGTTTCAGAGCTTCCTCTTACCTTCATTTTCTCTTACACTTGGACGACAGAAATTGACCCTTTAGTTCGCTTCTATCTGTTTGGTTCCCAGGGATTGTTGGGTTTTTGTAATTTTGATGCGTGGGTGTTGAGTCTCGAGGGTTTTTGTTGGGGAATTGAAGTATCCCCAGTTTCTATTTGGAATTTTTTCCCCTGTATTTGGATTCGCTTTATGCAGGAGGAAAACAATGAAACTTCTCTGAGATTTATTGATTTCTGTTGGGGTTTATTTTTCTCTGTTTATTGCTTGTACAACTATTGTAAGGATTCTTAGTTCCTGCTGTAATCTTGGAAAAAAGATTGTTCTTTGTATGTGTAATTTGCATTTGAATCTGCATTCCAGTTGTATTTTGGACCAAACTGTGCTGCTTGATAGTCTTAAAAAGATATAACCGTCAAGGTTTCGTTTGATGATCTGATATTGCTTATGTGTAATTCAAGAAATGCCAACAGATTTTCAGGAGGCATCATCATCCCCTAAGAGCAGGAGATTTTCGATCTTGAGCAGGCGTCAGGTCCACTCCATGGAGTCCACACACGACAGCGTCGGTCAGGAAGTCGAATTGGAAGCTTTCCAGCGCCAAGTGGCCGAGCGATTCCAAGACTTGGCGGCTGCTGGCTCCGATGAGCTCCTCACCATCTCATGGATTAGGAAGCTTCTAGATGCGTTCCTCTTCTGCCAGGAGGAATTCAGAGTGATTGTTTTCAATCACAGCAGCAATTTAAACAGACCTCCCATGGATCGATACGTTATGGAATTCTTTGAGAGGAGTGTCAAGGCTCTGGATGTTTGCAACGCCATTCGCGATGGGATTGAGCTGATTAGGCAGTGGCAGAAGCAGTTGGATATTGTCCTGTGTGCATTGGACAACCAGAGGACCACTGGAGAGGGACATTTTCGCCGTGCTAAGAAGGCCTTAGTCGATCTTTCCATTGCAATGCTCGACGAAAGGGATTCCAGTTCGTCTTCTCTTTCGCAGAGAAACCGGTCCTTTGGGCGACAGAGCGTGCACAGAGAACAGAGGTCCTTCGGCCATTTCAGGTCTCTGTCGTGGAGTGTTTCGAGATCTTGGTCCGCTGCTAAGCAGCTGCAGGCAATCAGCAACAACCTAGTGGCGCCGCGTGCAAACGAGACTGTCTCCACCAATGGACTCAATGTGGCTGTATTCACAATGAACTATGTGCTGTTAGTCGTCATTTGGGCGCTTGTGGCAGCAATCCCCTGTCAGGACCGCGGCCTGCAGACTCATTTTTCAGTGACGAGGCAGTTCCTCTGGGCTGCTCCAATTCTTTCGCTCCATGAGAGGATATTGGAGGAATCCAAGAAACGGGATAGGAGAAACGCTTGTGGGCTGTTGAGGGAGATTCTCGACATTGAGAAATGCAATCGGCAGATGACTGAATTGATCGATTCTGTCCAATTCCCATTGACGGTTGAAAAGGAAAAGGAAGCTAAGCAGCGAGTTCAGGAGGTGCGGATGGTGTACGAAGCTATAAAGGATGAATTGGATCCGCTGGAGGACCAGGTTAGAGAAGTGTTCCACCGGATCGTGCTCAGCAGGACTGAAGGTCTGAACTCGATCGGACAAAACAGATGACACTTGTTTGATGCAAATGCACATACAAGATTAAGATTGCTTGTGGTGAGTAGACAACTTACAAATGTTTGATGAATTCTGATTCCCTTTTGATGATAAAGTCAGATCCACTGATGTGGTAAAGTTAGAGTCTTTCGTGTATTAGAGTCCAGATTGTTCATATTTGAAAAACAAAAAAAAAGCTGTAAAGAAGTGTGGGACTTCCTGTTGTCCATGATGTGCCATTGTTGTTACTTCCTCCTGTTTGTCATATAAAGAAACTTTGGTAAGAATTTGGCTTCTTTATGCAGCATCTAGGCTTGATTTGTTGGTAGTGAATTATCATTAAGGAAGGAATTGGTTCACTTGAATGCATGACTTCTGCCTATTGTTCACATGAATTTTTGCTGTCGTGTAACTTTGGTTTAGTCCTTTTTTTTCTTTTTTCTTTTTTTTATATGTAATGTAAGTCCGGCAAAGAAGAAAGGGAAAACAGGATTTGTTTATTCATTATCTTTTACTACTAATTAAGATGTGTGTTCATGTGAATGAACTATTGTCTTGAAGAGAATGAGGACTTGATCCAGTGGTCATGTGAGTCAAGTCCCCCTATTTCCAATCTCATGGTTGGAAGTTCGATTCCCATCCCACTCCCTATCCATCTCCTTTATCCCATTTATAATTTGTATGATTTGTCCTCCAACCGACATATGAGTGTACATGTTTACCAAAAGACAACTATTTTCTTAATTATCAGTAATTATCAACGCCTTCATAGTAGGGAATACATTTGTTTCCTTGCCTACACTTTTCCTTTTCTGGGCTAGTCCTGAATCAAGCACTAGCCCAAAATGGGCTGCTGCCACATGTATTTTGATGAGCATCAAATTTGCAATTAGAAGTGGGGAGGCCTATGAGTCTATAACCCAATATCCATAGTATCCCACTTGACAAAAAATGGAGACAAACAGAAGAGGTAGTGAATGAATTGCAAGAAACTCAAGCCCAATAGAAAGGGGGTAGACAAACTAAAAATTTGAGAAGAAACAGAGAACAATGGGACTGCTTTACCATAACCGAAAAGCAAAAAAGAACAAAGTGTGGCAATGATTTCAAAGTAGGGTCAATAGTAGCAATAACACATATGGTACAATCATTACACTCTCAAAATCCACTTTACATCCAAAACTCCATCAACTAAACCCTACATAAACATTCACATCCCTCCCGACGCTCTCTCCTCTACACCATCATCACAAGCAGAAGAATCACACAGCTCAAAGCCTTCAGAACTCCACCAAACCCCACCACCTGCAGCAAACATGTAATTAAACCCCAATCAAACCACCACTCAAATTATTCTGAAATAATTGTACACAACTAATTTAATGCTTGCACCGAGTCCTTAAGTTCAAGAATCTCACATAATTGCTTAGTGAATAGTCAGTCACTTTAACAAGAAATGCCCAATAATATTTTAAAGCAGAAAGGCACCTCCTTTTCCCTATGAAGTTTGGTCCATTTCTAACATGGCATTGTTGTAGCCATTGGATCATGGAAGGTGCCACATATAAAATGGGGATAAAATTGCGTTCTTTAGTGTAAGAATTCTTCCTTCTGCCAACAACATGAATGTGACATTGCAATTATACTTGGTCGTTGGAATCACATGGATGCAATTCAATAGTACTACTGCTATTTTCTTTGTTTGCTGTAGTAACCTTAAAATGAGCTTGACTTATGACCCCCACAATTGCCTTTTTCTAGACATTAATTCTCTTGTTCTGAACCTGACTCTCGCTGTTGAACTAAATGTCTCGAATTTACTGACGAACGGTAATTACAGTAAATCATAAAGCCGAGAAATACCTGAGCAGAAGATGTAGGCAGGGGACGAATTGTGGCAGAATCAACTTCGCCAGTGGGCAGCGGCACCGCCGGGTTGCTATTGATGAACGGAATTCCTTCTCTGCCAGGCGCCGCCGCCGGGGCGGCGGTCGTTGTGAAAACTAAACCAGGAGCCGGGCTCGGGGAAACGCTGTCTCGGGGCTGAAACGGCCACGGGAACGACGGAGAAGAAGCCACGACGCCTCCAGAAACAGGGGCCGGAGCCGAAACAGGCGGCGGAGACTGCGGCGCAGCAGCCGTGACCTTAACGGCGAACTTCTGCCCCTCTAAGCACGCTCCATTGGAGCCATTGTTGAACGCGAAGTAGAACAATCCAGAGCGCGAAGTATGCCACTTCAAATTTGGGGAAAAAAATTAGGTCTTTAGGAGAATGCGGATTGTAAAAAAAGGTATAAAAAAAAAAGCACAATAGGTGGCGGAACTTATCAACTCACAGTGTAAGAAGAGGAACCGCGCTTCGTAAGGAGTGTAGCTTGAGAAAAGTTACAGCGAGTGAAGGCTTCTTGGGTCTGGAAAATATAGAGATTGTAGTGATTCTTGTGCTGGAAAACTGAAAAAGCAAAAACAGACACCAACATTATACATACATATGCAAACACAATGAGAAGAAGAAGAAGAAGAAGAATCAAGAGAGTAATTACTTACTGACGGTGTCTCCAATTTGAAGATTAGGATTTGTCCATCGTGAAACCCCATCAACAATTACAGTTGCGGGCTCAGATAATTGAGCCACAAAACAGAGGAAGATCATCAGCATAGAGGTGAATGGAAATGAAAATGCAAACTCCATGGTGGAAGAACGAACTCCTGGCTTAGAATTGATTTGAGGGCTGACAGAGGAGTTTGTGAAATTTATAGGGAGTGAACTGAGGGATATGTTGTAAGAAGAGAATCCTTGCAACAAAATGTGGTAACTGTGTGTGTGTGGAGAGTTGTCAGGAGTGTTTGGGTGTTGCAGAGAAAGTTTTGAATGCTTGACAGAGTAGGGGCTGCTGGGACATGGGCAACGAGATGGTAGTAGTTCTTGGAAGGTCCAAGGAGTCAGGGTCACGATAGGATTAGACTATTTTATAAACGGTGGAGATTATGTCTGGAGTTGAGATCCAGGGTGACATGAGGAATTCCTCTTTCGGGAGTGTAGTTATGAGTTATGACCATTTTTTTCTCACTAAAAGTGGAATAATTTTGTCTGGGGAAAACAACTATTGAAAAGACTGTAAAAAGAGTAAATGTAAAAAAAAGGTGTGCCCAATTTTGGGCATTTTTAAAAATTAACTGTTAGCTGATTATGTTAGTAATTTGAGTAATAAATTAGTTAAAATATCCGTTTGACAATTTTGAGGCAAATGTTTTTGCCTAGAATAAGCTAATTCCAAAATACTGTTATTTGCAGCGGTTTCAAAAATAGCTGATTGAACACTATTTTAAAGTATTTTGTCTTTTGAAATAAACTATGGTCTCGATTATATACCCACAAGATTGGTTAGGGGCACATACATTTTTTGATAGAATATCACATATATCCCTAGTTAAAAAATGGGGATTGGGGCACTCTCTTAATGATAAGGATTGGGGCACACAATTTACAAATTCTTTTTTCTTCCCTCCCTCTCTTCCTTTCTTCCTCGTTCAAACAAAACAAAACGCAAAACCCTAAATCCAAAACCCTACTTTTCTTACGCATTTTTATATTCATATACTCATACTCCATGGACATGAACGATGAGCAATACCGACATGAACCCATGAACGATGAGTAATACCGAGATGAACATGTGGTGGAAGAACAAGAATACCAACTCATAGAACCGGTAAAATGAGCAATATTGCAGATTAGTTGTGTTGTGCGTCGAGTTTGAGAAATATAGTTGAGGAACGGCCACTCTTGGTCGTTCTGTTTGAGAAGTAAAAAAAAGAAAGAAAAAAAAAGAAAGAACGGTAATGGCCGTTTCTCTTTGGAGCGGATCGGCCAGCACTGCCCGGCCGTCTCTTTATCTCCCCGGCCAGTGCTGGCCGGCCGTCTCTTTATCTCCATGGCCAGCAATGGCCGACCGTCTCTTTATCTCCCCGGCCAGTGCTGGCCGATCCGCTCTAAAGAGGAACGACCAGTAATGGCCGTTCTTTCCTTTTTTTTTTTTTTGTTTTTATTTACTTCTCAAACAGAACGGCCAAGAGTGGCCGTTCCTCAGCTATAGCGAACGGGTCCTTCCTCCGCGCGTCCTCGGCATTTTTCTTTGACAGATTTGGCTTTCTTCTCTTCGGCCTCTTCTTCTTCTCATGTTCTTCCAATTTTCTCTTCTAATTTTGTGTGTAGTGTAAACGTAAACCCCTTTCCCCCATTTGTGTGTGTTAGGAAATAGAGACCCGGACTACAAAACATAAAGACCCGGACTCCAAATTCTAGTATATGAGTTGAAATGGTAGAATGGGTAAGTATTTTAGTGTGTGCCCCAATTCAAGTGTTTTTTGTGTGTTTGTGGAAAAAAAAAAGTGTGTGCACAACTACTTTAACTTAAAATGAATAGAATAAACTAATTTCGTTTAGCTTATTTGCCAAACAGGGCCTTTGTTTTTTTACTTCATTTATTTTACTAGTGACAGTGGAGTAAACAAAGCTAAGTTTAATTCCACAATTCACACCTAGACTGGACCGGTAGACAAAGGATTTTTATTTTTATTGTTTTGGTGAAAAATAAACAAAGGATTTGATTCTACTATAATACTTCCTCCGTTCTCATATATTTCTTACGGACCCACTGCGCACGTAGTCCAATGCACATTTTGAATCAATAATAACTCAAGTTCGGTATATGTAAAAATTCTAAAAGTTCGATATTTAAAAACTACACGACGAGACGAATCTAACAAGATCCCTCTTGACTATATTTTAACTTGTATAATTATGATAAAACTTTAAATCAAAGTGTATGTTTGAATAATGCCCTAAAATCAAATGTAATAAACATTTGAGAACGGAGGAAGTAATTCTCTGCCATAATTACCTAGTACCTACCAGTTTAAATTTAGATAATTTGTTGGTTACAGTATACCTATAATTTTTTTGTACTCCTAATAATCTTGTTATGGTCTGTGTATCATTTATTGGCTAGATGCATAAACAAAAGTGGTACGTTCTCATATTTCTCATTAAGTGATTAACATTATTGCAACTTAAACATATAAAAATTAATAAATTATTTATTATTTTTCTTAAATGAAAAATTTCAATGAAATTTTCTGGTTTGGATCTAATTTATACCGTTAATTAACAACGCAAATGATTGAACACAAAAAAAAAAAAGTTCCATCACTGTTAATTAGACTAATTATGCCCCAATAATATTGTAATTAATGGAGGTGATTACCATTGGAAAAATATTGCAATTAATGGTTGTGATGACCATTTAAAAATATTGTAATAAATGTTGCTGATAATTAACTGATCACCATTTTAAAGAAATTGGCAACTTGTAATACTCCACATTTTGAAGAGTTCAAACAAAAAGTACGAGTACTGTTTTGAAAAAGAAAAGAAACAACCATAGTAGCATCTTTTTTATAGGAGCCATCAAAGGTATGTAAAAGGGTAGTGAGAATTCATGCCATAAAAATTAATAAGGGAACAAAGAGGAGGAATATAGGGTTGGGTGGATATTCGAACCCCAATCTATAGGTTGAGAGTCGGGGAACTTAATACTAGGGTAAGTCCCAACCCCATCAGTAGCATCTTCTTAAATATAATTCCGATCAAAATATATATTGAAACTTGATCAAAATCTAATTAAAGTTATACTTCATTCGTTTATTTAAATCTCATATAGTACTTGTATATCAGTAATGCCAAGTCACATGAAATTAAATACTCATCTATGTATTTCAATTTGAGCACAAGAAAAAAAGGTTCTTATAACACAGAAGCAACAAGTTATTGTAAGTATTTTTTTAGACAAACTGCCATGAAATTAAGTGTAAAATCAAAGTGTATTAAAACTTAAAAGGACCAACTTCATATGAGTCGACAACAGTGCCATCTTTAAATTTATTTTTTGTGTGGGGTTTTTTCATGGGTGAAAGATCACTGTGGCCTGTCAGTAATTTTCAGTGACTTTTCTGCCCGCCGCTTTACGGAAGTTAGTTTTTTACCCGAAAAGACTGAAAACCCTTTGGCCCGGATGCTTGGCCCGGCCCGGGCCAAGTAGAAATACCCGGGCCAAGTGTAATCTAGGCTTATCCAAATTATTTTTGATTAGAGGTGCTTGGCCCGGAAGAATTATGCTTGGCCCGCCCGGGCCAAGCTGTAGAAGGACCGGGCCAAGTAGAAATGGATAACTTGGCCCGTGCCTTTTGCTTGGCCCGGGTCTTTTTGCTTGGCCCGCGCCTTAATTTATCCGGGCCAAGCCCATTTCCATTTTTTTGTCTTTTGTGCTTGGCCCGGGTACTTAATGCTTGGCCCGGAAGAATTATGCTTGGCCCGTCCGGGCCAAGCTGTAGAAGGACTGGGCCAAGTAGAAATGGATAACTTGGCCCGTGCCTTTTGCTTGGCCCGTGTCCTTTTGCTTGGCCCGCGCCTTAATTTATCCGGGCCAAGCCCATTTCCATTTTTTTCTTTTGTGCTTGGCCCGGGTATTTTAACGCTTGGCCCGTGAATTTAAATGTCCGGGCCAAGCCCATTTCCATTTCTTTTCTTTTTAAATTTACAGATTATCTATATATATATATATATATATATTAAATCATTAGTAAACAACTCATCATAAATTTAACCGGGTGTCTCCATTTTAAATTTTTAATTTTGTAGATTTTTATATTTTTTAATTTATTATTTTTTCGCATTTATTTATTTATTCATTATAGATTTTATGTGTTTGAAATATATGGAATTTTTAATTTATATTAACATTCACTCTTAAATATATTTTAAAGTTTTGAAATTGAAATTGTTCATTTTTTATTTTATCTTTATAATTTTGTATTTTTTAATTTACTAAGTTTAAATTTTTGCATTTAATTATTTATTCATTATATATTTTCAATTTTTAAAATATATGTAATTTTCAATTTATATGAAATTCCCACAATGTTCATTTTAAAAAATGTTTGAAATTTGAAATTTGAAATTTTATTTTTATCTATTTTGAATTATATTACTTTGCATTCTTTATTTTATCTATTTTAGATTTTATTATTTTCCATTTTTTATTTTATTTATTTTAGATTTTAATCCTGAATTTATTATTTATTTATACATTTTCAGTTTTTATACCATTTGATTATTAGGGATGTCAACTTTACCCGTAGGGTCGGGTAACCCTTCGGGTAATCGGGTATCGGGCACGGGTATGGTAGAAATAATCGGGTAACAGGTAGGTTATTACCTGAAACCGAAATAAATCATATCGGATGCGGGTAGCGTATGGATTTCATATATTACCCGATTACCCTACCCGATAACCAATTAAATATATGTTCATTTATTTATCTATATATATATAGATATGTCACGTTCGCAAAAATATGTCACTGCTCCGAAAATTAATATATAATTATATATTTACTAAAAATAATAATAATTGCAGTAGTACTACTACTAATCTATATATCTATATATTATATTATTATATATAAAAATAATATAGTCTAATTTTCCCCCACTTTCCCACCCCCTTTTTTCGACACCTCATCCAACTTTTCTTCCCCAATTTCAACAACCTCACTCACATATATATTATGTAATATACTATTTGAATTTTTAAAATATATAAATTTTACTTCCCGTGCAATACCCGGGTAGTAGTAATAATAATAATAATAATAATAATAATAATAATAATAATAATAATAATAATAATAACAATAATAAGAGATAATAACTAAAATATGCCACCAGAAGGAGTCATTTCCACTTTTGGGCCACCACATTTTGATTTAGGAAAATGAGTCATTAGAAGGATTCCGGGCCTAAATTTAGGCCATTGGGCTGGAATTCCGGGCCTAAATTTAGGCAATGATGAGGTGTAATTTGATATTTTAAAAAGTATAAGGGTATAAATTTTAAATAAATAAAGTTTAGGTGTATTTTTGTCAAAAAAAATTAAGATTATAAATGGCCAAACTTGATAGGTTCATAGTTATATTTTATGTTTAACTGTTTACTTTAGGCTATTATTTGCGAAAAATAAAATGATAAATGATGTTTGATTGAATTAACACGTTTTATACCCTGTTTGGACATGCAACATGATCACTTAATATTAGAGTTTTCTTGGGTAAAAATATTGCTACAATCCCAATCTATTTATGATTACCGTAAATCTTTACTTATTGTTTATACTAATATACTCCTTATATTCTTTTACAGTACAAATTATTTATAAAAATAGTTGTATAACAATTTACTCTGAACTAATATACCCTCAGTTAATTGTTTTATACTTCCACACTCTATTTTTTTTTTTTGCATAATTTGGAACTTAGCAGAAACGCTGGGTAGTAGAAGCATTTTGGCAAACAGTTGTAAGGCATCTATATACAAGCTTCTTTAACGAAAAGTTTGCGTTGATGTGGCAAAGGATTTAGAATCATAACAGGGGATAAGAACTAAAAGCAGAATCAGAATGAAGATATAAAATGACCGAATCAGATGCCGAAATGATAGAGCAAAGTAAAAGCCAAAGCAAACCGAAAGGAATAAACTCCAAGGAGGAAACATTTAGTTATAATAAGGCAGCGCTTACCGTTTGGGTGTGTTTACAAGGATCAGCGGATCTTTTGTGGACTCAGGCGCGGCGGGAGCGATTGTATTGGGACGGATTGGATTCTGTTGGTTAGGGTTATTTATTGGGGGAAGTAGATAAAAGTAGAGGCAGGGGAAGGGGGGAAATGCAGGTCAGTGTTATTTCTTCAGATGTCAGGGGCATTAGATGTCTTAGCGGGGTCTGTGGGAAAATTCACGGGGCTATAGTGGGGGGCCACAAGTATAATAAATTAAATTTGCCTCAGGCTTCCACTGAATCACGCAATCCAGTGCACAATTTAAATTACTAATAATTCAAGTTGGGTACAAGTAAAAATTGTAAAATTTTAATATTTAAAAACTATTCGACGAGCCAAATCTAACAAGATCTTACTTGGTTATATTTTAACTTATATAACTATTATAAAACTTAAAGTCCAAGTGCGTGAGTGAATATTATCAAATGTCCAATTGTTACAATTTATAGAAAACGGATGGAGTAGTCTTCTTCTATTTCAATATAAAAATAGAAATATATATATATATATCCAATAATCCTTATATATTTCAATATAAAATAAAAATACATGTGAAATTCGGAATAAATTGTTATACAATTTTTTTTATATATAATTTATACTGTAAAAGAATATTAGAAGTATTTTAGTATACACAATATTTAAAGATTTGTGATAATAATAAATAGTTTGGTTGTAGCAATATTTTTACCAAAAAAAACTCTAATATTAGGTGAGCATGCTACATGTTCAAACATGGTACAAAACATGTGAATTCAATCAAACATCATTTACCATTTTATTTGTCACAAAAAATAGCATAAAATAAACAATTAAACATAAATAAAGAGTACTAATTAATTGTTATTTGAACTAATCCCAAAATATAACCCTAAACTTATCAAGTTTGGTGATTTATGCCTTGAATTTTATTTGACAAAAAATACATCTAAACTTTATTTAGTTTAAAAATTCCACCCTTCTACGTTTTAAAATATCAAATTCAATCTCATCAATTCTAAAAATATCGTATTTTGGTCTTAAGAATTTGAAAAGAATCTGATTTCACGTATTAACGTTTGAAAAGTTTCGCATTAGCGCAACAACGTGAAAACATTGTATTTAGTAATTAATTTTTCCTTTTAAGTTAAATACAAAAAAATATTAAATGTATATATTATAAATTCTTTTATATAATATATTATGTCCAATATATATTTTAGAGGTAATAATTAAAATAGGCCACCAGAATGAGTCATTTCCACTTTTTGGCCACGATATTTTGATTTAGGAAAAAGAGCCATTAGAAGGATTTCGGGCCTGAATTTAGGCCATTAGGCTGGAATTCGGGTGCGATGGCCTAAAAGTGGAAATGACTCATTCTGGTGGCCTATTTTAGTTTTTTGAATTATTTTTTATTTATTTAATTAAAATAAATAATACTCATTCCGTCATTATTTATGTTCTACTTTCTTTTTTTCTTGTTCCAATATTTTTGTTTCCATTTTAAAAATAATTAAATATTAAGTACCAAATATCCCCATCATATCGTATTAATAAATAAATAGATTAAACTTTCAAACATATTACCACTAATAATTCTCATCCAACCTACAACCATATATCAGTAAATCACACATAAATAAATAAATTTAAATTATAAATTCATTACAACCACATTATATAAATTCTTAAGCTACATTTTTTAATCCTAATATATCCTTGTATTTAATACTAATTATCCCTACATAAAGTGTCATGTCCTAAAATTTTGGGATACTTATATAAAACATGTTTATTTTTTACTTTATAATTTATTTGAATATATGTTTGTTTTACTTATTTTATAATATATTTGAATTAATATTTTTTTATATTACTCCATTCGTCACATTATTAGTGTTAAAAAAGGTAACTTAAAAATTTATATAATATGATTTTAATGAGTTTACAATTTTAATTTATTTATTTATGTATGATTTACTGATATGTGGTTGTGGAGTGGACTCGAATTATTAATGATAGAGGGTAATTTAAAAGTCTAATATATTTATTTATTAATGTCAGGTGATGGGTAGGTTTGAAGATTAATATTTAATTATTTTTAAATGAAAATAAAATAAAAATATTGGAACAAGAAAAAAATAGGACATAAATAATGACAAAATGAGTATTATTTATTTTAATTACATAAAATAAAAAAAATAATTGAAAAAAACTAAAATAAGCCACCAGAAGGAGTCATTTCCATTTTTAGGCCATCACAGCCCGAATTCCAGCCCAATGGCCTAAATTCAGGCCCGAAATCCTTTTAATGGCCTATTTTCCTAAATCAAAATAATGTGGCCTAAAAGTGAAAATGACTCCTTCTAGTGGCCTATTTTAGTTATTACCTCTATATTTTATTAGTCATATTAAAGTTTGAATCCAAAATATTACATAAAAAATATAATAAATTAAAAAAATAGTAAGATTTATATTTAATAAAATTTATATTTACCTAAAAAATATAATAAATTAATATACTTTAGTTAGTCTATCAAAATTTATATTTAATTAAAAAAGTATAATCCGCTATAGTAAGATTAATCAAATTTTAAACATAATTTTTAGTAGGTTTAACTATAAAATTTAATATCATTAAAAAAATTTAATTAACTGTATAATAGATAGACAAAAATTGATAAAAAAAAATATTTTTTAATTATAGATGTAGATATGATTATAATTATAATTATTATATTATTAATTAACATATTTTTGGAAACTGTTTTTCGGTTGAATTATTAATATTAGTATTTTAATTTTTCTAATTATTTAATCTATATATAATCTATATAATAAATCCTGAATACTTTTTTGCCTGTGCAGACTTTTTTGCCTGATAGTTACTAAGTAATCACTGAGTAATGCCACATCATCAGACACATCATCAATATCTATATTTAGAAAATAAATCTATCTATTAATATAACAAAATCTTGAAAAAATCTTCATAATAATAAGGGGAAAAAAAGAGATAATTTTTTTTTAAAAAAAAAGCAAAAAAAGAAGAACAAAAGAAAACAAGGAAAAAAAAAAGAAAAAGGGAAAAAATAGAAGAAAAGGAAAAAATATTGTAGGAAAAGAAAAAAAGAGAAAAAAACTTTATACAAATAACTATTTATAATACAGATTATTTTGTTTATAAAATATTTATACAAAATAACAAATTTGAAGAATAAAAAAAATATAATAATAATAATAATAATAATAATAATAATAATAATAATAATAATAATAATAATAATAATAATAGGTAATAATTAAAATAGGCCACCAGAAGAGTCATTTCCATTTTTGAGCCATGATATTTTGAATTAGGGAAATAGGCCATTAGAAGGATTTCGGGCCTGAATTTAAGTTATTTCCACCTCACCGTGATCAACTGCTTCTGTTAAGTTTCGATTCGAAGATTCGAAAATGGGCAGTTACAGAGAGGTTGTTGGATGAAGTTCCAACAATGATTCGAAGGAGGCACACTCGATAAATATCACCTACACGTAAAGAGGAATCTATAAGCAATGTTTGGAATGTGCAGGAGCAAGAAGAAGTTGTAACAACCAATGGGACATTTGCCAATGTGCTATCCTCGATGCTTGTTTTGAGTAATGATATACAGACCTAGTACACAACAATTCTCTTTTTAATTATCTCTTTATACTTCTTCTCTTTTTAATAATCTCTTTTTTTTTCCAAATTTCGTAACAGTTCAATAGATTATGCGTAAATTAATAAAGTTACAAAATCAGACAAGTAATTTTGTGTATTACACCATTCAATAGTATTTAATTTATACAGTAGTTGTGTGGTGTAATTGTTTAAGTTATTATTAAAATCGAGACTAATTTTTCTGGTGTTTAACTGCAGTTACTAGTTTATTAACGTATATTCACTGATGGGGAATGGGAGAAATCGAAAAATATCACCTCACCGTGATCAACCGCTTCCGTTAAATTTCGATTCTAAGGGATTTGGAAAGTGGACAGTTACGAAAAGGTTGTTGGATCAATTTTCAACAATAATCGGAGGATGCGTGTTCGGCAAATATCACTTGTACGAGAAAGATGAACCTATAAGCAATGTTCGGAATGTGTATGGACAATATAGAGTTGTAAGCACTACTGAAAACCTTGTGCCAATGTGCTTCCTTGATGTGATCATTTCCGTAATGGGTATCTGCAACAATGTAAGTTCATTATGCATCGCCATTATATTATTATTATTATTATTATTATTATTATTATTATTATTATTATTATTATTATTATTAACTTTAACCGGTTCTTTAAATATAGCTTATTTTAAGTTTTTTTCGTCAATTTATAAGGGAATGGGAGGATTCGGATGCTATGCTTTCATTATATTGCATTTTAGATATAAACCTCTTCGCAAGAAAAGCTGTGAAGAAGCCTTCTGATATATGCTTGATCTCCAAAATATCTCAATGACGGGGCTTCACTTGATGCAATACAATACTTCATTTAAAAACAAGAATGATGTCGTCGAAGAAGTGAAATGATATGTGTTTATTCATTATAATTATTAGTATTAGTATTATAATTTTATAATATAATTTATTCGATCATATGAATCAATTTTCAAGTAAATAATATTCACTACCAAATAAAAAATAAAAGAAAACAAGGAAAAAAGAAAGAGAAAACAAAAGAAAGAAAAAAAATAGGAAAGGAATGAGAAGAAAAAATAAAATAAAATAAAGAAAAAAAAACAAAGAAAAAAAAGGAAGAAAAGGAAAAAAACAAGGAAAAAAGAAAGAAAAAAAATAAGAAAAAAGAGAAAGAAAAGGAAAAAAAGAAAAACAAAAGAAAACAAGAAAAAAAGAGAAAAATTTATAAAAAAAAAGCAAAAAAAAAAGAACAAAAGAAAACAAGAAAAAAAAAGAAAGAAAAAGGAAAAAAATAGAAGAAAAGGAAAAGAAGAAAATTTTGGGAAAAGAAAAAAAAGGGGAAATATTATACAAATAACTATTTATAATAAAAATTATATAATAATAATAATAATAATAATAATAATAATAAATTAGTTGTACGAAGAATTCAAAACTTTTGAGCTAAAGAAAGAATTAAAAAATCTGAAAAAACCCTAAACCCTTTGGCTTGGAAACCCTAAAACCTAACTTGGCAGGTGTATAAATATGTCCGGGCCAAGTGTATATGTCCGGGCCAAGTGCATATGTCCGGGCCAAGCTATCACTCTAAGTATTTTATTAATTAAAGCTTTGGCCCGTGCAATTATATTTGGCCCGGTCCGGGCCAAGTATCCGGGCCAAGGGTTTTTGGTCTTTTTGGGTAAAAAACTAACTTCCGTAAGGCGGCGGGTAGAAAAGTTTCTGGCATTTTCTGACAGGGTAACAGGTACCATTATCTGTTTTTTCATTTGACAAGTGATGATGGGCATTATTATTCAAAAATGATTACTCCAGTGAGCATCAAATCTGCAGCTGATATAGTATGGGAGTATAGTGTTGGTGTGTCATAAAAACAAGGAAAAGGAAGTAGTAGCAGTAGTTAAAAAAAGAAAGGGCCTTCTTGTAGTAGGAAGTATTGGGGATTGCAATACCATCCCCAATGTCAACTTTATCACTCTTTCCATGTTTATTACTACCTCCGTTTCTAAATAAGTGTAACACTTTCCTTTTTTGGGTGTTTCATAATAAATGTTACATTACCATATATGGAATGTTTTTAAAGGTAAAACGCTTCTACTAAAGCACTTTTATTCCTTACATTAAATCCCGTGCCATTTTCTTATGTTACACTTATTTAGAAACGGAGGGAGTATAATACTCCCTCCAGTCCCATTAAAAGCGTCCCATTAAAAGTGCTGTATTTGACTTTTGATACTGTCCATTCTCTAACTTTGACGTAATTTTATTGTATTGATACAAGAATAGAAAAATAGTCAAGTGCGGTCTTCTTAGAATCGTCTAATCGTATAGTTTTAAAATATACACTTTATATAATTTTTTACTTATACATATTTTGAGATATAAAGCGTTCAACAATTGAATTGGATTTTATGCAGAAGATAAAGTAGCCACTTTTAATGGGACGGAGAGAGTAGTATTTGATTATTGGCACTTTAAATTAGTAGTAAAAAAAAAGAAAGGATTGGACGAGAAATTGGACCCCAACCATAAAATTAGAAGTCAGGGACGTGACCTGTAGGCCAAATCTTTATCCCATATTTAATTCATTTATTACTTATATGTACTGTAAAAGAATAAAAATAAAAAATAAACTAGTACTACTAACTTTATTTATTTTTTCTTCCATTGTCAATAAAACATTTTATTTCTCAATAGTATTTCTTAACACCCGTACAGCAACATTTAAACCAAAATGGAGGAGGTATTGGTATAAGTACATTATTATTCCCATTTACCATTAATACTCCAAGGTTGTAGATTCTCAAGAGGATGGCAAACCAAGTACTAAAACATAACTGACAACAAAACAAAACAGAGACTAGACAAGAAACAAAGCATTGGGTACTAATGTCCAGTCCCATTCTAGAATACGTAGAAATACCTTATTAGTAGCTACAGACAAATGGAATGGAAATACTGTAACAACAAGACAAACAGCTAACAGACAACACTCTCTCAGCAAGGATGATTTTGATACAACAGATTTTCTTGACCAAAACTGGAAGCAATTTAACCAAATAATTCTTTATGGGCTTTTTGTATTGAAACAAGGGAAAGTGTTCTTACTTTGAGGAAGGGACAAATACAGATGAATGCATGAGATAAACGCAGGTAAGAATCAAGCTTGTGGAGAGTGCAATGTAATGGAATTTGATGCTTTGTGGTTTATGGGTTGTCTGTTTCCTATCCTCACTTTTCATCAGTGGGCATGGCAGGGGCCAAATGTCAGGTGTTTTGCCACTATTCTATTTTCATTAAAATTATTACAAATAACAAAAAATCGAAAGCATTATAATGAAAAATAATCAACCTTATAAATTACAAATTTTAAGCAGTGGATAGAGCAAGCAAGTAGTTTGTGGGATTCAAGGTATTTGTGTCTTTGCTAAATCCTAATAAGGGTACTGACTTGCCTTGCCTTGCCTTGTCTGCATTTCTCAAATTACAGCAACTAACATAGCTCTAACAACACTTACCAGATTGTCTAGCCTATTATGCGTTATCCTGTATTGGAAAGTGAACTTTCAGTCTCATCTATATGTCCTGATTTTGCACAAGTTACCATTGCATGGAACGAACTGTTCGAAGCTGGAGGCGCTGTGGCCTGCGCTGTTCAACTACAGGAATCAGATGATCCATGAGCTGCAGGAAACACAGGAAACAACAAAATTAATTCTTTTTCTTTTAACCCCTTTTTTCCATTTCAGATAAACAATCTCAAAACTACGCGTGATACTAATGATAGAAAATAATTTTACTTAAAATCATCAAACCGTAAGTTGCATGCTTTAAATGACTTCTTCCAAGATGGAAAATAGTGAATTACACTAACTTGTGTAAATCACAATGGCATCTACAAAAATTTTGTATTCAAGGCATGTTCACTTTTATGGATAAGCCATCATAAATTATTTTAACTTATCAGTTATCACATGATCACTTAGTTGATAAAGGCCCATGGTTAATTAAGTTCTCTACAATTAAGCCTATTTGTGATAAGCAATATTTAACAAAGTATGATTAAGTTAGCCTTTATATTAATCCAAATGATTTGATTCATTAATCAATTCTACTCCCCCTAGTGAACATGCCCAAAGGGTATTAAGGAATGCAAAACTGGGATAGAGAAATGTCAGATGAAATCGAAAAGGCATAAAACAACAGACTAATACATGTACATAAGAAAGTGAAGCAGAGGATTATATAGATCGGCATTCTGGAGAGTGGAGAGTGCGAATGTATGACGTCATAAACTCCAGAGTATAGGACCTCTAAAACTATCCATTAGTGGCTATATCAAGATAATATAAAACATGTTATCAATTGACTAATTGTTGTGGCTCATCAATATGAAACACACAATAGAGTATCAATCATGCGTACGAGTCTGTTGAAAGTTTGTGCTATCAAAACTACGAGCCCATGATGACAGTATCAATCATGCTTACATACTACTTGCCGTCTCAATTACCTCATGTTCTTCAATAGTTGTATAACAGAGACGAAAATAATTGTTCAAGAAAAAGAGTTAAGAATAAAGTGGATACCTGCTTGAGCCGTTTCTTCGTCCGCTCTGCCTGTAATGGAAATGTTATTAAACAATTCTGTTTGTGTGACCAGAAAGTACTACACAAGTACACATGAATATTTTGTTGACATACAATAGAAGTATATGTGAGTTAAACTAACGAGCTATCATTATACTCTGTTTTGGCTTTGTTTTTTTTTTTTTTAAAGGATAAAAGTTTCTTTAGTGGCTAGATTTGCAAGATCCACATATTCAACTAAATTAAGCCTGCCAGACACACGCACAAGAACA
Source organism: Hygrophila difformis (assembly GCA_030278955.1). Lineage (NCBI taxonomy): Eukaryota > Viridiplantae > Streptophyta > Magnoliopsida > Lamiales > Acanthaceae > Hygrophila > Hygrophila difformis. Next base: position 95,436 of record JAOANR010000252.1, on the reverse strand, counting down.
AGATCCTGACTTTCCTCAATTCGATCCCTTAAAAGTAGTAGTTACTATTGGGATAACTTTATCTTAAATAGACAAGCCGATGTCATTTTCAATTAATAGTTGTAACTACTAACAGAAAGTGTTGAAAACACGCCAGCTGGCAACGGACAGTAAACATGCAAAATAACCACCAAGTAGTATTCTTAATAAAGTGTAAAACTAGCGAAGTGGTGAGTAAGAAGTACCACTTCAATCTCAATGAGACTTTTGCCAGTTCAAAAATTTTCAGGTTCGTAAGATCAGCGCGTGTTGAAGAATTTTCTTGCCGTTCAATGCTTTTTCTACAATGTAACAGGCTCCAAGACATTTATAACATAAGTTCACTTCTCACTTTTAATTGCTCAAAGTTATTACAACAAAATGATTCTCAAACAACTAATCTCAATTGCACAAAATTTATATATTTCACTAGTAAGTAGTAATTCATAAATAAACCTAAGGTCAAAATTCCTGAAACGCCATCATACCAAACACAGATCAATCTCAAGACTCTATAAACTTGACATTTATTACCTTTTCCTTTAACAGTTGTTCATTTTCCTCCTCCAGTCTCATTGCCATTGTTTCCAATTCCACTTGATACGCCTGAAAATAACAAACATAATCATAAACCAGGACCAGGTGGAAACCGAAGCACTCACCTAACCATATACAATCCAGAGACAAATTCCCCCACCTGCTTACGCTCTCTGGACCTCGCAGCAGACTCCCTGTTCTTAATCATTCTTCTTTGCCTTTGCAGAGCCGCCTTATCCAATGGCTCCAACAAGCTCATACTCCTCTTCCCTCTCCCTCCCCCAAAACCCCCAACATCAAGGCTTACACCTGATCCTGATGCAACAACTGAATTGCTCCTATAAGCAGCAAATCCTCCACCGAAGTCCTCCTCCTTCACATCCACAACCCCCCTCGATGCTGTCCCCGCGTCCTCCTCCGCCGCACCAGCCTTGGCCAAAAAATCTTCCAAAGTCATCATCTCCTTCTTAGGCTTCTGCTCAGTTTTCTTCCCCGCCACGATTTCCCTCCAAACATCATCCACCGTTTTTCTAACTGCCGTAGGCGGTTCCCTTTCCCCATCACTCATTGGAGCTGCACCTCCAACCGCATCTAGAAGTCTGATCTCTGCAGTCAACTCCGGATCCGGATTCTTATTAGCATTCCTCAAAAATACCTCCCCCATCGCCGAATCAGACGGTAATTTACCAGAAGCATTGCCTCCTCCGCCGGTATCAATTCTGAGAAAATCCGCAGTCGAATTAAAAGCCGAAACTTTGCGATTAATATCCGAACCCCGAGATGCCGAAGAAGCCATGATCTTGGACGGCGCCATCAAAATTAAAAAAAAAAAAAAAAAAAAAACGTTCAGCAATAGGTAACCCCAATCCGGTCCCTGCACCTAAAATGCATTACTCCACATCCCATACGCCTTCGGAATCACAAGGAATATGGATAATTCGCTCTATGTATCCAGAAATGAGAGCCGAAACCGAGTGCAATGATTGAGATTGATTATGGTGCAGGAGTGCAGAGATTGCCTAGGGTTTTGAATAATTCATCATATTCAGGCGTGAGACACTAGGATGAGGTGTCCGATTTTGAGAGGACGGACAATCTGTGGCCATTGTGCCGAAATCGTGTTTTTGGGCGACTCATAAAAGTCGCGTGTTTTTTTTATTCCTAAAAAAGCGACTTTGATAGGAATTGTAGCGACACGGACGGGAAGGGCTTGGCTTTCCAAAGACTGTTGCTTCTGATGTTGATTACTGTACACGTCAGCCAATGGCCAAAAGTCTCGTAATTAAGGTTTTCTATTTAATTATTTTATTAGTTATATATAAAATCACTTAACAGCGACTTTGCCCGAACTGGATAGGAACCACACGACTCACTGACGACACGCCCATCGCCCAAAATTCATCACAAAAAAATGGGATGCCACGTATGCACTTTTTCCCGTTTATTTTCACGCTTTTCCTTGTCCTTATCGGCCTAATTAATTTTTGGATGTCAAAGTCACTACTGATATTTGCGTTTTTTGGATTCATATTGGATTCCAAGAATAATTTATTGAAGAACATCTAACAAATACAGTAAATGTTACCACAAGTCTAGTTAACATGTTGGTATGGGAGTAATAATTATAGTAGATATAAAAGTGCAAAAAAATTCATACATACACATGTTCGTATATTCAAATTAATATACTACTCCATATTCATTCATAGTATTTGCGGAGAATTAATCAGTGGTACCATTATTATATTCAGAAATGGGAAGGGCGTATGTCCGTAGGATACGGCAGCTGCATCATGCGGCGAATGCGACGCTGACATGCATAGTGGAGATGGGCTCACACATTTCACGTTTAATTTGAGTGTTGGGCCTTAGGAGAGGTCGACACAACACAAGCCCTATATCTATAATTACTGCCTGGGTACTACTAGTAGGGTTGTCGCCAGCTGTGCCAGCAACAACAACGGAACTTGTCGATAGATGAAGTCATGCTTAGGGGTGAAAGCGAGACGGATAATTCCGATGACGTATTCGATTATATTCGAATTCTTATACCCGATGGATTTTGGCGGATACGGGACCGAATATGGGATTGTAAATATCCGTCCGTATCCGAAAAATCCAAACATCATGCGGATATTATCCGTATTTTCTATCCGAATATTCGAAAATTTATATAGATTTATGTATGTATATTATAATATACTATATTATATTAACTATAAAATAAATGAGTAATATATGTATAAATATAATAAAAAACCCGAAAGCCATATGTAATTAATTAAATTAAATCATATTAATCAACTTGACTACATTATTAAGTTCTTTGCATCTAAATTGTATAGCACGTAACATCTTGTAGTGATGCTATTTAGATGTCTTGACGAAATAACTGATGATCTTTCAAAATTTAAAAAATCAGTTTAACTTACATAGTATATTCCGATTTCTCTTAAGAAAATTATATAAAAAAATTAATTTTACGAATTATAAGATTATCCGAGTTAAAATCCAAATCCGTCTCGTGTCCATATCTCGAAACATTCGAATTCGTATTTTTATCCGGTCTATTTATATTCGATTCCGCATTCAACAAAAAAATATGAAATAGGATACGGGACGAGTAGTATTCTTCTCCCGTTTTCACACCTAGTCATGCCTGAATTCCGGGGAAAAACTTATTCTTTTTGTTGGAGTGATGCACGTAGTCATAGGTTCACATTTATTTTAATTTATCAATAAAATAATTTACTATTAGTTTTTGCTTTTTCTTTTTTTTTTTCAAAAAAAACTTTTAACTTATTTTACTTTTAACTTATTTTTCCATTTATTAACAAATCATCCCCTTTGGTGGGGGTGGGGGGGGGGGGGGTTGTATTAATTTTTTTGAGGTCTAGAATTGACTAAAAGCAATACAAGGAAAAACCCATCATCCAATGGCAGTTTGGCATGTGGCCATGTTTCGCGAATCATGGCTGGCTAGGTGAATAATTCCACAAACATGGACATATTGGAAATGGGTCAATGAAAATTGTCTTGTTGCAACCTTCATTCTCGAAGACAATTGATACCTATGGCAGCTATATATATAGGAATGTTTGGGAGTCAGTGGATCCGCTAGCGAATAGCGAATTCGGAGAGAGAACTGTGAGACAATCTGCCCCAATCTGCTATCTGCTAGTGGATCCGCTGACTCTCAAACATCCCCATTTAAAACATTGAGCATCGTTCGTCATTACTCCATATGCTGTCCATCTACTACTTATAATCTACTATTGTTTTCTTTGACCATAGCAGTGTCGATTGTCACTTGTCAAGGGATCATCATCCCAACATAAATAAATGAAATACTACTGTACTAGGGTAAATTACAAAGTTTTTTTTTTTTTACTTCAAGTTAATGCTCAAAGATTAATGAATGGGATTGGGAATTTTCCTCGCAGTTAACTAAAATTTCAAGAGACAAGAATCCCGCTTTCCAGAAATTAAAAAGATATACAGAGATAAAAAAAAAAATTATAAAATTCCATTTTGGCATAGTATATACACTATTTTTGGCAAAAGCAATATACTCCTCTTCTGACCAAAAGAAAAAAGAAAAAATCTCTATTAACTAATAACATAATTTTTTCATAAGATTATGGACAATACTTTTGTAGCATAGGATGAATTAAATCCGATGCAATAAAAAAAACCATGCACACACACAGGTATATACTCTATTCCTTAGTCTTTAGAAATGAGGCATTCTTGAAACACACAAAGGAAAAGAGGACCAAACTCCAAATAATTATACTTCCTCCGTCTCCTTAGAATTGTTACGTTTGACTTTTTGTCACTATTCACTATTTAAGTTTGATTCAAATTTTTATCATAGTTATGTACGAAAAAACATAGTCAAGTGAGATCTTGTTAGATTCGTCTAATCTTGTAGTTTTAGAATATTAAATTTTTATAATTTTTTATTATACACAATTTAAGTTATTCACCGTTAAAAATATGTATTAACATACGTGTCAGGTGGGTCCGTAGCGATTATAATGAGAAGGAGGTAGTATAAGGCAAAGTCAACAAAGGTTACATGATGCATTATTACACTATACAATACTAATATATATATAAAGGGAGTGGCACCATATGCCTGTCTACAAACAATTACACACCCCTCTGCAGCAGCTAATTGTCCACTACTTATAATGAAAAATATCCAATGCATCTGGTCACCCCCCCACCCCATAAACACCTGCAATTGAACTCCATTCCCCACCTAACAAAATCACATGGACCTTCCCCCTCTTTCTAATCCTCCCCCCCCCCCTTTTTCCCTTGTTCCAATCCAAACCCCTCTTTTTTTTTTTTTTTAATCCCTATGCAGAAATCAGAATCAATGCATTTTTAAATTATGCCAAGATTTCCATTTAAGAATGAAACAAGTCCTTTTCAATTGAGTAAAAACACCAAATGGTAAATAAATAATTGTTTGTTTACCAATTGGCTTGGCAATTAGTAGGATCACCAATAATTGATGGGAACGCTGCCCCCTCTTCCTCCTACTCCTCCTCCTCCTCCTCCATTGTTGGAATGGTTGTGGAAACCTGTTGTTATTCTCTGTTTCTTGGCTGCAGATGTGTGGAAAAAATGGCATTACATTATAGGTAATGGTTCTGTGAAACCAATGGTGAAAAGAAATCAGATTCTCAAACACAAACAGTAAAAAGATAGTACATAAAGTAACCAACCAAGTTGAGATTCTTGATGGCTTTGTTTTGCAGTACATGAGCCCTGGTTTACTGATTCTGCCTGGTTTTGTCTCAAATTTCCCTGTTTCATATTAACAAAGCCAAATCCCTCCATATCATCAAATTCTCATCTTTCTTGAAATGCATAAAACAATGAATTCACCATAGACTGAGAAATCCTGACCTTTATTGGGGTGGAAAAACATGAAGCAAGATTTTCATGGGCTTCATTTGGTGATGATTTTTTATCATCTGCTGAATGTATGGATGTATGAATGCATAAACCGTAATTCCAATCAGAAATGTGTCCCATGTGTGTGTGTGTGTGTGTGTTAGGTTTAGCTTCAGCTTTAGCTTTTTACCAATGCATTCAGTGGCTTCTTCTGGCGTATTCAACCGCACCCACTCATCCACAGTGTCCTTCCACTTTCTACACATTTCAATTCAACTTCAACAAAATAAAAAAATGGAAATCTATACTCTCACATCATACATGGAAATCCCTCTTCTTTTCTTGCACTAACCTGACAAGGATTTTCACCAGCCTACGCACCTCACCAGATGAATGCTTCCTCAGCTTCGTCACGTGTCTTCCAATGTCAGTTTCCTTGAAAAAAGATTGCCCCTTTTGATCAATGAAATCGAACAGTTAACACAAAGATAAACATCGATTGTTCCATTGATGTCACCTTGAGAGCTTTGAATGAAATATCCATGTCGACAAGCATCTGCAGCAGGTCAATCAGAGACCTCTCACTCTGCACAAAAAAATTGTGTCTTTTTAAGGCATTTTATCGAACACATTTGATGGGGATTTCAATTCAAGCAATACCTGGTTGAGATCATCCAGAAGAACCCTAATTTCGAGAATTTTCCTCTGCTCCTCATCTTCTCCCTCCCCCTCCTCTTCAATTCCGGCCAAATTCTCCCCAAAATCCTGCTTCCGCTCGCGCTTTTCAACTTCCTCGCCAGTCCGTTCTGTCCTTGGATGATCACAATTCTGACACTTCATAGAAGCTGGCGCGTAGAGCTTCTGGACAATTCCGTCTCTTCGTCTCTTGAGCTCATTTTCGTGATCAGCGGACGCCACGGAGATTGCCATATCGATCCACGTCCAGACATCAATACCTGAATCCAACAAAAAGGAACGAAACCCATCCAAATCCATTACCCCGCAACTCACAAGGTATGATGAAGTAGTAGTATTCTGTTAAAAGCCAGCCCACAACGCGTTCGACCAATGGCCTCTGAGAGAAACACAGAAAGGGCTTCAACTAAAGTGGAAATGGAACAAATTCCAATATCCCGGAATCTAGAAATTGCATTCTGGGTTCACCTCATGATGATATACTTAGAAGCATCACAGTGTTCAGTTTTTGGTCTATTGCCGGAAGAGTATGGGTGTGTTTTCCTTACAGACAATTTTTTAAGAGGTCCTAGGACCACGGCACCTGGATCACTTAGCACCGTTGAATCTGTAGATTCTGGGCCATGAACAGTGTAGATAAAAGCCAGAGTGGAGATGCAAGGACTATCCCAGAATTGACAAACAGTGTATAGTGGTAGTTTTGAAGAATTCTAGGGGCCTTTGTCACATTGGGCTCCATTTCTTTAATGAATGAGTCATGTCAATTGTTATGAAAAGACTGAAATGCCCTTGATCCAAGACCTACATTTCATGGGTTGGGGGGGCATATTTGTAGATTGGGATGAGGTGTGTGCACACAAACACAAACCTTTCTCCCTATATTCAAAGGATTAAAGATTGTGATGGGAACATGTCGCTTTGTGCAAAATGTTGGGTAATGATATAGAAAGGTACAGCTTAATAGGACCGGACTTGGAATTTGGAAATTATAATAAGGAAAAGAAAATAAGTAATTCATAAAGGAGTGATCATAAAGATAAATAATGAAGTCAAAAAGTTTGTAAAATTGGGACTTCTTTTGTAGTGGGGGCTTATTCTAGTTTTAATTTTGACTAAAGGAGTAAAAGGGGTCAAGTTTTCCTTAAGGCTTAAGGGCACAAAGAGTAATGGATCTTGGAAAGTCCTAGGAGCCCAACTCCTGGATCAATTAATAGGCCTTGGCCCGTGAATTATTTGGATTTCACTTCGGAGCCCATCTCCCTTTAGCAAAAATATCCCAAGAATTCCACCGGCCCAAAACAACTACAACTATGAAGTACCCATAGCCCATTATATTTTTTGGTGAAACCGGGTATTCCCAATTAAGGGCGCATCTCCTAAAGCAATTTTTGCATACATAAGATACTAACCCGAGACATTACTTAAGCGATTAGAGCCTCCATCTACTCAAGCCAACTGTTGGACATATAATATAGCCCATTATATTTTAATATACTAAATAAATAGATATTAATAAAATATAAAATAAATAATAATTAATTTTATAATGAACACTTCTAATTTTAAAAATATCTACATCGTATATAAATAATCAGAGTATCAAAGAACTTTTATTTATAAAATTACTAGACATAAGATATTTTTAACATGATTTGAATGTTTATATAGAAAATATAAAAATAATAGTATCTACTACGTATATCAAATTAATGAGTAAACTATCAAGTTTTTAAAATTAAATATATATATATATATATTGTTCAAAACCTTTAAAATATAAATCTTTTTGAATATATACACAATATTTTGTTATAGCTTGGCGGCTTGGGGTATTCGGTGTATTGTACAACTGTAGTTCGGCTCCCCATGCTAACTTTAATCGATGCTTCTTTTATTTAAAAAAATACTCCCTCCGTTCCAAAATAGTAGTCTTTTTAGAAATGAAAAAGTGTTCCAAAATAGTTGTCATTTTTAGGTAGTTTTAGATAGTTATGTTATGTTTTTACTATATTGCCCTTTACTTTACATAAATGTTATTTCTTGACATTTATTACGAAATGATTTAGTTGAAGGGTAAAAATGAAAATTTATGAGTTAATTAATGCATATCTTGGTTATTGAAATTGAGCTGAAAGAGACAACTAAAATGGAACGGAGGGAGTACTTCCTCTGTTCTCAAATGTTTATTACAAACCAACTTTTCACGCAGTCCAATGCACATTTTAAACCATTAATAATTCAAATTCGGTATAAGTAAAATTTCTAGAAGTTCGATATTTAAAAACTACACGACGAGACGAATCTAACAAGATCCCACTTGACTATATTTTAACTTGTATAACTATGATAAAACTTTAAGTAAAAGTCTGTATGTGAATAGTAACTTTTTTTTCAAATGTTAAAAACATTTGAAAACAGAGGAAGTAAATAATAAATAATCGTTTTTAAATAATGAAGAAATACAAAGATTCGATTAAGTTAACAATTCAATGAATGATAACCAAGCATGAATGAATATTCAGTTGGGTTATACTCGTTTACAGCTAAATATGTACATTTTTTTAATGATGTGTGACGAAAGAAATATTGTTTCAGAAGAAACATTAATCCTAAAATAGAATGAGTGAGTATATTTTTAAACATAAACAAGTTGGAGAAGTTGAAGTGTGCATCATGACCAAGCTAATTAAGAAACACATGAGACAACTACTGTTAAAGTCCCACATCGGTTATATGTTGGGTTATCCCCCTGTTTATATGGACATGGGCCTCTCTACCTATCACCAATTGGTTTTAGGTTGAAGTCCTAGGTCCATCGTATTTCTAACATGGTATCAAAGCCATGGGTACTCGTTTGGGTATCTCGTTGTTTCCGAGATGGATATCATCTCGATGTTGTTTCCGAGATGAATATCATCTCGAGGAGGGGTGTTAAAGTCCCACATCGGTTATATGTTGGGTTATCCCCCTGTTTATATGGACATGGGCCTCTCTACCTATCACCAATTGGTTTTAGGTTGAAGTCCTAGGTCCATCGTATTTCTAACAACTACCAACGTATGTAATGTAATGTAATGTAATGCAATCACTAATCACATGATACTACTAACGCCAACTTTGACGGCGCCGTCATCTTCCTAAACGTCCGGCGGCATTCACGTTATTCCTGTCTGCCCCGCGTCCCATACTTTAATTTTTTTTGGGTAAATAGTGACGTACAAGCGTCGGCAAAGGAAAAACAAAAAAACCTACAGAAAGGGGGAAAGAAAGAGGAAAAGAAAGCAAGAAACTAGTCTATTACAATCTCGGAAACCAAGTTCCTGCAAAATCAGCCGCCAGACTAGGCCTAGCATCGTCCGGCGGAAATGCCCAAGTAGTAAAGAATTCTTCCGATCGAGCCCCACGCTTTGCCAAGACATCAGCAACCGAATTACCCTCCCGAATGATGTGCTGCCATATGAACCCCGGATGAGCCTCCCTCAACTTCGCAATATTTTGAAGCAAGGGATATAATACATGATCTGGCGCCACCCCTTGCTGCATCAACTGAAGACCAACCAAAGAATCTGTGAAACAATGAGCATGAATGATTCCCAGCGAATGGAGCCGCTTCATACCATTCCAAACCCCATGAAGCTCTGCAACGATATTAGAAGCAAACCCCACAAAACCCGAGCAACCTTCTATCCAACGGCCATCTCCCGTACGAATAACACAACCAAATCCGGCCATCCCAGGATTCCCAATAGAGCTCCCATCCACATGCAAAAGGACACCAGAGCGACCAACAGGATTCCAATGCACCAGTCTCCTATCTCCCTCGCGGATAGCCGAAGACATCACCCGATCAATAGCTGCACCCATGCGTATGGCAGTCCGGACTGTCCCAGTCACGTTAACGGGGATACCACGCATGCAACTCGCATTACGGCCCCTCCAGATGCTCCATAACGCTGCCCAGTGGATGCCCGACCACGACCTGCACAAGCGACGCCACACCATAGCAGCCCCCGACGACAACAGCCCATCCAACCTATTATGATGAATCCCCAGACAACGCCAGACCTCCCCCGCCCAGGCACAACCAAAGAAAATATGGAACATGTCCTCCTCGCCTTGACCACAAATAGAACACACAGCCGATGGCGCCAAGTTCCGAGTCCGTCGCAAGCTATTCGAGGGGAGCGAATCATGAACCATTAACCACAAGAGAACCCTAATTTTTTCTGGGCATCGAGCACGCCAAACCCAAGCCCTCGACATGTCCCGTTGATGCCCTCGCTGTCTCACAATCCAATCATAACCGGATGCCACCGAGTATCTCCCAGAAGGCGTCCCCAGCCAACACCACATGTCCGGCATAGAATCATGAGTAACTAAAGGACCATAATTCATAATCTCAGATTTAATGGCCTCCGGGATGACCGTATATGGCAGCTCCCAACGCCACCGGTTCTGCGAAAAAAGATCCTGGATACGCAGCCCCACATCATTGTAGTGAACATAGGGCAATCGATCCGCAATTGGCCCGCCTTGAAGCCAAGAGGAATACCAGAAACTACTGTTGCCATTCCCGATTCGCATCCGACACCCATTAGCAAGAAAAGGAGCCGCTTTGCATAAAGCTCTATATGTTGGAGATGACCCAGGCCGAGAGGAGAACTGGCCATTCTCACATCCATATTTCGCCAGGATGAGTTCAACCCACGGTTTAGAATTCTTTTGCATGCAATCAACAACAAGTTTCCCTAACATAGCAACATTCATATCCCGACTAGTGCGGATGCCTATTCCACCCATCTGTCTAGGCAAAGCCATCTTTTCCCAAGCCACTAGATGAAGCCCACGACCCGAAGCATCCTTCCAGATGAAGTCACGGATGCAACGATCAATCCGGGAGCACGTAGCAGTCGGCAACCATGCAATCTGCATAACATAAGTCGGAATAGAGGCTAGGACCGATCGAGCAAGTGTCATCCGCCCCGCTTTATTCAAGAGACCACGTTTCCAACTACCAAGTTTAGAGCTAATACTCTCCAACAAAAAATCAAAGTGACTACTGTGGACAGCACCATGAAACAAAGGAAATCCAAGATATTTCCCCAAGTCTTCACAAAACTCAATATTCAAAATGGATGACACCACCTGTTTAGTGGAAGGCGGCACGGCAAAAGAAGCATAAGCCTTGGATTTATTGACATTCATCCGAAGCCCTGCCTGGCGTGCAAACGCGGAAAGTATCTCATCCACACATTGAACACTATCCATAGAAGCTTGGGAGAAGAGAAGAAGATCATCCGCGAACAACAAGTGTGATAATGCCGTTGCTTGTCTTCCCACCTTCACCGGCTTCCATACACCCGCATCAACCTTAGCAATAATCGCACGAGAAAGCTTTTCCATAACAATTATGAACAAATAAGGCGAAAGAGGATCACCTTGACGAACGCCTTTCGCTGCCGTGAAGGGATCTAGCGCCATCCCATTCCATATTATCGAATAAGTTGGGGATCGCACACAAAACATAATGATACGGATCAAGGAGGCGGGCAGGTTCATCTCAATTAAGCAGCCCTCCAGAAAGTCCCAATCAACATTGTCATAGGCCTTTTCCAAATCGACTTTGAGTAAAAAGTCGCAAGAGCGTCTGTTGCGGTTCTTAAAGGCAGTGATGATTTCTTGAAGCATAACAGCATTACCCGAAGTGCCACGTCCCGGGAGGAAGGCGGATTGGAAGGGACTAATATAAGTACGCAGAAATGGCCGCAACCGATTCACAATTACTTTAGTCAATATCTTGTAGGCAACATTGCAAAGACTTATCGGCCTATATTGTTTAATCTCCCAGGGAATCTCCACTTTAGGAATGTGGCAAATGAACGTAGTAGCAAGCGACCTATCAAAATGTCCATCCGCCACAGCCTGTCGAACAAAGCGCCAGACATCCGGACCAATAGAATCCCAATAAAGCTTGTAGAACATAGCTGGAAAGCCATCCGGGCCCGGGGCCGACAACCCTTTCATACCCTTGATTGCCGCCGAGACCTCATCCCAGCGAACAGGGCCTTCCAACACCTCCCCATGCAGTAAGGGAGGCAGCGACGGTAACAAAACCTCATCCGACCGCATAGGCATCCTGGAGTGGCCAAGAAGCCATCGGAAATGATTAACAGCGTGTTCTCGCACCCTATCCTCATCCGTAACCCATTGACCATCAATCTCCAAACCCATGATGCGACTTCGTTGGCGATGAATAAGAGTTCGAGAGTGAAAGTATCGCGTATTGCAATCTCCAAGAGAAACCCATTTATCCCGCGACTTTTGAAACCACAGCATCTCCTCTTGCTTTAAAATATCATCCAAATCTTGACTTAACTTTCTCTCTAAACGCACCATGCAAGCCGAATCCACCCGCACAAGAACTCTACGGATCCCATCCAAACGTTTCAATAATCGCCGCTTCCTCTTGTAGATATTCCCGAACGTATAATCATTAAAGTGAATTGACGAATCCTGCACTTGGCGAAGACGTTGGTGAATAGCATCACCACCTCCATGCCATGCAGCGTCAACAACGTGGCGGTAGTGAGTATGCTCCGTCCACATATGCTCCCATCGAAACGGCCGAGGCCCGGCCACCACTGGATGCTGACAACATCTAAGGAACAATGCATTGTGATCCGAAGCCCGACGCGTCAACACTTCCACATACCCCTGAGGGAACATAGAAGCCCAAGCCAAGTTAGCAACTGCTCGATCTAGTCGCTTGCGAGCCAATAAACCCCCTGTCGTATTCCGCTGCCAAGTAAAGGCGTCTCCCACTGTATGTACATTGGTAAGGCCACAATCACTGAGCATGTCTCGAAAATCTTCACATTGGCGGACGTTCGGACACATGCCCACCGCCTCCGACAGATAGGCTATATCATTCCAGTCACCCAACGAGAGCCAAGGCCCCTGGATCAAGCTGCTCACAAGTCGCATATCATCCCAGTTCCGCATCCGGTCACTCACACATGGGCTAGCATAAATGCACGACAGATTCCAAGATACCAAACCACATGAAACCCTTAAGGTTATCAGTCGCGGCTTGATGTCCTCAACCGCAAGAGTGAACCGAGTGCCAAGCCGAGAAAGCACCCACAAGCCTCCCGCCTGACCCACACACTCCTCAATGTAGACTGCAACATAGCTAAGTCGATACAGGAACACTTCCAAACGATCAAAGGCACCTCGGGGCTCCATCAACACAAGTACCGAAGGCTTGAATATCCGAAGAACATCTTCAAGGTGGCGTTGGGTGTTTCGTTGCATGGCGCCACGAATATTCCATGCAAGCACCGAGAAATCCTTGAAGACAATCATTGTGGCACCAAGGCCGAGTCGATGGGCAAAGCAGGTGATACCTCCACACCAAGCACATTACACTCCAAAACTTCCTGAACCAGCCCTCCATGAAGCGCTAAGTCCCTATTATTTTCCAACATGGCGTCGATAGCACCACCAAGCCCAGAAGTAACAGCCACCGCCTCTTCCGCTCCATCTACCAAAAGATGGCGATATTTAGCTGGAAAGAGCTTCTCCACGTCCCCTTTAGAGCCAGGCTTGCCGGCCTCCCCCTTGGTAACCTTCTTGGGAGGACGTCCCCGCTTAACACCATGCAACAATTTCATCGTTCGGCTGGGAGCTTTCATTAATACATTAGACCCTCCCGGTTTAGTAGTAGGCGCCGGTAACGTTAGTAGAGCAGCACCCTCCTCATTCTGAACCACCAGATCATTCTTCGTCAAGCAATTATCCGTGCCTACCTCCGAGGACGGCGGAGTAGCAATCCGTTCAACATGACATGGAGCCGCCGAAGCCGAGTTAGTCGCGTCCTCTCGAGGAACCACCACAGTGGAGCGCATCCCGTGATCAGTAACGCGACTATCCTGAGGCCTTGCAGCGCCCTTAGGTTTAGACGGACGCGGCTTTCGTCTTTTGACAACCATCCAGTCTCCAACCTTTAGATCATCCTCAGCATCTTCCGCCGCATCAGCAGAATGCCTAACAGGCGCCACCAAAGCAGGAGAAGATGCCCTCGACTCTTCCACAGTATCCTCCTCCGCCACTTGCATCTTCTCCAGAACAGAAGCACCAGTGGCACCGGCTTGCCTAGGCCCTGCCGGACACCGGTCGCGCACATGCCCATAGCGGGCACATTGCATACATAACAGATGGAGACCCTCATAAGCTACATGCACCGTATCTCCTTCCACATCAAGCATGCCCAACAAGGGCTTGTCCAGATCAATCTCCACACAAACCCGGGCATACCGACCCCGAGCAATAGACGTTGTAGTCTTATCCACCTTAAGAAGCGTACCCAATGCTGCCGTGATAACACGCAAGGCATTCTCATTGTAGAACATCTGGTTAAGTTCTGATAAGCGGATCCAAGTCTGAATAGTAGTAACTCTTGACTTCTTAGGATTGAAATCAATAGACCAGCGCATAACCGCAAGGCAATGATCAAAAATCTTCCACGGCCCACCCGTTAGAACCTTCTCCCTATCCTCCAAAGATTGAAACTTTGCGAAGAAACACCCATGACCAATATCCAATAAATCAAATGAATTCGGAAGCTTCCATGCACGGACGAGACGTTCCTTCATGGCTACGTAGCCAACCGACAAACCGAGCACTTTCAACACCAGGACATCCTTCCAGGGTTCGCCAAGTTCTTCAAGGACCGATCGCTGAAATCGGATCTTAGGACATCTCGCATTCTCGCCCTCGCCATCAACAGTTGCAAGCCGCTCCTTTATCCAATCGCAGGAAACAAACGGAGGGGACACAGGCGGCTCCTCCTGGGACGTTGGATTCACAATAATATCACGAAACGAGGGGGTAGGACACCCCCCTGCATTGGCCGCAGCGCCAACAGGCCCTGGAACATCGGAAGGAAGGACAACGGAAGGAGGCGTACCCCCTGGATCATGGACTGCCGGAAGAAACGCCGTTGAATGAGCCTTGGTCGCCCTGGAAGAAACCCTAGAAGGACGGCCCATTCGAGTGTAATCCCCATACTTTAATTGATGATATATAAATAATATTAATATCAACAATTAGATCTTAGTGCAACAAGCCAACAACACATAAAAAAAGATTCAACAATGCTGGAAAGGCACTTTCAACTGCTAAATGAATTGTTAAGCCAAAAAAAAAACTGCTAAATGAATTGTATTATTTCCACTATAATCGTGGGTATACATTACATTATTAAGGGTCCATCAACGAACAACATTTGGTTACATTTCTTTATTGTATCAATAAGTAAATAATAATAATTTTTTTTTTTTTTTACATTTAATAACTTTCAACAGCTTTAGTAATTGATTAAATTATATGAGCACCTTATTAAAACATATTTAATCACATGACAAGTTTTAAAGCCCTACAAAATTAGAAATTATAGAATTAGTTCACTTCGATTACATATTGATGTGGTTAATAATTCCTACTAATAAATAAACCATATTTTATACATGTACAACATAAAATTTTGTTTATTGACTTTATTAATTTCTGTCCATATGCACATTTTTTTTGGGATGATCATACCAATAACATTTGAGATCTTTCAACGGTATTAAATTTTTTTTAAAAAAAATAAAATAATGGAGTACTAATTATTACTAACTCTTTCCTACTAAAAATATCTTATTTGACATGGACCTATAGTTCATGTACTTGTTTAATTGTTTATATATCAAATGTACGTATATAGTTAAAACATATACTCCCTCCATTTGTTAAAAGTTGTAATATTTGCATAGTTGTTACTATTCACTGAGTAACTTTGATTCAAATTTTAAACACAGTTATACAAGATAAAACATAGCTAAGTGAGATCTTGTTAGATTCGTCTAATCGCGTAGTTTTAGAATATCAAATTTTTATAATTTTTACTTTTACACAATTTGAGATATTAAGTGTTAAAAATGTGCATTGGATAACGTGAAATGCAGGAATGTTAAATTTTTTGAAAAACGGAGGGAGTATAAAATATATAGGCAAGGCTGGGGAAGGAAAATGTCAGGAAGTCTTCATAGGCATATGTAGCTAATAATCTCATTTAAATTCTATTGGAACATATGGTTAATATGGTTCCCAAATCTCCATAGATCCAAACCAAATTGTGAATTTGGCAAAGATGTTATTGAATTATATAATATACAAAAATGATTAGAATATGGAGTGGGTGGTTGAAGCATCCACGCATGGATTTGTCACAGCAGTTTGAGGGTTCTTTCATTTGGCTTCAAATTAAAAAAAAATATAGTACTATGCAGGTTTTCTTGCGACCAGCTGCATGCATCAATCATCATATATCTATTTGTCATTACACAATCGGCCACGTGTACTCGGACAATAATTTGTGGCCCAGAAAACACCTGAGGGGATCACACAAGATCAACTTTAGAAACAAGGAAAATATATACTATAAAATCAATGAAATGATTATATATATATGGGATTGGATTTAGGAGAAAGCTAAGGCTGTCGTTTTCGCTCCTCAAATTCAAGGCTCTAAATTAAAGAAAGTTTGTTTGCACTAATTAATATTATTGCTTCTTCCGCACTTAATTAATATCCCATACTCATGAATATAAGCGTATAACTAACATTTAGTTTAGGCCACAATTAGGGAATAATATATAATAACAAACTAAAAAGTTGTACTATTCTAATTTAGGAGTATTTAGTGATTTTATATATATATATGTAGTGTTAATAAATCTTACTTCTTACTCCCACGCCAGTACTCAATATTCTAGGTAATTGTTTCGGACAGACACATGCACCAAAGAAAACACAATCTAGGAATCGAGCTTGTCTTTTTATTACTAGGTTCATCCGGTTCAATTTGTAATGAAGCTTGTGAAGCCTACTAACACCCATTTGGATGTTGGATCAAAGATGCCATTTTTAATTGGGAGATTTGATGCCATTAATGCAGCTGCATGTTCAAAATATGCGTCCCATTTTCAGCTCTGCATTCTTAAACAGTAAGATGTTTGTATTATTTCAAAGAGTGTACTTTATATATAAAAGAGCCATGCACCTTTTAGAACATACTTCTATGTATCAGCCTTAAAACCTATCTTGGACTACTCTCCTTCTCCAAAACACCAAAACAATACACACTGCTAACCAACTATATGCATACATGGAATAAGTACAAAAGTTTATCTATGAGATATCTTAGAATTAATACAGTTATACAGATCGACCAAATATATATATATATAGCCACTTCTAACATGTGAGATTTGTAAAAGAACAACAAAGCACATGTTTTATTATTAGTACGTGTCTGATCGATGTCTCTCATAGTCTGCAAGAAATTAATTCAGGTCATTACATAGATATTATTCATTACATGCTTGTGGGATTGATTGTTTTCTCTTTTGAGTGAACTTTAAGGTTGCATGAGGGAAGATATTTATTCCTAAAAACCTTCCGATCCCTTTCAAGTATTTAAGGAAAATCCGTTTCCTTTGTCCCTACCCTATATATACATATACATACACATATACATATATATATATATATAATCGTGGCGTAATTACATATCGGCACTATACACCAAAATCAAGAAATCAAAATGTGGCCGAGGCTCAGAATTTCGCTCTCCAAAGGTATGCATGCCTATCTTCATTTAGTTGTATTTATTTTCTCAAAAAAAAACAAAAAAAGGGTCGATGGCTCATTTCACAAAAATTGAACTTTTTTAAAATATCAGAAAAACAAAAAGCGTTGCAAAGCGACGTAAATCGAGAATACCTATCCGCGGTGGCGACAAAATCCTACGGTGATTACTTCCTGAAACTTCAGAAAACTATGATGAACGAACCGTCGGAATCCAGGCTGTCGGAAACCCTCCTCGACCCCGGACAGGAAGCCATTACCTCGATTCTCGAAAATTCGGCCGTCTTCTCCGACGACCTGAAATCACTCCTGCTGAATTTCTTCCACGTCAGCGCCGAAGCCTCCAAATTCTGCGCCCACTTGCTGAGGAATCTTTCCCAACTCCAATCGGACAACACTTTCATCCACCGGGTGATCGACGCGGTCGCCGGCGATAACCCGGTGCCGCCGTCCGCCGCCGACGATCTCCGCTCCTGCATCGTCCTCCACAACCCCTTCCCCGATTTCCACAAGCGCGAATTCGACCAATTTCAGAACCAGCACCTCGCCATTCTCCAAACCATAAAATCCAACCGGCGACTCGTCGCCAGGAAGCTCAGGTTCATCAAATTCATCAATCAGGCGTCCGGCGTCTGCATCACCGCCGCGTTCGGACTGGTGGCTGCGGCGGCGGCATTCATCGCGGTGCACGCCGTCGCCGCGGTGGTGATCTCTCCGGCGGCGGCCGCCCTCTTCAGCATCATCATCCCGATCAGAACGAGGAAGAAGAAAATTGGAAGTATTGTTCGGAATGTGAAACTGATCTCGAAATACGGGTTCCTCCGGAAGGCGGCGGACCAGCTGGACGCGGCGGCAAAGGGGGCGTACATTGTGGGGAGGGAATTCGAGACGATGCGGGGGCTGGTGGGGAGGCTGGGGGACGAAGTGGAGCACAACAGGGAGCTGATGAAGGCGTGCGTGGAGCGGCGGCGGTTCCCGGGGCGGGTGGTGGAGGAGCTGAGGAAGTACGGGGTGGGGCTGAGGAAGCAGGCGGAGGAGGTGGAGGAACATCTGTACCTGTGTCTGGTCACCATTAATACGGCCAGAGCTCTTCTGCTAAGGGAAATCACTTGAACAAATTTATCACCATATATGGTTTAGTTAATTGATTGATTGTGTGTATATTTAGGTCTATTATTTTTATTTAGTTTGTTCATTTCTTTTTATACTCACAGCCCCCAAGATTGGCGTTTGTTTCTGAATTCTGATTCTAGCCTTCTAGGGTTTGGTGATTATGGAATAAATGGAGTAATTCTTAGAGTGCTGTGTTCGTTGTTCAGAAGTTATCAATGATTTTTTATTTTAATTTTTTAATTTTAAAATAAAGTTGGCCGGATTCATTTATCTAAGAACTCGCAAAGTACATCACACCAACCTTTTTTTTTTTTTCTCTGAACAAACTATATAGGCTAGGTAAGAGGTGGTGTGAGTCCATGCCACACAAATTACAAATAAAATAGTGGGTGAGATAGAGGGTCGGTGGGGAATCGAACCTCCAACCTTCATGTTGAAAAAATTAAGGACTTAACCACATGGACTTTGTTAGGTCTGCTCATTAATGAGCTTGACCAAATAAAACAATAAAAAAAAAAAGGAAAGTGGGAAGCACTTACCCGACAACAGCTGGAATTGAGGAGTAAATGTTAAGATTTGAAAATTGCAATAGTGGTGGGCACTCATTTATTAAGGCCATACAGAGCAATAATAATGTAGTGCGGTGACAATTGCAAAAGTAGATTAAGAAGGCAGTGAGACACCAATAATTGTGTGTGTGCAGCAGCTAGTTTCGCAAGAAGCTGAGGAAAAGAACAGAAGCCAATGAAGAAAACAAAGAGAAGAAAAGAGGAAGAAGAAAGCCGATCTTTTCAATCCGTCCGGCAGAAAAATTCAAATCTTTGGTGAAATCTTTTCTCTTACACCTCTCTTGTTCTTAGCCTAGAATTGTGTTCTAGAAGTATAAATATTTTGGGGAATCCACTGCCTACTGTGATTTGTTGATTAGCCAAGATTAGTGAAAATCTTGATGATTGTTGGTGAACCTCTAGGCATATGCTAGAGAGAAACATTGGTGTACCCATTATTTGATATAGTGGAGATTTGAGATGGTGGCGACAGGCCCGTGGTTTTTACCTTCTTTTTGAAGGGTTTTCTACGTATATATCTGGGTGTCGATTTACTGCTTTGATATTTCTTTGGTTGATTTGGTGTTGAATTGGCTTGATTGCATCTGTTGGAAACTCATTTGGCACACAGGGATATACTGTTTTGGATATTGGTATTGTTTTGGCATTTTCTTGTGATCCCACAGGTTCCGCACTATTTTTCCCAACAAACGGGTATCAGAGCGAAAGTTGGGCTGTGGAAGTTTTAAAAGTATATCTGTGTGTTGAAATGGATGAGCGAAATTCCTTTGGAATGATGAAATTAAATTCAAGGAATTATGCTATTTGGAAAAGAAAGATGCTTGACCTGCTTTATTGCAAAGATTTATTTAAGCCGGTGTTAGGCAAAGAAAAGCCAAATGATGTAAGTGATGATGCTTAGGGAGTGTTGCATATGAAAGCTTCTGCCACAATCAGACAATGGGTAGATCCCAATATATCCATCACATTGCAGAGGAAACCAAAGCAGATTTATTGTGGAAAAAGCTACAGGCACTTTATGAGAAAAATACTTTCAGGAACAAGGCGTTGCTCATTAGAAGACTTGTGAACTTAAAGTTCAGGGATGGAAAAAGTATAACAGAGCATACCAGTGATTTTGTGGGATTGGTGAATCAGTTAGCTGGGATGAAATTAAATCTTGAGGATGAGTTACAGGCACTGCTACTTCTGGGGTCTCTACCAGATAGTTGGGAAACACTAGTGGTCTCGTTGAGTACTTCAGCACCAGGTGGAACACTAACCATGGAGATGGTTAAAGACAGTTTACTCAATGAAGATGCAAGAAGAAAAGAAAAATGTGAATCTTCTTCAGATGTTCTAGTTTCTCAGAAGCCAATAAGACAGGGAAGAAGTAAGAGCAGAAATCCACAAGGACGTGATAAACATTATACACCAAGAGGAAGGTCTAAGAACAGAAAAGAGATTAAATGTTATCACTGCGACAATCCGGGTCACATGAAGAAAGAGTGCAGGATCTTGAAAAGGGAAATTGCAGAAGGCAAGAAAGAAGAAAAATAGACTAATGCAGTTAACCACAACAGTGATGCAGTTACAGTCTTAGATGACACTTGTGTTAGTCTAGTGTGTCAGGACACTGATTGGGTGATTGATTCTGGCGCATCGTTCCATGTTACATCTCATGGTGACTTCTTCAGTTCGTATTCTTCTGGTGATTTTGGTAATGTCAAGATGGGAAACAATGGTGTTTCAAAGATTGTGGGCATTGGAGAGATTTGTTTGGAGACAAATCTTGGTACCAAATTAATACTCAAAGATATGAGACATGTTCCAGATATTCGTCTCAATTTGATCTCAGCTGGAAAGTTAGATGATGATGGTTTCTGCAACTACTTAGGTGAAAGTAAATGGAAGCTCACCAAAGGATCTTTGATAGTTGCAAAAGGAAATAAAGTGAGCACACTTTATGTTATGCAAGCAAAGTTATGCAAAGGGGAGACAAATGTTGTTCAGAAAGGTGTCAGCATTGACCTTTGGCACAAGAGACTTGGCCATGTGAGTGAGAAGAGCTTGCAGATTCTCTCAAGGAAGCAATTTCTACTGAATTTGCAAGGTACATCTCTGAAAACTTGTCTTGATTGTATTGCTGGTAAAGCACATAGAGTTTCATTCCATACTTACCCTCCACATAGAAAGTCTGGTGTACTGGATTTGATTCATACCGATGTTTGTTTTATGCGAGATAAATCTCTTGGAGGTGCTGTCTAATTTGTTACATTTATTGATGACCGCTGCTTTGAAAACCAAGGATCAGGTTTTTTATGTCTTAAAGGAGTTTCATGTCAGGGTTGAAAGGGAAACATGAAAGAAGCTGAATGTAGTCAGAGCAAATAATGGTGGTGAATACAGAGGGCCGTTTGAGAGCTACTGCAGAACTTATGGTATCAGGCTTGAGAAGACTCCAGCTAAAACACCACAGCTGAATGGTGTTGCTGAAAGGATTAACATGACAATTGAGGAAAGGATCAGGTGTATACTTTCGAATGCAAAGCTTCCCAAAAGCTTTTGGGGGGAGGCTATGCGGACTGCAGTTGATTTGATTAATCTTTCTCCAAGCACTGCTCTTGATGGTGATGTTCCCAATAGAGTTTGGAGTGGGAAAGATGTTTCCTATGACTACTTGAGAGTGTTTGGCTGCAGAGCATTTGTTCATGTTTTGAAAGATGAGAGGTCGAAGCTTGATGATAAGGCCAAAGAGTGCATCTTCTTTGGTTATGGTCATGAAGAACTTGGTTACAGGTTATGAGATCCAGTTAACAAGAAAATTGTGAGAAGCAGAGATGTTGTATTTCTTGAAGATCAGTTTGGGGATGATGTCTGCAAAGATAAGAGTCCAAGTTCCTTTGCAGAGATTCCAGTCAGATTGGATCCAGTTCCTTCTCCTTTAGTAGGTCATGATCACGGGGGAGACACGCGACAAGAAGGTGGTAATAATGTTGATGAAGAGACTACAACTGATGATGTTGATCCAGTTGGAGAAGTACCACAACCACCACAACCAGTTGAGCCAGTTTTGAGGAGATCCACCAGGGAGCGCCAACCATCAAAGAGATATAACACCGAAGAATATATGATGCTTACAGATGGAAATGAACCTGAAAGCTATGAAGAAGCCATTGGTCATGAAGCTAAGAATGAGTGGTTGAAAGCTATGCAAGATGAGATGAAATCTTTAAAAGATAATCAGACTTATAAGTTGGTAAACTACCAGAGGGTAAGAAAGCACTCAAGAACAGGTGGGTTTACAGGTTAAAGACTTCTGAAAAAAGCTCACAACCAAAGTACAAAGCAAGGTTGGTTGTGAAAGGTTTCAGTGAAAAGAAAGGTATTGATTTTGAAGAAATATTTTCTCCAGTTGTGAAGATGAGCTCCATCAGAGTTGTTCTCGGTCTGGCCACCCGTTTGAATTTGGAGATTGAGCAACTTGATGTGAAAACTGCATTCCTTCATGGTGATTTAGAGGAGGAAATCTAAATGGAACAACCTCAAGGTTTTGAAGTCAAAGGCAAAAAGAACCTGGTTTGTAAGCTTAAGAAGAGCTTGTATGGATTGAAACAAGCTCCAAGGCAATGGTACAAAAAGTTCGATTGACTCATGATGGGTCAATGATATACCAGAACACTATCTGATCATTGTGTGTTTGTGAAGAGGTATTCTGATGATAATTACATTATCCTACTGCTATATGTAGATGATATGTTGATTGTTGGCCATGATGCTAACAAGATTGAGAAGTTGAAGAGAGAGTTGGATAAGTCTTTTGCAATGAAAGACTTAGGCCCTGCTAAACAGATACTTGGCATGAAGATAACCCGAGACAGGAAGAAGGGTAAACTTTGGCTATCTCAGGAACGCTATGTTGAGACTGTGCTTGAGAGGTTCAACATGAGCAAGGCAAAGGCAGTGTTTTCTCCACTTGCAAGTCACTTCAAACTTTCAGTTAAACAGTGCCCTACAAGTGAGAAAGAAAAAGAAGAGATGAGCAAAGTTCCTTACGCATCAGCAGTTGGCAGCTTGATATATGCTATGGTTTGCACAAGACCAGATATAGCTCATGCAGTTGGAGTAGTGAGCCGGTTTCTCTCTAATCCCAGAAAAGAACATTGGGCTGCAGTGAAATGGATTCTCAGATACTTGAGAGGTACTTCCAGTGTATGTTTATGCTTTGGTACTAATGAGCCTATTCTGGTTGGACATACAGATTCAGATATGGCAGGTGATGTCGATTCCAGGAAGTCCACATCGGGGTTCTTGATGACTTTTGCAGGGGGGCCGTTTCTTGGCAATCAAGATTGCAAAAGTGTGTGGCTTTGTCTAGTACTGAAGCAGAATATATTTCCATCACAGAAGCTTGCAAAGAAGCTTTGTGGATGAAGAAATTGTTGGAAGAGCTTGGCACTGAACAAGAGAAGTGGATTGTTTACAGTGACAGTCAGAGTGCAATCCATCTATCTAAGAATTCGAGTTTCCATTCGAGATCCAAGCATATTGATTACAGGTATCATTGGATTCGTGACGTGCTTGAGGACAAACAGTATAGTTTGAGAAGATCCACACAAGTGAGAATTCAGCAGATATGTTCACCAAGTCCTTACCGAAAGAGAAGTTCGAAGCATGTAGGCCATGAGCGGACTTGGTAGAGCCCAGAAAATGAGCAGACGGGGGAGAATTGTTAGGTCTGCTCATTAATGAGCTTGACCAAGTAAAACAATTAAAAAAAAAAAGGAAAGAGGAAAGCACTTACCCGACAGCAGCTGGAATTGAGGAGTAAATGTCAAGATTTGAAAATTGCAATAGTGGTGGGCACTCATTTATTAAGGCCATACAGAGCAATAATAATGTAGTGCGGTGACAATTGCAAAAGTAGATTAAGAAGACAGTGAGACACCAATAATTGTGTGTGTGCAGCAGCTAGTTTCGCAAGAAGCTGAGGAAAAGAACAGAAGCCAGTGAAGAAAACAGAGAGAAGAAAAGAGGAAGAAGAAAGCCGATCTTTTCAATCCGTCCGGCAGAAAAATTCAAATCTTTGGTGAAATCTTTTCTCTTACACCTCTCTTGTTCTTAGCCTAGAATTGTGTTCTAGAAGTATAAATATTTTGGGGAATCCACTGCCTACTGTGATTTGTTGATTAGCCAAGATTAGTGAAAATCTTGATGATTGTTGGTGAACCTCTAGGCATATGCTAGAAGAAACATTGGTGTACCCATTATTTGATATAGTGGAGATTTGAGATGGTGGCGACAGGCCCGTGGTTTTTACCTTCTTTTTGAAGGGTTTTCTACGTATAAATATGGGTGTCGATTTACTGCTTTGATATTTCTTTGGTTGATTTGGTGTTGAATTGGCTTGATTGCATCTGCTGGAAACTCATTTGGCACACAGGGATATACTGTTTTGGATATTGGTATTGTTTTGACATTTTCTGGTGATCCCACAGGTTCGCACTATTTTTCCCAACAGACTTGGACTAAATCCTCATTTTTGGAACCAAGTGAAGTGATGAATAAGTTTGGAATTGGAGCCTCCGATCCGATCCATTAATTAATTTGGAAAGAATAAGCTAATTAAGTCCGCAAACGCTATTGCATTTTTCCTGAGAATTTGGCAAAATTATTAAAGAAGATTCCATTTGCAAATTAATTATTGGATGCCAACTAAAATGAAAAGAGAGAGATTTCTCCTGCAATTTTATGATTGAATCTGCACATTCACCACCTTAAAAGTGGGTGGGTTTGTAATCTACAAAACGACTAATTACGGTTGTTGAATTACATTCAGAAGTAATATAATCAAAGGGGGCCGGCCGGAGAGGGAAATCAACGATATTCAACAGTCCTCCTATCTATGGGATGCATTATTACAAACAATGTGAATATAATGGTCTTTAAATAACTTTATTTTGTCCATGCATGATCCATTAATTAATTAAAGTTAACAAGAACAATCACCAAACCTTTCTTGAACACTAATTGCAAGATTAATTAATCCATTATATCCTTAATTAGCAGCTTTATTATAATACTCCATGCATGTTTGTGCTTCCTATTCCTATATGAAGGGAGTACTTGTTAGTAGTAATTAAATAGATCAATCACTTCATCCGGTTGAATTTCAACGTAACACACTCCATATATCTAGCTATGATTAATGAGATTCAGAAAATCGGCCTCCATGAGAAAAGTACTTCATAATATATATAATTAAGGCTTTAATGAATTTGAAAATTGAACTGGCCTCCCTGGACTTCCTCCGAAGAAATAATTTGATTCCAGTCTCCCACAAGAGCCCACGCACCATTAATTTTCCTAGTCAAAATTCACAAGTTTTCCCAATCCATTCTCCTAACCGTGTAGTGAGGGAAAGCATAAACAGCGGTAGCATACCAAGTGATATCTTGACTAGCCAGGCTTATGGTAGTCATTCGATCAGTGCAATCAAAAACAGAAACACCATGTTGTAACCCAATTTTTTGTAACAACCAAACTCCACCTACTCTCCCCACCACTTCTTGGATAAAAACGGGAGTGAAACCAAGTCTCGGTAAAAAAAATCACTAGCAAGAGAGAATAGCAACCGAGGTTCAAAAATAAAGATTAAATCTGGATGGTGTCTGACCAAATAGTCCTTAAGGAGCCTCCGCTTCTCGTGTCCGCCGATGCCCCCAATATTCCACGCCATAATCTTAAAATTGTTAAAAATCATAAAAATAACAATTGGAAGAAAAGTACCCTGGAACCCTAAGAATTCAATGCTGCATAGCCGCATCCGCTTCCTGGGTCTCATCCACCGAATCCGAGGCATTGTCCTCCATGTTATCTTCTGCCTCCCTTTCATCCTTCGATGTTTTTCCGCTTTTGTTGGGAGATGGCCTCGCTCTTTTCGGATGGTACTTAGGAGATTTGGGGGAAGTCTGACCAAGAGCAGTGTCAGGTGGATTCCGTCTTTGAGTCGCTATTGGGGAAACACGATTTATGTTCCCATCCTCTACCGGAGCCGGGCCCAGGGGAGTTTTCGGCCCATTCATAATTTGTTTTTTCTGGCCAGCTTTATTCTTCATTGTGAGGCCCATTCCCTTCATCCTCTCCTTAAGTGTACCCAGCCCACTAGAACTTGTAGGGGGCAGATTTTCTTGGCCTTTATGCTGTTTTGGCCCTTAAGGTTTTCTCTTTTGAACTAGTATCCACTCACCACCCTGTGGTTGTAAGGGGGTGCAGTCAATAGTCACGAGCTGCTCAGGGAGAGCCGACTTCTCTGTTGTCTGCTTAATCTTTTCCTCTTTTGTGTTATTATCAGAACTTCCCACCAATTCAGATACTTCCATTTTGTCTCCATTCCATTTCTGAGGGTTGTCTGTACTCTCTGCTTCCAACTCTGCAACCTTGTTTTTCCCTTTTCCCGCCTTTGACTTATCCTCTCCGGCTGGCTGTGGAGGTGTCGTCGTTGTCGTTTCAGATTGCAAAGACTGGTTAGGGCATTTCGTATTTGGATGCCCATACCTTTGACACTTCGTATAGAGAAGGTGTAGTCCCTTGTATACCACTTTTTGCCAGTGGTCATCGACTAAAATGCTTGAGACTACCGGAAGTTGAAGGTCAATTTCTACACAGACCCTGGCGTACATCCCCCGGTGGACATATTTGGTCATGTCATCAACCTTCACATGAGTGCCTATAGTCTTGGCCATTCTCTTGAGAAGCTCCTCTTCATACATCTCCATACACAAACCTGGGAACCTAGCCCAGACCATTGTCTTTTTTGGTGTTTCCTCTGCAGCAGTGAAGTTGGGCTTCCATGGGGCTACCGTTAAGTAGCTATCAAAGACCGTCCACGGTCCTCCATTCAGAATTTGGGTTCGATCTTCCGCCTTGTTAAACTTGACAAGGAAAAAAACCATGTCCCAGCTCTATCATTTTCATATGCCCCTGCAGCTTCCAAAGTCTAGCCAGCCTGCACTGCAACGCCATGTAGCTCTCTTTTTTTCCTAGGACTGAGATGATAAGAGCATCCTCCCATGGGTGCACATCCGCTTCTTCAGTTGGGGGGCAATAGAGATCCTAGGCTTGAGCCTATCACCATCAATGTGGTCCAAGGTTATCAGACCTTCCACACCATCTGTATGCTGCATCTGAAGTAGAGTCGGTGGCTTTCCTTCTATAACCATGTCTCTGAAGGAAACTTTCTTTTCTGTCGTAGCATCTAACTTATCTGGTGGGATCGGAGGGCCGTCGGCGGTTGGTATCTCGTCAGGGAGGGAACTTTCGCTCTCCATAGCAGTAGCCATTCTATTTATTTCTTCGGCTACTTGGTATTTGAATAATGAAACATGTCTGCCTTTTCCATGTTAATATGTTAATATGTTAATAGTGTTATTTTCCTTTTTTTCAGTCAATATATAATATTTTAATTGGTTGGACCTCTCTCTCTATTAATACTACATAGACCATAGTAGTATTAATTAATGGTACGTCAACAAGATCTCATTATTAAGCTCTTCTGAAGTCATGTTCACCCATACCAACGTGATTATTATTATTATTATTAAGCTCTTCTTAAGTCATGTGATTATTATTATTATTAAGCTCTTCTGAAGTCATGTTCACCCATACCAACGTGATTATTATTATTATTATTATTATTATTATTATTATTATTATTATTATTATTATTATTATTAAGTAGGGAATGGAGATTTGGCTAAGTAGTTATGTCATTTCATTTTCAAATTTATGGTTGGGCTTGGGAGTTCTATTCCATCACGCCCTTTATCCTTCCGCTTTATAATTTGTATGGCTTGGGCTCTTATACACTTTTGTCTATACACGAATGTTTTTTTAAAAAAAATAATTCTATAGTAATAAATAAATTGGATTCATAATTTGGTGAGTCAATCAATACTCTCATTGTATTTTCTATGAAGTAAATAATTCATTGACATGAGCAATAAATGTAAACTCGTATATAATTCTATCAAATAAGAGAAACATATGTCTTGGAATATTATTACAAATTCCCCTACTATATTCAAAAAAATTAAGTTAAATATTCAAATTTTATATCACACTTATGCCTCATCTAATTCATAAAAAATTGTCATGTAGTATACAAGTTTAATTTTGTATATTTTTTTTAGCCAAATAGGGAAATATCTAATAAAAATTGTGAAATGGACAAAGAAATGTACTCATAAAGATTCTGGTGGAACAGTAAGAGCCCAAAATAATAAAGTTACAATAGAATCCCAAAATCTGTAATACTACTATCCAATTAAAAAAAACATATAGTAATATGATTATATATGAGTGTGGGGGCAGAGAGAGACACAGAGTGAACAATGAAATGATGAACCAACCACACATTACATTACATACACACACTCGTACAGTGACACAAATTATTACAATTGAATACTTCCTCCGTTCCTTTTTAAATGCTACGGACCCACATTTCACGCAATCCAATACATATCTTTAATGCTTCATAACTCAAATTCCATACAAGTAAAAATTATGAAAAATTGATATTCTAAATCTATGCGATTAGACGAATCCAACAAGATCCCACTTGACTATATGCTATCTTATATAATTGTATTAAAAAGCCAAGTCAAAGCTACTCAATGAACAGTACCAAAAGTCAAAACGTGCATTTAAAAAGGAAGGAGGTAGTATATTTCTGTCCTCTCGGCCCACCCCCACTCCTTTGCAGCTGGGCACACCAACCATTTCCATTTCTTTGAATATTCTTTCTCAATTTCGAATCTTGATTCTTGCATAACGAATTCTGTCAGAAGCCCATCATCCGGTGGTCAAAATTTTTACTCGTGCCAGCTACGATTCTTAAATCTTCATGCTCTGCAATTAATGGTCATTCCAACGATTCAATTCGCTGTTTCCAGTGGAGCTGCTTAATCCGTAAGGAAAAGGAATTCGATTCTTTGTTTTTTTAGGTTTATCTCTTTCACCCTTGGTACCTTCGTTACACAGTATCTTCGTCGTTTTTCTAGGTTTATCTCTTCACACTGTACAGGGATTTTCACGAAATATATGCATATGTATAGAAACAATTCCTGGATCCCAGTTTTGTTGTTGTAATATTTTGTATGGTACGGAATTGTATTATAGCTGTCACCAATTTGGGCCTTCGTTGTCGGTTTCTTGCCCGTGAAATCGATCAGGAATAGGGAATTTGGGAAAAGGTAATATGCATTTTGGAGCTGGGAATTGCTTGTCCTGAATCAGTTTTTGTTCCGTCTCGTATCACTCTGATATCACAATTTTATTTTTATTTTTGGCTCTTTGTTTGAATGACTCGTGTTCTTGTTCTCTGAAATCTGATTACAAACTCTCCTCACTTGTTTGTTAGGTTTTTGGGGGCTCCTTTTTGTTTTTGTTTTTGTTTTTTTTTAGCTCAATTATTGAACACCAGCACGTGGAATTGGGTGGTAGACTGGTAGGTGTCACTGTGGTGGATTTTAGGCCAGATTTTTCTATATTGAAAGCTTTTCTCAATTTCTTTGGTTGCTTTACGTGGCACCACCTATGATTTGAATGTGTTTGATCGCAACTTCCAGTGTGAATTGTTATATGGTTTTATCTGTTAATTGATCCTTCCTACTTGTTGATTTCTGGTTTTTTGAATTCAAGAACTCATTGTGCTTTCATCTACTTATGAATAAATGTAATGCCAGTTTATATTTGATCTACAGGGGTGTTGGAGTTTAGTTGCATATTTGGATTGGTTTTTGCAGTAGTTCGACTTTCTTTGGGCTGTTTTGGAGGGAATGGAGAGTAATGGGGTTGCTAAGATTCCAAAACCTTTAGAAATTTTTGTAGAAAGTGAGCAGGAGGTCTCTAGGAGTGTAGACCAAATTCATGATAAGGCTTCTTTGCATCAAGTGAAAAAGGTCCCTCTAGACACTTCAGGGGGGACAGCAGATGAGGTAGACTGTATACTTGACGCAAGCTGTGTTACTGTCAATCTACTTTCTAATGCTGAAGTAATTGGCCCCAAATTTCAGGATATGATTCCATCATCATCATTAGGTAATAAACCTGTAGATGACCAGTCTGATTTGTGTTCAACACCTGATTCGAACAATAAAGTGGCGCATTTATCACAATCATCAACCCCTATGGAGGTTCCTCCCCCAAAAGATTTGAGTTATAGTGCACCACCTCTGGGGCGAAAAGGTTAGTGCTTAAACTCATCTTATGCTTATTAATCATAATCGTGGGTGTGGAACCCAGGAGATAATCATAATTTGAAACTTACTATTAATTATGTTAACTTCATCTAGCTTTATTTTTCTCTGTATCCATTTTCTTTTACCATTATGTCGTCTGTGTTTTTACTCACACTCTAGCATTTTCCTTGTCATCCGAAGTACTTGACCATTGCATCACTGCACCTGTGCATAGAACTCTCTTCCTTGAAAGTGAAGAGGTTGCACATTCAAGGTCTATGACTGAGAAGAAAGGCAATCCTTTACCTGCTCTTAAACTTGATCAACTCTCAAGTGAAAAGGTGAGGCAACTTGTTTAAATATTGCATATTCTTTGCCTACTTATGTTTTTCAACGACTCCTTTTTTTTTCCTCACCCCCCCCCCCCCCCCCCCCCCCCCCCCCCCCGCTTCTTCTTCTTCTTCTTCTTCTCTATGCTCATGATCAAAATATACAGTTTACAGAACTTGGTTGGTTTCAATGTAGCACATGCATTTTTTTAATCACGCAGCATTAGTTATTTAAAAGCAGCCTTTTGATGGGTTGGAGTGCATTTCATGCACTTTTTGGGCTTTGGGGATAACTTATCCGATAATCTTGAAGGAATTACTCATTTTTTTTTCTTCTTTAAATAGTACTCCGTATTAAAAGTTGCATTTTTTCCTTTTTCTTTTTTGTTCTGTAACTAGAAAAAGCTACTTGGGAACTTGATGAAAATCCAAAAGGACGGTACAGTGGAGGTAAACCTAAGTAAAGATTCCTCTGTAGCTTCTGAGCTATTAGAGCTTCAATCTGTTGATGACATTCCTTCTACTGCCGCTTATATTATGGATGATTGTGACAAACAAATTCCAAAATTGAAGATTGCTATACTTGTGGTTGGAACAAGGGGAGATGTTCAACCTTTCCTTGCCGTAGCAATGAGGCTGCAGGTAAGATATTTTTTCTTGGCCATTACCTATCTAAACTTATCTGAATATTTTACTGACTAATTCAGTAATTTGCAACAGGTCTATTGCTATTCATTAAAAACCAATAGTTAGAACTTTTGAAAATGGATTCATTATCAAAACTAGAAGTTCAAATTTAGATCCAATTAAAAATCAAATTATATTCTTAAAATGCATTTATAGCTATTGGTTATTATGACAATTATGGTTTCTATGGGATCCTGGATTTATGCCGTTTTGGTCATTAAGCATAATTGTTAATATCTAACTGCAATCTTTAATTTTTTGTTTTTTCAGCAATACGGTCATCGTGTAAGGTTGGCAACTCATTCAAACTTCCGTGGATTTGTGAAGTCAGCTGGGGTAGAGTTTTACCCACTTGGTGGCGACCCTCGTATTTTAGCTGGATGTAAGAGGTCCTCAACATGCTTATATGTCAGATATCTTATGTCTTTTCTGTGACTTTATTAAACTGAGTAAATAGTGCATTAACTACTAGTTATCCCATTGACCAGTCTTGTATTTTGCTTCTTATTATTTTTATCACTTATACATTATTCTGTTATGTACTGTCTTTTTTCCGTTCCAAGCTGCTCTTCATATTTGTGTTGTTTTGTTCTCGTAAATATTTTTCATCAAACATTCACAACTACCTTTCCTGTCTTTTGGCACGTTGAACAAACCACATGGCGATAAAGTGTTTGCTCATTTATGGACTAAAATTTTGGCCACTATAATTGTAGATATGGCCAGAAATAAAGGTCTTATTCCGTCAACACCTGGAGAAATTTCTGGACAACGTAAACAAGTTAAGGCCATTATAGAATCTCTCCTTCCAGCATGCACAGAACCAGATCCCATAACTGGTGAATCTTTCAGGGCTCAGGCGATTATTGCAAACCCTCCTGCTTATGGTTAGTTACCTCCTTTTATATCTGCTGCTTCTATATAGAATATTGGCTTTGAATTTGTATTTTATGTGTCTCCAATGAAAGAGAGCGTGCAAATGTTAAATATGAATTAATTAAGCTAACACAAGACAGGCATTAAAGACCAAAATATTTGAGGCGTGTTTCTTGTTGAAATATAAAAGTGATTAGATTAGATTGTCACTTGCAATTTCAGACTCTATTTTCACAAAATAATTTAGGAGATTCAAAACCAGTGCTTTGAGATGATCTTTTTGTTATTATTTGTCATAACCGCTTATGGTCTGAAGGGGCCTAAGCCATGTGCTGAAATTTCTCCACAGGTTTTGTATTAGCTTGCACCACTAAAAGCTTATACATTATAAAACAGTTTGTCCTAAGGCTAATATATATTCTTTTTGGCAGGCCATGTGCATGTAGCTGAAGCTCTTGGAGTTCCCCTGCACATTTTCTTCACAATGCCTTGGACGTAAGTCTGAATTGTATCTATCTGTTGTTTGCCCAGTCTGTAGTTGCTCCTCCATTGTCTTATTAAATTATTTAATGTGGTAAATCAAATTTATGTAATAGCTGTTAGGCAATGTTGCAAAATGTCTTGAAGCTTCATATTAAGCGTTTTTGAAGGTGTGATTTTTAACTTTTTGGTTTGCTTACGAAGCTGTTTTAGTCATAAAATCAATATCTTGTGCAGTTTCAAACACATCTCGTCAAATTGCTCTCGATGAGAAGGGTTTTCTTTTTTATTCTATCCTTCTGAAGGTAATTAACACACTAACCAGTGTGCTACTCTGACAGGCCCACATATGCATTTCCTCACCCATTTGCACGTGTGCCCCAAAGTGCTGGATACTGGGTAATGTTTAATCACTTTGAGATGCTCCTGCCTCTCCTACATTTTTTGCTTGATTAGATTCTTTAAATAAATAAGCTAGGGTATGTTCTTTCTTGATCCAGCTCTCATATATTCTAGTGGATCTACTGATATGGTGGGGCATAAGAAGCCATATTAATGATTTCCGGAAAAATAAGTTGAAGCTTGCCCCTATCGCATACTTCAGCACATACCATGGGTCTATTTCTCATCTCCCGACAGGATATATGTGGAGTCCCCAGGTTGTGCCGAAACCAAATGGTAAGCACACATTTAAGGATTACATAATATATGTTAATAAGTATACAACCGAAATCCATAGTCAATCAAGGTAGTTCCATTTTACATTCAATATATATTTTGTGTCATTGCTAGCTCCTTCCGCCTCCGTACATCTGTCAGTATGAAAATGGAATTATTTTTTCGTGTTTACCACATTATATACCTGCCTCCAAATTGATTGTCTCTGGAGTTGGAGTTTATTTTGTTCTCTGAAAGCTTTGTTTATGAAGCATAGTTGTAAATTGGAACCTCTAACCTAGTGCATTGCTGACAAAGATTTGTTTCCGTATAATAAAATGTAGATAATCGAATTCAGACATATGGTTCTATACTTCTATTCATATTTGTTACTTTACTAATATAATTGTTTATTTCCAGACTGGGATCACCAGGTTGATGTGGTTGGTTATTGCTTTCTCAACCTTGGCTCTCGGTACAAACCGTCCGAAGACTTTGTTCAGTGGCTGCAAAAGGGACCTCAACCAATTTACATTGGTTTTGGAAGCATGGTACAGTGGCATCTCTCATCTAATTTAAGTCAGCAAAATTGATTTCACATATTCTATTGTCCAAAAATTACGTATGTTGTAATACTCCAGTGAAATTATTCTCTTGTTCCTTGAGAATAAGGCCCAAATAGTTTTTAAAAAATCACCAATGCTGCATAAAAATAGTGTTTCATCCTGAGGCAACTATTCTTTTTCCCCTGGCATTTCTATGAATCTTATTTTATCTGAGTCCCCATCCATCGTATCTTGTTATGATATGATATTTATTGGAAATGTTATCCAAGTTCATTAGTAATGGTTATTGGTTATCTTGATAAGCCTCTGGAGGATTCAAATAAAACCACAGAAATAATTTTGGAAGCATTAAAGAACACTGAGCAAAGAGGAATAATTGATCGAGGTTGGGGAGAACTTGGCACCCGTAAGTTTCTTAGGCTTTGATTTCTCGAACTTGTATTACTTATCATATATTACATAGCTTCAAAGAAGCCAACAAATGAGCTCTTGTTATGACTGCTCTTCTAAGATTATTGTTTTCTTTTTTGTTTTTCCATTTTCCGTTTGCCTGTTACAGAGTCAAATATACCTGACAGTGTTTACCTTCTTGTGGACTGCCCTCATGACTGGTTGTTTCCTCAATGTGCAGCTGTTGTGAGTCCAAAGCCATCTTTGGTTTATTGTTTCATTTTTTTCAGTTGAGAAAAAAAAAAAAACCCAAAAAAAAAACCCCAAAAAAAAAAAAAAACCCCAAAAAAACCCAAAAAAAACAGCAATCTCATAGAATAATTGCAAACTACTTAAAAAGGTTTCGTCCCATTTGGTGATGGACCCTGTCTAAAATTTAAGCTGATAAAGTAATGGTTCCAACAAAGGCAATTTTATTTTCCTTAGAAAAATTATCTTGCTTATTTTGATTCACTCAAATTAAATTCCATTCATGAAGGTTCATCATGGTGGAGCTGGAACGACAGCTACTGGGCTGAAAGCAGGGGTAATGTTTTTTGGCTTTTTTTTTCTAGAGATTATTTAAAGCAAGGCACTACAAAACCTCTAATCTGCAGTATCTGCCTGTTTGTTTTACTCTTTTCTTCATGAACAATGCAGTGTCCAACGACAATAGTGCCATTCTTCGGAGACCAGTTTTTCTGGGGAGACCGGATCCACCAGAAAGGGCTCGGCCCTTCGCCAATCCCCATTTCACAACTCACTGTTGAATCGCTTACAGAAGCTATACAATTCATGCTCCAGCCTGAGGTGAATTACAAACTTCCATGCCTTATAACTGAAAAACTTCATTGACATTGCGTTACACGTTGAAATATGGTATATGTGCTATTGTGCTGCTAATTGTGACGACTCAAGTTGAATATCTAATTTTCAATTTCATGATAAGTCGAGCAAATTTTTAAGTTCCCACTTGAGCTTAACTTGATTTAATTTTATTAAATTCAAGCTCAAGCTTAGCCATATATTACAAATGAGTCGATTACAGGCCTAATTAAGCTCCTTTGGAAACATATAAATATACTTCGTTTAATTGCCCCCATGAAGTCCTGTAATGAACTTGAATACTTGATATAGGTATACAAACCAAGTGGATTGGTCTGATGTATTTTTCTGACTTAACAACCGAAAGTTGTAATGGTATTGTCTTCCAGGTGAAATCTCGAGTTGCAGAGCTAGCAGTAGGTATCCAAAATGAAGATGGTGTTGGAGCTGCAGTCGATGCTTTTCACCGCCACTTGCCACCAGAGGTTCCATTGCCAACTCCACCGGCTTCAGTCAAAGACGATGATGGCCCGAATCCTCTGCAGTGGATTTTCATTCAGATTGGGAGATTATGCTGCCTACCCTGTTCCTAAAGGCTACACTCTGGATTCCCAGCCGTGTGTTTCTGTACATAGGACCCTCTGATTCAATTCAATATAATCTTTTTTTTACTCTTAAATAGGTAGTATTTCATTTCATTTGATTATATAGGAATTCATGATTTTGCCTTTGGTTTGGTACGATGGAGATTGGAGAGAGTGATATTTTTGCCCTAATTTTTGGACGAGGTTGTAGATTTATATTGAGACAATGCAATTTTAATCATGTAGATGAGGGGGTGCCGACAATTTTGGTTCATCTATTTTGGTTCATGCTGAAAATCCTTTAAAGCATCACTGAGAATTACATTCAAACCTTTTCACTGTGTTTAAAAAGTGCATCTTTTAGGGTTTTTTGAAATGATACTTTGTTTGATACTACTATTTTTGTGAGTGAGAGAGACAAAAGTAGTACTCCCTCCGTTTTCATATAATTGAAACATTCATGCATTTCACGCAATCCAATACACATTTTTAACGCTCAATATCTTTAATTGTATAAAAATAAAAAATTATAAAAATTTGATCGTATAAATCTACGCGATTAGACGAATCCAACAAGATATCACTTGACTATGTTTTATCTTATATAACTATGTTAAAAAGTCGAATCAAAATTACTCAATAAATAGTTAAAACTATGCCAATGTTTCATTTTTTCAAAGACGGAGGGAGTAGTAGTATATATTTATAGAATAATATGAAAAATAAATATGCAAGAGAAAAGTAAATTGAAAAGTGTGGTTTAAGGAGTTCACAAAATGGTCTTTGTTGCAATTTCGATTTTCGACCTAAAACATTTAGTTATAACTAATTCATTTTGAACTTAATTTAACTCAATTATTTAGTTTTATTATTTATTTCATTTTAATGAACTAATTAAATTTATTTTAATACTTATACTTCCTCCGTATTCAAATGTTTTTGACGGACTCACATATCATGCAGTTCAATGTATATTTTAAATTATAAATAACTCAAGTTTGGTAGTACAGGTAAAAATTCTAAAAATTCGATATTTAAAAATTACACGATGATATGAATCCAACAAGATCTCACTTGACTATATTTTAACTTGTATAACGAAGAAAAAATTTAAGTGAAAATCCGTGTGTGCCTAATCAAATGTAAACAACTTTCAAATAACGGAGGTAGTATTTATTTATTAAACGATCCAACTTATTAGCTTATTAATCTCCCTGTGCTCGTTAGCGGTTATGGCATTAATTATTTGGATAATGTAGTAAATAAGAAAATTGGTTGATTAAACGAAATAAAAACAGATTGCCAAATTGGGCGTTGTGCCTGACTTGTGGTGCACTGCACTTTCCGCAGCTTAGCTAAGCAGCCGCAGATGCGTTCGCCGCCGGCCTCGCGGCGGATCCACCGCGGGGTTTCCGCTGGGCTGGGGATTGCCGCAATTGCTTATGTGGTCATTGATTACCTCCGTCACTTGTCGCCGACTTGGCATGAGCGTCTGCAGCCTGCACTATGGGCGGTGCTCGCAATCGCCGCTGTGATTCGCATTCCGTTTTACAAGCACTGGTCGTCGGAGATGCGTGTCGCCATTCCATTCGTTCTCGCCATACTTTTTATGCTCTCTGCTCTTCTGCTTGAAGCGATATCTGTTCGCTCTGTTACAGCGGTTCTTGGCCTCGATTGGCACAAGTATGTGCGCTCAGACCTGATCGGTTCTTCTTTACCAATGTCCGCGGGCATCTAGGGTTTTTATGTATCCGCTTATCTTGTGATAGATCTTGGACTTATCTGTTGGATTTTGAAGTTTGCATCTGAGTTTTACTGTCTGTGACGAAACTTTAGTGCTTGAGATTCTGAGAAATTTACCTTTTTTAAAGTCTCTTCATCTGATGTTAAAAATGTTCTTTTTCCCCGTTTTGGAAGCCTGGGATCTGCAATAAATGAGCAGAATTCAATCTATGAAAATTGCCATAATACGACATTTGTTTCTCGAACTGTGGATTTGCTATTGTTTTCTAAAATTGATCTGACAGTGTTTGATAGTATCTGATTTCTATCTCATGCTACATATGGCAAATACATACACAATGAATTCTTCATTTTCCAGCTTTGTTGTTTTTTCTCTTTCTCTCCAAATCGCTCCTTATATGCTTGATGGACAAATTTTGATCAGCTTCTTGATTGTCAGGAAACAAAATAATGCTTAGCTGAGTTCTGATGAATAATTAGGTACTACTGAATTAAAGTTTGCAGTTCAGCTGCAAAGATGTCACATCCTGGATATGCTTTTTATGCTTCATGCATTATGTGGTTGAACCTGTTTGATATTTATCATACATTTCTTCTTTTCTGGGGTTGAAGGCATTCTGTGATCGTGTTGTTGTTAGTAAATTTGTGCCAAACAATATTTTGTCAACATACATGTGATGGGCTTTGTGAATCTTTGACAGGGAGGCAGCACCTCTTCCTGATGTTGGCCAGTGGGTGCTGCTTGCGCTAAATGAGAAATTGCCTCAATTTGTGGTGGATATACTGCGAGCAAAAATCATAGGATTGCACCATTTCTTGATGCTGTTTGTAATGCTCAATTTCTCAGTGTTGTTCAACTCGATTAAAGCCCCTGGTCTGGGCCTCGCTGCAAGATACATGTTCACCATGGGTATTGGGCGCCTCCTGCGAACATTAGCCTTTGTATCTACAATCCTGCCATCACCACGTCCCTGGTGTGCATCACATCGATTCCCAGTGCCCACACACCCACATCGTTGGGCTCAGAAATATTATGTTCCATACGCCACAGATGTAAATGCTATAAGTGGAGTCCTCCGATACGACATAGCTTATGGTCTGTACCTCATGTTACTACTGTTGTTTCAGCAATTCTTGAAAGCTTGTGTTAACTTCAGCGTTCCCCTCTTGCAGCTGCTGTGGGAGGCGTGCCTGACGACTTCCAACCAAACTGGGGATCCATGAACTTCCTTGCCAATTTCCTGCGACCCACAGCTGCAGAAGGATCTTCTTCGTGGTTCCATTTGCTGAAGAAAGCTGGTGGCGGATGCAATGACCTACTATACAGTGGCCACATTCTTGTTGCAGTCTTGACTGCTATGGCATGGACGGTATCCACTTCAGTCTCAAAATTCCTCCCATCATATAATATACCACTCCTCTTCCCCCACAAATTTATAAACGGAAAAAAAACACCATTGGTCTCATAAATTTCCCAAATTTCGATTTCAGTCCCATATTAATTTGATTAACACAATCAGACCATTATTTATGCTAATTTTTGCATAATCCGTCGCAAACCCCCTTAATGATGCTTTTTTTGCTGACGTGGCGAATGATTATGCTGACGTAGTGGCAACATGATTAGTGTGCATAATCATGTGCTACGTCAGCAAAAAAAATGTCACTAAGGGGGTTTGGAATGGATTATGCAAAAATTAGCATAAATAATGGACTGATTGTGTTAATCAAATTAATATGGGACTGAAATCGAAATTTGGAAAATTTATGGGACCAATGGTGTTTTTTTTTTTTTTTTTTTTTTTTTTTTTTTTTTTTTTTTTTTTTCAATTTATAAACCCTCAATATTCATTTCCCTCATACATGCCAACATGTATGCAGGAAGCATATGGCGGTGTCTCCTCCTCCCTCATCTGGCTGCTTGTGATGCACAGCGCCCAACGAGAAATCCGGGAGCGCAACCACTACAGTGTGGACATTGTTGTTGGCATTTACATGGGGATCTTTCTATGGAAGATGACCGGCCTCTTCTGGCCAGTCAAGAACACCTCCAGAGACAAGCGGCTGGAAAATCTGGACAAGATTCAAAACCAACTGACGCAAGCAGCTAAAGATTCGGACATGGAAAAAGTGAGGGAGCTTCTTGAAGGGGTAGAGATGAGCTGCCAGGTGAGTGAGAATCCCACAAGCAAAGGTATGTGGCTATTTTCTGGTGCCACCGTTTTCTTTGCATTTGTTTGTGTTCTCCTTGCCTTCACATTGACAAGTGATGGCTGATTTTCATGTGATACATGTGACTTCATACTTTTTCCACTTGACAGATTCCTAGGTTTGCATATGTTTTTGTCAGTACATGTGTTGTTGTAATTCACAAGAGAGAGAGCTTTGAGAACTTGAAATGTTAGCTTTAGACAATGCACCAAAATCTACATTTTTTAGATTTGAACAAATTAAATATAATGAAGAGCAAATTAATAAAACGAGCTGGCTGACCTTACAAACAATCAAACATATTCAAGATTAGGAAAAAGGGTCTTTTTGATGGTATTTGCAGGGAAGTCTACCATTGTACCCTGTGTTCTAAATTCCAATATCAGTTTTGCACTTGAACTAGTGTATGAAGTAATTAATGTGAGTGCAAATATATGTATATATATACTACCTTTGTTCTCTTAGAAATGCAACATTCCCCACCAGCATGCAATCCAATACATATCTTTAACGATTAATAACTTAAATTGTGTATATGAAAAAATTATAAAAAAAGTTGATATTCTAAAACTACAAAATATGACGAATTCAACAAGATCTCACTTGACTATATATTTTTTTATAAAACTATGATAAAAATTTGAATCAAGATTTAAATAATGAATAGTAGCAAAAAGTGACATGTTTCACTATCATAAAAACGGAGGTAGTATATACACACTAACACACACATGTGTATTGGATTTAATCTATGATATTATTGTGCAATGAGTCGTATGCATAAATCTGGAATTCCCTTTTATTGATCGGTTGAGAGATTGTAAGATGTATTCAAATTTTTTCAGCGACATTATTTTCTTAAATCTGGAATCTCTTGTTGAATCTAGCTTGAGTCACATTCAACGTACACGATGTAAGATCGATCTTTAATTCTTTTGTTGACCTTAGTCTCATTTGCTTCCTCAATAGCGTTTTGCTAATATTTCAAAGCCAAGCACAAACAATTAAATTTCCAATCTATAAAATTCTGACCACATCTAATTAATATTTAACTACAATTTAGTGGTGTTCACTGTTCAGACAGCACAATTCATTATGGAGTTCAATTTAGATATTAGTAGTATTTGGTTTAGGTGCTGAAATATTCATATACTAGATGTGATATATTGATATAATTGTGATTATTTTAGTTATTTAGGTAATTTTCGGTGATTATTGTCAATTTTATTTTCATTTATGGCATAGATTATTTGCGTAATATATACACACATCACACTTTCATATAAATTTATATCACATTCGTATGGAAAATAATCACATTTTACTATTCAATAATTTTGGATAAATTATTAAATATACATAACATCACCAACGTCCAAAATACATCACCTTAATTCTCAATTTAAGCATATTGAGCTAACCGGAAACTGGAACTTTCAAAATTAAAGGTGTCAAATCTTTTCTCTCATTCCCATCCAAGTAAAACATGTCTTTTCTCGGCTAAAAAAATTGCAATTGATTCACTTTTGGACTTCTAGTCTTTCTGACACACACCACTTTTGAGTTTACCCTTGAAGGAAATACTCCCTCCGTTTTTTTTTATCTTCTCCCTTTGAATAGTATAAACTATTCATTAAGTAACTTTGTTTCATCTTTTTATCATAGTTATATAAGATAAAACATAGTCAAGTGAGATGTTGTTGGATTCGTCTAATCGCGTAGTTTTAGAATATCAAATTCTTATAATTTTTACTTATATATAATATGAGATATTGATAATTGAAAATGTGCATTGGATTGCGTGTAGTGCAGGATGGGTGAAGTTAAAAAAAAAACGGAGGGAGTAAGGTAGAAGGGTAATGGTAATAGCATGCATATTCCTTATTTCTTTGTTAAAAAATCATGTAAATTAACTTTATTAAGTATTAAAATGAAGTTAAGTAACTACCTCAGGGCATGTTCATTTGATGATATTGATTAATTTGGTTTGATGAGATTGATTAATTTAATAAATTCCAATTAGATTGATTTCATCCCACCACTGTAATAATTACACCAATTTATCATGTGCCAAAGTGAGCTCCTTAATACTATAATTATAAGTAAGCACCTCTTATAAAATGTATAAGCAACACAAAATCCTTGTACAACTCAAATCTTCATTTTACCTTTAGATTAGCTTGTTTTGGTCAGCTCGGTAAAGGTTATTATTGTGTGACAAGCACATAGATATATGTTCACAGGCGCATACAGGAATTTTGATCATAAAATTGATTACTTAACTTTTAAGAGAGAAGACTTTCCTATTATAATAATGGTGGGTTTTCGCTTTCAATAAACAACAATGTATATCTAATAATCTAATTAAATACTCTCTCCGTTTGTTAAAAATTATATAACATTTGCATAGTTGTTACTATTTATTGAGTAACTTTGATTCAAATTTTTTACACAGTTATACAAGATAAAATATAGTCAAGTGAGATCTTGTTAGATTCGTCTAATCGCGTAGTTTTAGAATATCAAATTTTTATAATTTTTACTTTTACACAATTTGAGATATTAAGCGTTAAAAATGTGCATTGGATAACGTGAAACGCAGGAATGTTACAATTTTTTAAAAACGGAGGGAGTAATATGTTCTTATAAAATGTTATATTATGTGGCTTAATGAATGCATGTGTAAGAGTATAACCTTTGCCGACATGTTAACTAAAGTAGTAAATTGACAATGGTGAACCGAAAGGCATATTGTGTTAGTTCACTTTTAAAACTTTCAACATTAATAAACTCAATTTTACCAATCTCATTCAATTTTTAAGCAATTTTTTGCATACACAAGGCTCGAACCCGAGACCTTACTTAAGTGATTAGAGCCCCATTCACTCAAGTCAACTGTTGTTGGTCAATCTCATTCAATTTTTATAAAATTTAATAGAAGTTGTACTTAACTATATGACTATTTTTATTAATTTTATGTTGTAGAATTTTTTCTTGTAAAAAAATGTAATAAAACCCAATCCCATTAAACAATAATTCACATATCAAGATATTGTACACGTGGAATCAAGTTGCAGGTGTATGAATTATGAATGGGATAATTATTCCCCTTTCTATAATTATGATGTTCCACCACCTTTTTAAACAAATTATTTTAGGGAGAATGATGACTGTGGTCGGTCAGAGATTTGCAGTAACTTTTTTGCCCGCCACTTTATATAGGCTAGTTTTTTACCCGAAAAGACGGAAAGCCACTTGGTCCGGATGCTTGGCCCGGATCCGGGCCAAATAAAATGTCCGGGCCAAGCTTGATCCAGGATTATCCTAAATGATAGTATTAATTAGGACTGTGTGCTTGGTCCGGATGCTTGGTCCGCGCATTACACTTGGTCCGCCACTTTATCTCCTTGGTCCGTTCCCTTGGTCCGTTTATTTTTTGTTCCATAAATTTCAAAT
This sequence comes from Hygrophila difformis, assembly GCA_030278955.1. NCBI lineage: Eukaryota > Viridiplantae > Streptophyta > Magnoliopsida > Lamiales > Acanthaceae > Hygrophila > Hygrophila difformis. Next base: position 51,833 of record JAOANR010000252.1, on the reverse strand, counting down.
GCTTGGTCCGCGCATTACACTTGGTCCGCCCATTTATCTCCTTGGTCCATTTATTTTTGGTTCCATAAATTTTCAAATGCTTGGTCCGTTCATTTAAAACTTGGTCCTTTCATTTATCCTTGGTCCGTTCCCTTACCCGCTAATTTAACACTTGGTCCGTTTTTTCCCTTTTTTATATTTATTTTTGTAATATTAACTTCCAATATGTTATTATTATAATAATTTTTAAATTTACACTTTTACAATAATTATGGCTTATGGATAATTAATAAATACTTTCATTGCAAATATTATAATTTCTATATCGGGTTTCTATAATAATAAATTATAAATTAAATTAAAATAATTTATTCTATAATAATTTAATTTATTATTCCAAAACCATAATAATTTAATTTATAATTAAATTATATATTAAATCATAATAATTTAATTTATTAATTTATTCTATTAATTTTTAATTTAAAATTAAATACTACTAATTTCTAATTTATTATAATAATTTATTATAATAATTTAAATTATAATAATTTATTAATTTCTTCTATTAATTTATTAATTTATTATAATAATTTATTTTATAATAATTAAATTATAATAAATTAATTTATTATTCCAAAACCATAATAATTAAATTTATAATTAAATTATAATAATTTTAATTTATTCTATTAATTTATTCTAATAATTTAACAATTTAATTTATAATTAAATTATAAATTTAATTATAATAATTTCGGCTTATGTCCAGCGCCGATTCCCTTCTCCGCCACGGATTTAGAATTATTATTATTATTATTATTATTATTATTATTAGGGGTGGGTCGGTACGGTATACCGTACAAATTTCGCCGTACCGTATACCGTACCGAACTTTACGGTATGAAAAATTTCGTACCGTTGCCGTACCGAACCTTTCGGTATACCGAAAGTTTCGGTATGAAATATTCTCATACCGTTGCCATACCGACATTTCGGTAAGTTCGATATATACCGCTATACCGAACATTCGGTACATACCAACGTACCGGTATCGCGGTATATACCGACATACCGAATATTTGCTACATACCGACATACCGGTATTGCGGTATATACCGACATACCGAACTTTCGCTACATACCAGCATACCGGTATTAAGGTATATAACGGTATCGCGGTATATACCGACATACCGAACAATCGGTATATACCAATATACCGATACCGCGGTATATACCGAAGTTCGATACGGTAACGATATACCCCGGTATCAAAAAATTTATACCGTTACCGTACCGAAATCTTACAGTACGGTATGATACCGTACCGAAAATTACGGTATACCGAAAATTTCGGTATTCTCGGTATTTTTTCGGTACGGTATGTGCGGTATGCGGTATATTCGGTATCTTTTCCCAGCCCTAATTATTATTACTATTAATATTATTATTATTTTTAGTATTATTACAGATGGTATTGTTCGTTTCTTGATACACTTATCATTTTACTAATAATATTATTTAAATTATTATACTTAATACACTTACTATTACTATTAATAATATTTGTATTATTATAAATATATACTTAATAAAACTGCAATTACTAATATTACTTGTAAAATTAATTTTCCCCCTATAGGGTTACAAAAGTAATTATACTGGCGAGGAATGCGAGTAATCGGCAAATATCATATCTCTGCTCCACCACACCGACCGCCAAGTTGCGCTTCTCAGCAGCCTTTGGAATCGCCCAATTCAAAGAGATTGTTAAGAATGTGGTACCCTTATTGATGACCAATCTCCTATAAGAAGGTTGGGGTTTTTTTCGTACGCAACACGTGGTTCCACATATCAGGCCCCATATTGATGTGGATAAAGCATCGAGAATCAGTCTTCTGCCATATACAACTTCAGGTAAAATTTAAATAACTATTTACATTTAAATCAAAAAAGACGTTGTTATTGTTATTATTGTTATTATTTTTATTACTTTTATTATTGTTATTATTATTGCAACTATTATTCACACTGTTGGCATTCTTATATATCGTAAATGTTTAACGGTAGGTTATTGTTGAAGGTCGGCGTCACTTTCGGGGATGGAAGGCATGTGTAAGAATAACACATATAGGAGCACAATCGCTGCATCAATGTGAATGTTATGATTGTGACGTTTTCGAATTTGCAGACCCTATAAACGACTCAAACAATCAGAGTGAGATGGAGGAAAGATGAAAGTCGGCAGTTTCCATGTGGAAGGTTCGGAATGACCACACTTGGAGGGACAAGCATTAGCGGGGTGGGTCCCCCGCATTAAACGGGAAAAACCCGTTTAACCATTGTATGGTGAAATTATACTCATGGAACATAAGGAGTAGCATTTTTGGCAATCAGCTACAGCTTGATTGAGAAGTTGCCAAGGGCAAAATCCATAATAGAATGAAGGTATTGACACTATTATTCAAGTCTTATTCTTATTATTATTTTCATATTGTTTACTCATAAATTGTGGATGTTTGCCTGCAGGTTATTGTTGAAAGTCAGTAATTTCATTGCAAGAGAATGGGAGGTATACGTAAGAATAATACATTTCGATGCACGGTCACTACATCGGGAGAAGAAATGCGAATTGGAATAGAATGAAGCACAATCTTTGAAGCATCGGATACGTGAGAATATGAATTTCCAACAATGATTCGGAAATTGGGTAAATTTCACCACATGGGAATACAATATTTGGCGTCGGCGACATTGCTAAAGTCCACATTTTGAGGAACGATCGCCCACAACATGATGCATGTAGTGATTGTGACATTCCAAATATTACTCCTTTCTTCAAGCAAAAGTCAGGCCTGTCCAGACCGACCATGTACAGGTTGAACATTTCGAACATAGGGAGAAGAAATGCAATTTCGAACAGAATAAAGCATAGTTTGAAGCATCAACTACGTGAGAATAAAAAGATTCGACATCCTATAACAGAAGGCGCGCTACACAACAGGTTCTTTAAATGTATCTTATTTTTCATATCATTCGTCAATATGTGGGGGAATATGAGGATTCGGCAACTATAGTTTCATTATATTGCATTTAGGACAGAGATTTATTCGCTGGATATGCTGTGAAGAAGGCTTCTTATATATATTCCATCTCCAAAAATACATAAATGATGGGGCTTTATGCAATACAATGCATTATAACGGATCAGTATGTTGGAAAAAAGTGGAATAATAAGTGTTTATTTTTTATTATTATTATAATAAATTTATAATATAATTTATTCAAATATACTAATCAATTTATAAGGAAATAATATTCACTACTAAATTAAAAATTAAATAAAATAAGGAAAATAAAAGAAAAGATAGAGAAAACAAAAGAAGAGAAAAGGGAAAAAAAGAAAATGAAAGAAAAAAAATAAAGAAAAGAAAAATAAACAAGAAGAAAATGAAGAAAATAAAAAATAAGGGAAAAAAGAAAAAAGAAAAACAAAAGAGAAAATGAAAAAAAAAAGAAAAGAAAGAGAAAAAAATGAAAAGAAAATGAAAGGAAAGGAAAAAAAATTAAGAAAAAAAATCAAGAAAAAAAATGAAAGAGAAGGAAAAAAAGGAGAGGAAAGAAAAATAAAAATAAACAAAAGACAAAAACAAGGAAAATAAGAAAGAAAAGGAAAAAAAAGGAGAAAAAGGGAAAAAGAAAAAAATAAAGAAAGGAAACCAAAAAAAACAAAAGAAACAAGAAGAAAAAAAGAGAAAAAACTTAAAAAAAAGCAAAAAAAGAACAAAAGAAAACTAAAAAAGAAAAAGAAAAAAGGGAAAAAAATAAAATTGTGGGAAAATAAGAGAAAATAATATTTATACAAAATTAAAAATTTAAAGAATATAAAAATATAATACAAATAGTAGTAGTAATAATAATAATAATAATAACTAAAATTAAACAAAATAATAATAATAATAATAATAATAATAATAATAATAATAATAATAATAATAATAATAATAATAATAATAATAACAAAAAAAACCCTCTATTTGGTTCCAAAAACCCTAAACCCTAACTTGGTCCGTGTATTTAAGTGTGCGGACCAAGACTATATTAATGTGCGGACCAAGTGAATAGTCCGGACCAAGCCATCTAAAAATCCTAAACCCTAACTTGGTCCGTGTATTTAAGTGTGCGGACCAAGAGTATAATAATGTGCGGACCAAGTGAATAATCCGGACCAAGCCATCCAAAAACCCTAAACCCTAACTTGGTCCGTGTAATTAAGTGTGCGGACCAAGAGTATAATAATGTGCGGACCAAGTGAATAGTCCGGACCAAGCCATCACTCTAATCATGTTTATTAATTAAAGCCTTGGCCCGTGCAATTATTTGGACCGGATCCGAGTCAAGCATCCGGACCAAGGGTTTTTCGTCTTTTCAGGTAGAAAACTTACCACTACAAAGCGGCGGATAGAAAAGTTAAATGCCAGTACTGACAGGGTAACAGAGACCATTTCGTGATTATTTTATGCTTTGCATACTTAAATAAATAAATAAAATAAAAGTAGTGGTGGAAGTGGAAGAATATCCCAAAGAAGTAAACCCATATCAATATCTCATCATCTAAATGGGCGAGTATTGACCGGTTTGGCAAATACCTAAATCTATCCAACTATCACGATTTATGGCAGAAATGAAATCGTGAATATTTAAAAGCCACTTTACGTAATTTTACTATTTTATATATTCAAATGATAGTACGTAATTTTATTATATAAATGACATTTTATGCAGCTCTCACCTTTTTCCATTTGTAAGCCACGAAATTCTTTTTATCAATTAGTCAGTTTTATTTAATTACTTTTTAATATTTTATATATTTTACCCTATGCAATTAAGTACCCTATGCAATTAAGTACCTGACTTCTATTGCCTAATGTATACAATTAATTAAGTGGTTGTTTATATTAATCATAGATGCGTGGAAATTGTAATGTAAGAAATCTTTATCCGGTGAAGGACCCTAACCGGCCCCATGTAAGAATTATTATTGTTTAATTTATATGATTATTATGAATCATTATTGCAATTCGAATACGGTAGAATCCTTTAAAAATTTACCATCACATAGGATATTTCTTTCATTACATATATATCTCTCCAATGACATATTCGAATATCATTTCCATTACAAACACAAAATTTGCATGTGCAGGTGTTTGTACTCAATCCTCACCCATTATTATTGATCATATGTATGAATACGTATTCAACCACTAGTTAACACATCATGTGACCTACATTTGAATTTTATGTGCATCTTGATCTTGATCTGGCCCTCTTTTATTTGGTGGAGTAACTGATTATAATTTCGAGGTTTTAATTTAATCAATTTCAAGGGCATTTCAGGTATTCCACCCTTTATCAAATTCATTAATCCATTATGAACTCATTGAATGTGTAATTAATAATCGGCTTTGAGCGCTAGTCCTTTTTTTTTTTTTTTGGAGCGCTAGTCCATTTAGAAAATGACATTTTTTTGGTAATGGAAATAATCATAACTATAATTGATAGGTTATCTAACTTTTTCTCAGCTGATAAATTATGTTTTCTAATTTGGTGGTAATGAAATCAATTATTTATATTTAAACGAATATTTTCCTCTTTATTAAGTACTTGAGATGATAAGGATTTGGCATGCTAGTTAAGTCTCTAACTTCCAATTTTCAGGTTGGGGTTTGATTCTTATTTATTCCTTCGTGCTGTTCACCAAAAATAAAATATAAAAAATAAAAAACTTGAAAATCAAATGAAAAGAACTCCAAATTAAACAATCTCAGTAAAGCCCGGCCAAACATATTTAATTACTTTTTCTTTCTTTTTTTTGGGTGGAATATTTATTGTTTCTTTACATTTATTTTCCCAACCTTTCATTTTGTATTTGAACCTCCTTTTTTTTTTGAGTTTTTGCACTTTGCCCTCATTAATTGCAGTGCCAAATTGTTAGTAGTTCTTATGAAACTGGACTTGTATCATTTACTATTTGACATCAAATTTATCCTTTTAAGTTGTTTACACGTACTTTTGTAGAAGGTAGGAATTTTTTGGCTCCTGTCTGGTGCAATAATTTAAGAGATTGGGATTGGGTGCAATTATCTACTAAATAATTAAGAAATTCAGGGGCATTTGGCGCATACAATATTAAAAATCAATCATCAATTATATATAGAGCGGGTCCATATATATATATAATGACATTAGTTTTTGTGTAGTAAAATATAATGATATATCGATGTAAATGATAACTTATCAATTATTTTGATTAGATATATTACATTTTCATATTTATTAAATAATTCCTTATTATTGCCCTTTAAAAAACCAATTATATAAGATGTATATCACTTAATCAATAGCATGATTTATGATTTGACTAAGGAAAAAAACCTCAATTTAGTCCCATAAGTTTTTTAATTTCCAAAAAAAACCAATTATATAAGATGTATATCACTTAATCAATAGCATGATTTATGATTTGACTAAGGAAAAAAACCTCAATTTAGTCCCATAAGTTTTTTAATTTCCAAAACAATACTACAAATATCGAATTAGACGAACCCGTCCTGAACCCGATTTTTTTTGCTAATTTTCGCCGAACCCGTCTCATAACTATCCTAATGGAGGGATGGGTTCGGCGATGATTAGGGTAGTTATGGAACGAGTTCGGCGATGATTAGCGAAAATACCGGTTCATGGATGAGTTGGGCGAAAATTATGGTAGTTTTTGGACGGATTCGTCTAATTCGATATTTGTGGGACTGTTTTGAAATTTTTTTAAAATTATGTGACAATATCGGTTTTTTTTCCTTTGACTAATGTAATAGTATTATATGGATATGGCTACAGTGCAGGTGATGGGTGGAATGCTTTTATGATGGATGCAGTAGATTCATGTGATGTCTAAAGTGGTTTCATGTGATGCATACGTAATGTAATGTGATGGGATGTATAACTGTGATGCGGGTATATGGTGCATGGGAAACGTGGTTTCATGTGATATCTCAGAGTGTTTTATGTGATATATATGTAGCATGGTGTGATAAGAGATATTTGTTTATGTGATACAAGTATATTATAGATTGTAATGTCTGTTCGAGTTGGTTTGGTGATAGAATCCATCGTTCATTCTTGTGATATCAGAGCTCCTCGGTACACTAACATATTCATCATGAATTTTGTAACATTTTGGAAGTAGTTATGTGAATGTCAATGTAGTTTCTCAGTCACTGGATAATTAATTCAGTTCTGCTCCTAACAATGATCAATTAATCAAAATTTCGTGATCAAACATAAAAAACTAATCCAACATTATCAACACTATCACTGTACTAAGAAATATTACCGAGTGTATCCTAATGACTGGATAATTGATTCAGTTCTAAAGTAGCAATGATCAATTAATCAGAATATCATGATCAAACATAAAAAACTAATCCAACATTACCAGCACGCATAACAGTACTAACAAAAATTACCACAAAATCCAAATTACTGGATAATTAATTCAGTTCTAAACTAACAATGATCATAATAATCGTGATCGAACATGAAAAGCTAATCCAACATTATCAACATAATGATCCATAAAAATAATAATTCACCAAAATGCACACAATTAAACAATTAACAAACGGTATAACAAAAATTTAAAAATTAAAGAAAAAGAGTATGCCTAACCCGATCGGGATCCCTGTCGGACCCGAAATTTCTATCGATGTTGTTGTATGTTGATCGGAAGTGTTATTTGAGTTTACGGTTGTAATGAATAGATGATTTCGATTGAAATCGATATAATGCTCGCTGAAATCGGTAAAGAAACGACTTCCGGCTAAGAGTAACCATTTTTCCGGCTTAGTTTTGTTAAATTCCGGCCAACTTTCGTCATCTTGAGCTACGGTTAGTGTTTCTAAAATACGAGCACATATTTGTGATCCTCACGTCGAAAGGAGTTGAATGCACATCAGATTCACCATTTTTAAAAGAGTTTGGAGGATCGTCGGATTTACTATTCACCTTTCTTCTCCGGCGAGCCCATTCATTTCCGGCGACGGTTTTGGATTATGAAAACGGTTATGAGATCCTTGAGAGGTGTAGATTCATCTTCAAGACTGATTTTGTTGATTGAATCGAGTTTACACCATGTTTGGAACGATCACAGTTGATATTTGGGGAGATTGAGATTTGATGATTTGGATCCATCACACAAAATTACTCAACATGAATTGCTTTATCACTCAAATATATTTATTGATTACACCTGCACGTAATGGGTCTGTACGCTATCTCTACTGGTATTATATGGCTTTTATCATTTCTGTCCCAAAACCTTTGGTCACACAGTCTAATATAATTGTTTGACGTATAAGTGAAAAATTATATATATTAATCTATATTCTAAAACTATGTGATCAGATAAATCTAACAAAACCCAACTTGACTATATGTGTGTGATGTGAAAATTGTGTTGTGTGATGAATGAAATATGTGTTTAGTGTGATGGAATAATAGTCTTTTTGTGAGAGTCTTTTTGTGATGTATATACATACATATTTTTAAAAGGGTTCCCGTAACCGGATTGCTATAATTATCTATATAATAAATCCTGAATACTTTTTGGCCTGTGCAGACTATTTTATCCTTATTAAATTTAATTCATCATTCTTAATTTTAAAGGGTTAATCAGTCATTATATGCTCATTTATAGATCAACGGTTCTTAAGTTTACACGTAATCAGCTGACTAATTCCACGTCATCGGACACATCATCAAAACCTATATTTAGAAAATAAATCTATGTATTAATAATATAACAAAATCTTGAGAAAATCTTCCTATATATTTTAAAAAGATATAATTGATTACAAATATATATATATATTATTTGATTATATACATAATATTTTTTAAAATATTAATACTATAATATTATTAAATAAATTTAATTAGGTTACAAATTTATGTCTAAAAAATATAATCATATATCAATATAAGGAATATAATAACTATATTTTAAATAAAAATACTTCATTGAAAATATGGTGTAAACATTAAATTGACCATAAAAATATTGATTAAAGTAAAATGACTAATAACCTACAAAATTTATACCATTCTAAACAAATTCTACATATATCTTTTTCTTTTTAAAGAAGAAAAGAAAGAAAAGGAAAAAAAAAGACTAAAACACATTATAGTTTAATTATTAAACATAATATCCTTAATCCAGTAATCTTCATCTATTTCAATATAAAATAAAAATGTATATGAAATTTGGAGTAAATTGTTATATAATTTTTTTAAAATAATTTGTACTGTAAAAAAATATAAGGAGTATACCCCTAAGGCCGGGTGTATTATGCCTCACAGTACTATTTTTTGCAAAAGAATAATACAGACCCATGTTCGATGCATTTGTAAGTTTGTATAGGTATAAATTTTAATGCGGATATCAATGTATTATTTAATCCCGAAGGAAATGCAGGTTTAGGCTGTACATCACTATTTTTCTCTTTCTCCCTCTTTAATCCCGACCTATCCCCTTCCCCAGACTTCCATACTCTGCGAATTCCTTAGACACAACTACTCTCCATCCCATTGACTAATTAATTTATCTAAATTAGTTAAGAAAATAATTAGATTAATTTTAATTTTTGAAATGATATATTTTCTATGAATCATAAATATTTGAAAATATAAACATTGCAAAATTTAAATAATTTAATCTATTCAATAATACCATAAAAAATAATACAAGTACAATACAATATATTAGTATCAAACACTGTATAATTATAATACAGTGTGCCACCAAACACTGTATAATTATAATACAGTGTGTCACCAAATACTGTATAACATTAATTTAATACAATACATTATAGTACATGTAACACCCCGGATTAATTAACACATGATTAATTTAATTAATTGTGGTTAATTAACAAAGGATTTACTATATGGATATTCTATAGGTATGATTTTAATGAAGTGGAGGAATAAATGGGTTCAAACCCACAAGAGAATAAGAGCTCAAGTGCTCAAATGGGTACAATGTGGTCAAGACTAGTGGTGCAACCCTCTAACCCACATTCAGACCCGACCCGCAACCCATGACCCGACCCGGATCCATTTGGAGGATTAAAAATCAGATTGTTGGTGTAGAAGAGACCCATTTCTCATTCACAATCCCTCATTCCCGTCACTTTGCAAGGAGGAGCTAGGGTTGATACCAAATGCTCTTCAATCCATGATTTCTAGCTCAAATCAAGTGGGGGTTCCATTATACTACATATGGTAAGTAATTTCCACCAATTATTTCTTGTTCTTGAAGAGTTTTGAGGTGGGTTTTGAGAGGTGAAAAGTTGGTGGCGGGATTGAATGATTTTGGTTGGATTTTTGTAGATCGGCTTGAATCGAAGCTTGAAATCAACTAATCGAAGGTTGATTATTTTGGAAGACTTCAGGCAAGGGATTATATTGCTTAAATTACGTGTTTGGGGGGTATTTGGGGGTCGGATTCCGGCGAAATCGCCGGAAAACCGATTGGAAAATCGGAGAAGACGATGAACAGTAACTGCTACAGTACAGCTACAGTAACTGGACAGTAGTTACCGCGGTAACTCGCGTAGTTACCGCAGTAATTCGCCACAGTAATTACCACGGTAATTTGAACAGTAATTACCACGGTAATTTGAACAGTAACTACCACAGTAACTTATACAGTAGTTACCGCAGTAACTCGCTACAGTAGTTACCACAGTAACTCGCTACAGTAGTTACCGCAGTAACTTGCTAAAGTAATTGCTACAGTAATCGCTACAGTATTGGGCTGCGTATGTCACGCGTTTTACGCGCGCGGGTGCGTAGTGAGCGCAGGAATGCCCTGTTTGGCCCCCTTTTTGTGCGATTTTGATTATATAATGATGTTTTCTTTGCACCAATTATTGTTATGACTTCCCCAAATGTAATTGGTAAACCGTGGGTTAATCAATTAGCCCGTGGGGGTTGTTGAATTGCTTAGGAAAACTGTTGAATTATTTTATCATTAATGCCTTAGCCTAGGGGCTATGTATTGAATTCCTTATATGTTGAGAAGCATGCGAACCTAGTGTGTAGGTGCTTCAAATATCACTGTATTGTCATATGCATGTATTGCATTGGAATTGACGGTTATTAACCCGATGGGTTGTTATGATATTTATGATAGATCGGGCAACCTTCACAGGTGTTGTTGAGTCCCGATGGCCCTGCGGGGTGTATTATTGACTGTTATATCTGTTACCCTTTTGGGTGGTTATTATAATGCATGATATTGCATTATGAGATGACGAACATATTGGAAATGTCTGATCGGGCAGCCTTTACCGGTGTTGTTGAGTCCCGGTGACCCTGCGGGGTGGATTATTGGTTGTTATTCCTGTTGGCCCTTTTGGGCTGGTTATTATAATGCATGGTATTGCATTATGAATGGATGGACATATTGGAAATGTCTGATCGGGCAGCCTTTACCGGTGTTGTTGAGTCCCGATGGCCCTGCGGGGTGATTATTAGGCTGTGATGCCTGTGATTATTAGGTTGTGATGCCTGTGATTTGGCTATGATGCCTGTGATTGGGTTGTGATGCCTGTGGTCCCTGCGGGGATGGTGTATGTTACCCTGTAACGGGTTGGAGTTGATGATATCCTCACCCGTGGGTTCATACCGCCCGGGTTTAGGTTGTCGGCTAGGCATATTCATTTGCATTTGCATATAGGGTAGATAGGTGTATGTTAGGCCATGCATCACGTGCATAAATTGTATGTCTGTGGTTGAAGCACCGGTATGGGACGGTGTGATGATTTATTTATGTCAATTGTATGATCGTGGTTGAAGCACCGGTATGGGACGGTGTGGTGTTTAACTGCTTTATTTATATTCTGCCGTTATTAATATGTTTATTTATTACCTATTTTTACTATCTTGATATGTGGTTCTGTTTTCCCTTACTCCCCGGCACGTAGCCTTGCTCAGTACGTTGTATTGACCCCCTTTGCTTTTGTCTGTTTTATAGATCATCCTGGAGGCGCCGGAGCATGATTCGGGTTTGGGGTATTGAGAGATCACATAGATAGGAGTATATAGGATGCGTTCATTATGCTAATGTGATACTATGTGACTATCTGTGGTTGGTATTTGGACTACTTCTGGTTGAGGCCCGTGAGCCTGGGATTTACATACTGTCGGCCGGTGGCCTTATGTGATTTACAGCTTTGGGCTGGTAGCCCTGTTTGAGATATTGGTATGCTGTTGGGAGGCTTGTAGCCTGGATGGGTCACTGGGACCGTTATTTGATTATTATTGGGTGACATTTTTATGTGCCTATGTGTTTTTAATTTATTTATAGCTTCTGCATTAAACTGGATTAATCAGATGATCACTTTAGGTTTACCCAGTGTTGTACTAGCTGTTTTAAATTAGCTGGCCACTAGTTTAGGATAGTTAGTACAGCGGTAATGCTTGCGAAAATCAGGTTTGAATTTTCGGGGCGTTACAGTACATTACATCTGCATTAAATAATACAATATACCTTAATACTATACACCGTGCCAAACATGCCCCAAAAAACTTGGTATCGGGGTATAAATTCGATTTTAAGGCTTATAATAATAATGAATTATAAAATAATAAAAATTTAATTAAATTAAATGAAAATATTAAATACCAAATTTTTTTCATATCAATATGGAAAAGAAAAAATTGAGAAGATATTATGGACAAAAATAATATTTAAAAATTAACATATAATCAAAACGTAATTATAATTAAAATTTATTTTATAAAATTATGGATTAGTCCATAAAAATTAATCACAACAAAAATTTAAAATACATTACATATATAATAAAATATAAGTTTTAAATGATGAAAAGATAACAAAAAGGTATAAATAATATTATTTTAAAAAAAAACTTTAGGGATAATAGTGAAGTACAACATATTAGGAAGTAAAACTAATATTTTTTTAGAACCTTAATAATGCAAAATATACTCAATCAGTTCCGGTAACACTGTCCAAAATTTTTGGACACGGTATTTTAGGTATAATAGGTTATTGTGGTAAAGCGGAGTAATTAGTTGATGCGATGTTTTAATTGATGTTTATAGAGTAAGTTTTTTTAAAAAGTGAAATGTGACAATTGTAGTGTGACGGACCAAAAAGGAAAGCGAGACAGAATTAGTGGGACGGATGGAGTAATTTTTTCTAATTTTGAATAGTTAATGGGTATTTATTTTCCAATTGCTCTCATCATTTTAGATATGAAAGAAAACTATATATATATATAATTTTTTTAACAGTAAAAATAATTTATTTTATATTATTTTCACATGGGTTTGAATTTCCTTCATTCATCTTATTATCTCTATTTTTCTTTTAATTTTTTATTGCATGCATTTCAACCAATATTTAAGCAAAAGATTTGAATATGTAATTCAAAAAAACACTATATTCTCATTTTATATCGTCATATTAGTTTAACACCCGTGCGTAGCGGGCGAAAAAATCTAGTATTCATAATTGATGCAGATATGAGTATTTATTAAGTAAATAATCCTCGAATATTCTACAAAGAAAACTTTTGAGACTTTCTACTAATTAAAGTCATTTAACAATCAGTTATAATATATTTAGAGTCAGATTCTTACTGATTTCTTCATTGCTACTGGTTGCCTGGGTAATACTCTTCACTAAGATATGTCTTAATTGGATAATACTACTAGTGTTTTAACTAAACAGCATTCTAAAGGGCCCTATTTTTTCCCTGAAATATGTGACTTACAAAATCTCAGCCGTCCAAATAAACAATTGATCAATGAGGTCTCTATCTTCGCTGATTCCAATGAATCCACACCGTCCAACTACAGACCCATAGATCAACGATTTAGGTTTATCCAGGTTCCATAATCCCGGGAGCTCCTAAAGCAATCGCCCGAAGTAAAAGCCACGGAAGTCCTATATAAATCACGCCAAGCCTATACAAATTCTCCCACCACTACATTTTCCACAAAATCTCCGATATGGCAGAAGAGAAGCACCACCACCACCACCTCTTTCACCACCACAAGGAGGAGGACGGCCGCAAGCCGTGCGAGGCGGCGGCTGCCTACTCTGAAACCGCCTACGGCACCGCCGCCGGCCAGTACGTGGAGACCACCCAGGATTTTGAAGGCTCCAAAGGCAGCTCCGATTACGATAAGTACGCGAAAGAGAAGAAGCACCACGAGCACAAGGAGCACCTCGGCGAGGTTGGCGCCGCCGCCGCCGGAGCCTTCGCCCTGGTAATTAATAATTAAGTCAATAAATTAATTAGCTCGATCGATCGCCTCCTGTTCCTCTGATCTGAATTATTATTAATTGACTTGGCCGATCGTAAACCCTAACTTGCAGTATGAGAAGCACGAGGCGAAAAAGGACCCGGAGCACAAGCACAGGCACAAAATAGAGGAGGAGATAGCGGCGGCCGCCGCGGTGGGTTCCGGAGGGTATGCGTTCCACGAGCACCATGAGAAGAAGGAAGCGAAGGAAGCCAGGGAAGAGGCAGAGGGAAAGCACCACCGCCACCATCTCTTTTGAACATGGAGTGTCGAATATGCATTCATATATATATATATATATATATATAGTGTGTATCTATTTATATGTGTGTCTTTGATGCCCATTTTAGTAATTACCAAAAAATAAAGAAGACATATATGTGATGAATAATTGAATAATTGGGCAATCTTGTAATGTTTGGACTTGGATGTTCTATTTTGTGAATTTGAATGTGGATGTGATAATGATTATATGTAATATCACCTTTTTCTTTTTTTTTTTTTTTTTAATACTAGCATATGTGTTTGTTATTTTGTAGTACCATTTTTTTAAAGTTTTTTTTTTTAAAAAAAAAAATTATAGAGAGATATGTATTTGATCGTGATCTCAATTTTGTGTTGGTCAGATAAGTAAACCTTTTTGTTTGATATGACGAAATTATATAATGGTTACATTGATGGTCGGCTGCAAAATCAAGTTCATACCCATATGACTGGAAGTCTAAAACTTAATTAATTAAAGTCAAGACACACATTTCATGTGATGAAATGATTTAAATGTGTATGAATGATTGTTCGTCTTGTGATCACTACAAAAGCTTTAAGCAATGATATTTAAAAAAAAAAAAAAATAGCGCAATTCTCGTAGTATTTGTTGCGGAAGTGTACCCAAATTAGCCAAATGCAGCAAAATAAACAAACACAGAGAATTTACGTGGTTCGGTCAAACCGACCTACATCCACGGGCAAAAGGAGAAACAAATTTTTACTATGAGGGGAAATATTACAAAAGGATTTGGACAATAATTTCCGGACCCACAAAACCCACTCAACAAATGTAGACTCCTCACAAAAGACAAGCCTACCAAAACACCCTAAGACTCTGGGCCAAATATGCCCGCTAAATTCAGGAAACAGAAGAAAGCTTTTGAGCTGCTATTCGAATGCTCCTGTGGTGTTGATGTATTTTTAAGTACCCAGAGATGCCTTTTTATAGGCAATTGATTTGCCAATTTCTTATTTATCAACGATGTGGGATGAGGCTTTTAAAGCCCACCTACCACGCACGTGATAAGAGCACCACCTAACAAATCTCCACCTTGGTGCGACTCAAGCATCGTCGAATAATGAGTAGGCTCCACCTTGACCTCAAACTTCCCCATGAAAACAAATGTACGCAAACCATGCACACAAATGTGCCAAACGGTACTCCGACTCTTCTTTTGCCTCCAAATTTCCCACCATGGGAAAAGAAAATGCCTCGAAGAGGCAGTCAACAGCTCAAAACATTTAGCAAGTCCAAGCAATGTCGAAACTTGCTATGAGGTACAGGTTTAGTGAACATATCTGCAGGATTATCTACCGTAGCAATCTTCTGCACTTTGATCCTCGATTCTGATCTCAGAAAATGATATCTCACGTCAATGTGTTTGGTTCTCTCATGATGAACATGATCCTTAGCCAAACATATTGCACTGAGGTTATCACAGAACACAACTGCTTGATCTTGATGTAGACCGAGATCGCCAACCAGTCCTTTTAACCAAATTCCCTTTTTGGCAGCCTCTGTCAATGCCATGTATTCTGTCTCCGTAGTAGACAATGTTACTGTAGCCTGCAAAGTTGCTTTCCAACTAACGACAGAGCCTCCAAGAGTGAAAACATAACCAGTCATTGATCTCCTGCTATCCACATCTCCAGCATAATCAGAATCAGAATACCTAACCACCGAACACTGCAAGTCGCCCAAGTCGCCTCCATAGATGAGACCAACATCAGATGTACCTCTCAAGTAGCGAAAAATTCACTTCACAGCGAGCCAATGCTCTTTTCTTGGGTTCTCCATGAATCGGCTAACCACGCTGACTGCCTGTGCCAAATCAGGTCTAGTGCAAACCATGGCATACATCAAGTTGCCCACTGCACTAGAATATGGAACCTTTGCCATATACTCCTTCTCAGCTTCAGATTTAGGTGCAAAGGTAGCTGAGAGTTGTGTATTAGTAGCACATGGAGTATTCAAAGGTTTCGTTGAAGACATTCCAAACTTTGACAGAACCTTCTGGATGTAGCTTTTATGTGATAAGAAAAGCTTCTTCTGATCTCTATCTCGATAAATCTCCATCCCCAGAATTTTCTGCGCTGCACCCAAATCCTTCATGTCGAACTCTGCACTCAGTAGACCCTTCAATTTCTGAATATCGGCCTTGTTCCGTGCAGCAATGAGCATGTCATCTACATACAGAAGCAAATAGATGATCGAACCATCTTCCAACTTCTTGTGATAAACACAACAATCATATGGACTTCTGTTGTAGCCAAGCTCAACCATATAGCTATCAAATCTTTTGTACCACTGTCTCGGAGATTGCTTCAGACCATATAATGGTCTCTTCAATTTGCAAACATGGTTTTCTTTTCCTGGTACAAGAAAACCTTCAGGCTGAGACATATAGATCTCCTCCTCCAATTCCCCATGAAGAAAGGCTATCTTCACATCTAGTTGTTGGAGCTCCAAATCCTGATGCGCTACCATAGCCAACAGGACACGAATGGAAGTGTGTCTGACCACAGGTGAGAAAATCTCGTTGTAATCAACTCCTTCTCTCTGAGTAAATCCTCTAGCAACTAGTCTGGCTTTGTATCGTATGCCCTCAGCTGGTGAAACACCTTCCTTTCTTTTGAAGATCAATTTGCAAGTAACAATCTTCCTTTCAGGTGGTTGTTTGACTAGCTCCCAAGTGTCGTTCTTATGTAACGACTCCATTTCATCTCCCATTGCAGCAAACCATTGTACAGACTCGCCACATGATACGACTTCTTTGTAACTGGAGGGCTCAGAATAATTCAAATCTTCCGCTGTTTGTAGAGCATAGCAGACAAAATCTTGATATCTGCTAGGAGGTTGGACACCCACCCTTCTAGCACGATTATAAGCAATTCCTTGCTTCTGCACATCAGCTGAACTCGATGGTCGGTTGATTTCAGGTGGCTCAACTTCGGTTGATTGATTTGAATCCAAGTGCACTTCCTGCTCTTGCTCAAGCTCTCGTTGTTCATCTGAATCATCAGGTGAAAGTTGAAGCTCCACCTTACTGTCAGCACCCGAATTTTCTGAGACATTCACCACCTTCGTAGGCTGACTGAGGAAAGAGTTCTCGTCAAACACCACACTTCTGCTCAAGATAACTCTTTTCTCAAAAGGTGACCAAATTCTGAATCCCTTAACTCCATCTCCATATCCTACGAAAACGCCCTTCTTTGCTCTGGGCTCCAGTTTTCCCTCGCTTACGTGATAATAAGCCGCACATCTAAAAGACTTCAAATTCGAGTAATCGTAGGAATGACCCGACCAAACCTCATAAGGAATCCGACAATCAATTCCAGTATGAGGTCCCCGATTGATCAGAAAGCAAGCAGTGTTAACTGCCTCTGCCCAAAAACTCCTTGGCAATCCAGAATTTGAGAGCATGCAGCGTGCCCTCTCCAAAAGCGTCTGATTCATACGCTCTGCCACTCCATTTTGCTGTGGAGTGTTCCTGACTGTGTGATGTCGTGCAATTCCATTGTTCTTGCAGAACTCATTGAATTCCCTCGAACAGAATTCCAGACCATTATCAGTTTGAAGCCTTTTAATCTTCTTGTTGGTCTGGTTCTCTACCAACGCCTTCCACTGCTTGAATCTCAAGAAAGCTTCGCCCTTTTCCTTCATCATGATTACCCAAGTCATCCTTGAATAATCATCGATAATGGACAAAAAGTATCTGCTGCCCCCCAAGCGACTCAACTCGTGAAGGACCCCAACAGTCAGAATGAATGTAATCCAACGTCGACTTCGTTCTGTGAGTTGCCTTTCCAAATTTGGTACGATGTAATTTACCAAATGTGCAGTGCTCACAGAACCCGAACTCAGCTAACTTGTGACCTTCAAGAAGACCACGACTTGACAGGATCTGCATTCCCCTCTGACTCATATGCCCAAGTCTAATATGCCATAGCTTGGACATATCAGAAGTATCAGCAACAGCAGCTACAGAATCTACTACAGTAGATCCCTGCACAACATACAGAGATCCATGCAAGACTCCTTTCAAAACCACGGACGATCCCTTCATGATGTAGAGTTCTCCATGCTCCCCTTCGTATCTGAAACCCTTATTGTCAAGGACTCTTAAGGATATCAGATTCTTCTTCAGCTTTGGAACATGTCTGACATCGTGCAGAGTTGCAATTTCACCGGCATGTGTTCTAAGCTTGATAGAACCAATCCCAGCTGTCTTACAGACAGAATCATTTGCCATAAAAACATTTCCTCCATTGACTGGTTCGTAGCTCGAAAACCACTCTTTGTTAGGACACATATGGTATGATGCTCCAGAATCAAGAACCCATACATCATCATGCGATGGTTGCACGCTTGTGACCAAAGCCAAATGATCCTCTGGATCTGTATCGTCGTTGACCGCAACAGAGACAGACTCTTGTTGCGCTCCCTGTTGTTGCTTCTTCATCATCTTTGGACACTGGGTCTTCCAATGTCCTTTCTCTTTACAATAATTGCATACATCACCTGGCTTGGGACCTTTAACAAAAGACTTTTTCTTCTTTTGTTTTACAAATTTTCCATGTCCCTTGCCACTGCTAACAACGAGCCCAGCAGCCTGATCTTCTACATTACTCGAAGATGCCTTATGGCGCAATTCCCTACTGTGCAGAGCAGCACGTACATCTTCTAAACTGACAGTATCTTTACCAACTATAAATGACTGTACAAAATTTTCAAATGATAGTGGTAAAGATACTAATAATATCAATGCAGCATCTTCGTCCTCGATAACGACATCAATATTGCGCAACTCCAGCAAGATAGTATTTAATCTATCGAGATGGTCTCGAAGAGATGTACCTTCCTGCATCTGTAGGCTGAACAAACGTTGCTTTAGTAGCAACTTATTGGTTAAAGACTTCGTCATGTAAAGACTTTCGAGTTTTAACCATAAACCAGACGCCTTTGTCTCCGTTGCAACTTCGGTAATGACATCATCTGCCAAGCACAGTAAGATGGTTGAATGAGCCTTCTCCTCCAGGCTCACCATCTCAGCATTATCTGGATCTACCTTTTCTTTTAATGGAGCCCACAGGCCTTGTTGTTTTAACAAAGCCCGCATTTTGATTTGCCATAGGCTAAAACTATTCCTCCCCGTGAACTTGTCAACCTTAATATTTATAGCCGACATTTTGCTAACAAGAGGCACAAACAAATCTCACAAAAGGGTAGCTTAACCGAGATGTGTTTCTGATGTGGAAGATCAGATTAACTGCGACCACAGAGCATACTACGCAATCAGGGCTCTGATACCAGTTTGTTGCGGAAGTGTACCCAAATTAGCCAAATGCAGCAAAATAAACAAACACAGAGAATTTACGTGGTTCGGTCAAACCGACCTACATCCACGGGCAAAAAGAGAAACAAATTTTTACTATGAGGGGAAATATTACAAAAGGGTTTGGACAATAATTTCCGGACCCACAAAACCCACTCAACAAATGTAGACTCCTCACAAAAGACAAGCCTACCAAAACACCCTAAGACTCTGGGCCAAATATGCCCACTAAATTCAGGAAACAAAAGAAAGATTTTGAGCTGCTATTCGAATGCTCCTGTGGTGTTGATGTATTTTTAAGTACCCAGAGATGCCTTTTTATAGGCAATTGATTTGCCAATTTCTTATTTATCAACGATGTGGGATGAGGCTTTTAAAGCCCACCTACCACGCACGTGATAAGAGCACCACCTAACAGTATTCATCTACATAAACTTTTACAAATATCACATTTCAAAACTTTTAATGGCTTAAATACTCAATGTCCAATAATATTAATATGTAACATATTTTTCAAAAGTTATTTTCTATAACCAACAGCAGTTGGCTTGAGTGGATGAGGGCTCTAGTCGCTTAAGCAGGGTCTTGGGTTCGAGCCTTGTGTATGCAAAAAATTGCTTTGGGAGAGACGCCCTTAATTACCCCTGCAGATTCTCGAGGGATTAGTCTTGGGTCCAATGTGGCCTGGGATACCCGGTTTCACCTAAAAAAAGTTATTTCTCTATTATATAAGCACATGCAATAAAAGAAAAAGCTCAAGAATATTTAATAAATCATGAAGTAATATATAATATATATGTAATGTAAAGATAGATGATGTAAAATATTTTTATCTTATAATATATGTTATAACATATAAATATGCATAAATTAAGGTTGTTTGAGAAAATTAAAGTGGCTACAAAGATATTTAATAGCAATTCAAGTGATTAGGTATTTAGGTTATAGGCTTTGAATATAGATGATTGCATGCTGTGTTCATTTAGGCGTGTATATAGTTCCCCAAAAATAATTACTCATTTATCAACTTATTATAAGGAATTAACAATAAAAAGTAAATAAGAAGTAGTACAATATAGAAAAACCATACACAAAGGAATAGGGGAGTCAGGCATTAGGCATAATTACCCACAAATGGGCCTAACTAATAAAATGGCCCATGAAGAAAAGGCCGGTATAATGGCGTTCATTTTTTTTTTTTTTTTTTAGTTTTAAAAAAAAGGACATTTCGCTGATCAATTAAGAAATCGGATTGAATTTATTTTTGCTTGAATTTAAGGTAAGAATTTTACATAACATTCTATCGGTAACCAATACAAAAAATAAAATTGGAATCCCTTAGCTTGTTTCAAAAGATAAAGTTTACATATGGTTGACAAACCGAATGGTCTCACACAAAACCTTGCCAAATTTTAGTACTACTAGGTTACAAAATTTCCTCTTAAACTTGATCCCAATATGAGTCTTGTATTTTATTTTATTGGATTGGATCAAATTGGGCCCAATTTTATTGCATTGAATCAAATTCATCTATTTTTCTATTTGTTTTTACTTTTTAGGTGTATAGTATATTCACAATTCTTTTCATAATTTAGATATTGAACATTAATTAATAAATAAAAATCTTTATGGGTACTGGACAGGTAATAATAATGGGGTGGGAGGTATTTATTCCAAATTTTTCATAGATTTAAATATATTTTTTTTTTCTTTCTTCTATTAAAAAGTAGCAAAATGCTTACCACCATAGTACTCCCTTCATTCCTTTTTAGTTGTTTCTAATAAGGACCGGAGGGAGTATAAATTATGTACTCACTCCATTTCTTTTTAGTTGTCTTTTTAAAGATTAAAAAGTGTTCCAAAATAGTTGTTATTTTTAGGTAGTTATAGATAGTTATGCTATGTTTTTACTATATTGCCCTTCACTTTACATAAATGCTATTTGTTGATATTTATTAAGAATTAGTGTAGTTGAAGAGTAAAAATATAAATTTATGAGTTAATTAATACAAACATTGGTTATTAAAATTGAGCTGAAAGAGACGCCTATTTAGGAACGGAGGGAGTATGAGAATGTGATCAATCCAACCAAAGGGAGTACTTATCAATAGGGGTGGCAAAAATTATCGAAAACTCGGTATACCGAGCTTACCGTATTGAAAATTATCGAAAAATACCGAAATTTAGGTATACCGAAACTTAGGTATACCGAAATTTAGGTATACCGAAAAAATCGGTACGGTAACGGTATGGAGGTTTCGGAATTTTCGGTATTTCGGTATACCGTTATACCGAAATACTAATTTTTTAATATTTTTCTAAATTTTTAATATAATTTAATCATTCATCAGCCCATGTGCGGTGTGCCCAAAGGCCCAGGCCCAGTTTCCATCAGTCCAAAGTCTAACTCAACAACACACCCAATCGTTCAGCTTGTGCCCTAGTTTGTGCCCTCCAATCCTCCACACCACACTGCGTTTTGCCTCTTCCATCGTTCCGCTTCAATCAGCCCGCTCCCTGCGTTTCCCTCTTCCATCATTCAGTCAGCCCTCCGCCGCTCCCTGCGTTTTTCTCTGCCATTGATTCTCCATTTTTCCAAGTTCCAAATTCGTCGACCGCCTTTGTGCTTGTGCATCTCTAAGCCGCCGCTATCCATTCTTCCATCGAATCTTTTCTCTTCCATTCTTCGCGTTCAGTCGGCCCTCCTTGCGTTTCTTCTCGTGTAGTTTGTCGCTTCGGGATTACGGATTACTCTTGTGATTTAGGTACGGATTTTGTATCTGTTTACCCTGCATTTCTTTTTATGCCTCCCTGTATTTACTCTTATGGATCAAGTAAGGAACATCCTGTTAGACCTCCATGCGTGTCGTTGTTTCTTTGGTAGCATACGAAACTGGTGTCATAGGGACGTTTTCTTGGCAGCAGTAGAAATCTAGCCAGTGGAGTATTTATTACTCGGTTGTCTTCTATTATATGTTTTTCAAATTATATGTTTTCAACACAATTCCTTATATGTTTTTTGAAATCTAGCCAGTGATGAAACATATAATTTGATCTTATTCAACACAACTTACGAAACCTCAATCATCTTTTGTTATATGTTTTGAGATTTGTCTTTTGGGGTTGACTTGTACTGTATAAAGCTGGTGATTTGGTTGTTGGCCACTGCTTATGTTTTCAAGCAGTGAGGATTGAGGAATAATATGTCAATATTCAGTCTCAAAAAAAATTGTCACTGTTTCTTTAGAGTTATTTCTTTAGAGTGGTTCCATTTTGAATGCTGCAAGGATTTGGTGGCAGCAACAGCTTTGATGCTTGATTGAGAGCCTGGTCTTTTATGTAGTATTTGTGTTATTACGTCCCATTATTATTATTGTCATGATATAATTATAATTATGACTTGAAAAAAACCCTGTCATGTACTGTGTAACATTCTGATCACAATAGGTTCTAAGTTCTAACTTTATTTTGTAATGCTGTGTTAAGTGTGTTATGACTCATGATGATATGATATTCTAATGGTATCTGTGCACTGTGCTTATATATAGGAGTAGTATGTTTTCTGATTTTGGCTTTACTTTGTTGTTCTTCGTGTTTTTGGTTTTTTATTCTCTATTGTATTTATCCTCAAATTCAATCTCACTTTACTTACCCTCGATTAATTTTGTGTTTGTGTATTGCATAGCCTTTAAGGCTCAAAGTGGAGGTGGAGATTGAAGATGCAAATTGAAGTTTTATTTTCAATATTTGTTGTTGTGTTAAGACATTTGGAAATTAGAAGGACAAGTTTGTGTAATTTTTTTTGGTATCGGTATTGTTTTTTTTTTTTTCCCGGTATGGTTCGACATGCCGATTTATAACGGTATTTAACGATTTTCGGTATTGTTGGTCCCTTATACGTCAAGATTAAAAAAAAACCTTAACCACAACTGTTTGTTCAATTCACACACTTAAAAACTTGTTAGTAGGTTAGTGCTCAGAAGTAAAGAAGTGCAGTAAAGAAACAAGAACAAACAGAGAGTTGTTGACCCAGTTCGGCCCAAGGCCTACGTCTGGGGGATACCAATCCAGGAGTGTTCCACTATGTGTTCGAACACCACGTTACAACACGAACAATAGTGAACCAGTAACCTTTTACTCCAACACCCAAGCGGATGATCGATGGTACCAGAAATTCCCTTTTCTGGTGAGAACGCTCCGATTCTGCTTCGACCCCTTGAAGATTCCTTCTCCAAGTTTCCCTTGAGTGAACCTGTAAAAGATCCTCCCTATGATGCAACGTTGAAGGGCAGTATCTTGTTTGACACGAACTTGAGTGTTGCCCTTGATTGAAGGTGTCGAAATCAATCAAGGGTTCAATGTGCACGATGACTCTAATGAACACTCAAGAGGGAATCTCATTCACACAATAGATGAAGCTCTCGGATTAAGTGAGGAGATTGAAAATGGATTTCTCACACGTTTAGAAGGATAATAGCCAAGGTACGATTTGCCCACTGAAAACAGTCCTTCTTAAAGGGACATTCGAAATCCTCTTGCAATGGAAGGAGATAATCCGATCCAGGAAATCTTCCTCCTTCCATAGCCGACGCCTTCCCATAGATGGTAGGATATGAATGCCTTGTATAGACCGCCCATCTTGAGAGTGACCAGATGACCGTTGGGAGATTCTTCTTGCCATGCAGAGACGACCTTATCCGATCACAGGAAATTCCATGCCAATAATACCACGCGGATAAGATTTGAGGAAGGGAACCTATCTAGTGTTCATCATTGGGTTGGAACACATTATCTCAAAATATGGGTATTAACAATCTCCCCCTTTTTGACATAATGTGAGCCAGAAAAGATCAAAGATCTCCCAATGATGAATTAGTACAAGCAAAACAAATCACAGAATCCCAACCACCAATACATAGCAAAATAACCAGTCATCCTATCTAATGCTCCGTACAATTAGAAAAACTAGTCCAGAGGAGCATGTACATCAAAACCAATAAAGCCAGCAAAGCAGTCACAACTAAACCAGTCCAACAGAAATAACAATACTAGGAGTTCAATAACAGAGTTCCATCATAACAAATGAACATAAAACAGAACCACTTACCAGAGGCAGGCATCTTTGATCACGCACACCTTCTCCCCCTCTGGATCTCAATATGGCAAAAAGGGCCAATTACTCCTGAGAGGAGTCATCCTCATCAGTGGTGGCATAAAAGTCTGCAGCAGCCTCAGTCACCTCATCCTCAGGATCGGAGTCCCAGACCTCAGGGAGAAGCTTAGCCATCTCAGCAAGGGCGCGTTCTTCTTCATCCAGCTCTTCTCTCTTCCTTCTAATAGCATCTTGGCGCTCTGCAATCATGTCTTTGAGTTGATCAAGGGCTGTCTGAGGAATAGGAGGTCCATCTGGGCCTGGAATGTCTTGAACCTTGTTCTGCAACTTAGCCGTGAACTTGAATACTTTGGTAGTATCTACCAACTCCTTGGGATGTCCATCAATACCAACAGACTCCAGATAGCCATAGATCAATGCTGGAAACGGTATGAGAGATGAGCTGTCCTTCTTTAGGTTCTCAGCGATATCAACCATTTGATTTAGGACAAGCTTTCCATAGTTGATTTCCTTCTTGTTCTCATCAATGGCAAACAGTAGCTGACACATCTCCTTCGAGACTACTGAGGGGTTGGCAGTGGGCATCACATTGGAAGATATAAACTTGTAGAGCAGAAAGAACCTCTGGGTCAGATTTCCTGATCTCAAGCCTCTGCCTTTGATATTCTTCTCCTTGTCCTTAGTCAACAGTTTGGCAATCTGGACATTGTTGAACTGAGTGCCTGGTCTGAATACAGTGTCAAAGTCACACTGTGGAACACCAAGGAAGTCACAGATATCCTTAGCAGTGAGAGGCACAAGATGCTTCTTGACATACACTCGCCCAAACCAGCTGCTTCCAGGGACGATGACTGACTTTCTGAGATTTGCATAAAACATCTTCACAACTGATTGCTTGCTCCCTGGAAGATCGGATGCCCAACGAAGGAGATGCCTTTTCTCAAGGTACTCTGTCCAGCCAATCTCATCACACTTGGCACCTTTGAAAGCAACCTCAGGTTTCAATTTCCTCTCACGCAAGACAGTCTCAAAGAATGTCTGAGATTGCAGAGAGTAAAACTTGGAGCTATAAGCTAGATTGGTATCCACAACCTCAGGGATTTCATCAACATCCTTATCCTGAGCAACATCCTCTTCGACATTAACAGTGGGAGCTTTCTTCTTTTTCTGAGGTTGAGAGGTGGAAGGGGTCTCATCTGCTTTCCTTTTAGCCCTATTGTCAGCAGCTTTCTTGCGAGCAAGGGCCCTGAGAGGGACACCATCCGATGAAGAAGATTGCTCCCCCTCACGTCCAGCCTCAGTGTGAGCAACAACTTGCTCTTCATCATCACTTCTCAATTCATCCTCAGTGAGTCCCTCACGCCTAAGAAACTCTTCAGCAGAGATGGTAGTGCGGTTGGCAACTGGTACCTCCTCATCTCCTGAGTCTCCACTCGAGCCTTCATCATCTGGATTGATCTCCACGTTCTTGTCTGACTCATCAGACAACTCGTGGACTCTGAAGTGTGTTCAGAGACGTCATCTGAACTCCCTGGAGACCCACCACCAGCATTCTTGATAGCAACCTTCGGAACATGAACTTGCACATTTGCTGTTTCACCAGAAGCACTAGTGGGCGATTGAGCGCCAGCGCCAGGAGCAGGGGTTGCGGATTGAGGACCAGGTTGGGTGCCATCTTGGTGCCCAGATATAGGAATCGAACTCCCTGCATCAACATTGTCAGAAACCAAGTTTTTCTGAGAAGCCATTTTACCTTTCCCTTTTGGAGGGTTCTGAGATCGCATTGCCGCATCCGCCAGGGTAGATAAGGGTACTTGGACGGTTGGCACAGGTGCAAGGGATGTGGGCGACGTGCTGGGAGCGGTTTCCCCATGGGAGAGAGCAGTTCCAACCTCCGATTGAGTGTGCGCCAGTTGAGTTGGTGCTAGGGCACCACTCGGAGCTGTTTCCTCGATCGCGTGCGCCATTTCAACGCGGATGTCGAGTGGGTCGGAGATAGGGACTTCTGGTGTAGCAATGGTGGTCGGAGCATCATTTGGGGCAACTACTTCATTCTGATCACGCCCACGTCCACCCCTTCCGCGGCTTCGTCCACCTCCTCGATTGCCACCGCGATTTCCACCTCTGGTGCGAGGGCTTCAACGAGCTGGGAGAGGTGCGTTCTCAGTGTTGGAACTCCTGTTTCTCGTTGTCACTGATGACAGCCTTTTGTGACTGTCATTTGCGTCCAATTTAGTGTCTTAATGATGATCTTTTGCTCTTAATTCCATTGATTTTTGATGAATGATCATAAAGGATTAGAAAAGATGGAAGAAGAATTAAGATTGCAAAGAAGTTGGAAAATACATGAAAAATGGCTTGAAATTCTGAGTTTTCGTTGTAAGTCTCGCACGCAGTGTTTCTATTGAACTGATCCACGCTTCGTCATGCAGAAGGAAGTTAAGCTGGAAAACAGCAAGAAGTGGAAAGGACATAGCGAGGAAAGAAAAGGAATGGTGCGAGGGCTTGTTTCCTAAATCAGGAAAAGATTTAAGGAAAATGTGCGGATGCTGAAGTCCACGCGATGATGATTGACATCGCGAGGAAAGGAAGTCTGTGCAAGACAGAAGTTTTATCCGTTATGGCGAGAAGCAGATTCCTTGGAGAAACTGTGAGACCTCGCCTCATCAAGAAAGATGATTACATTTCTGACTCTCGCTTTGAAGGAACTGGACAAAGCGAGAGGAGAGCTATTCTGATGCGAGCGGTTATCATCCAAGGCAGAAGCAGTTACAACACCCATCTATAAATAAGACCCTTGGGGAATCAGCTCAGCAGGCGGGAGATTGAAGAGAATAGCTCGACTTTACTCTCCAGTCCACTTTTTAGAACTTAGTAGGTAGGTTAGGATTTAATTTTCTCTGCAATTTATTTTGATGTTCTTCAGATTTGTAATTTGTTTTCGTAGATCTGTAATTCAATTTCGCAGTAGTTTTCTTTAAGATTAGTTGTTAGACTAGCTAGAGGATACCTTGGGAGGAGAGTTGCTTTCGGATCGCTTGTTCATCCATCATGACGATCATCATCTAAACTCCGACTCGTTCGCTCATCTTTGCATTATTCTGATAGCAATCAGATTTCCAGGTGTATTCGTTTTTAATTCTTTGTTATTTGAGATACAAGAAGAATGATCGGTTATCAGATTGTGAATTTCTTATCTTTCTGGTTTCTATTTCCATTTCGTAATTCTGTTTCAGCATAGTATAAACTTCAATTTCATCATTCAAATCTGAATTTTGCATCATATCTTGAATTCGATTTTCGAAGATCATAACACTTCCACATCTTTAATGCGCAAATTGTTCGTTCCAATTACGTAAGAAATTTGGATGTTGTAACCGAGTTAGGTATGATCTGGCAGAATTATGAATTTACTCGATTATCTGTCAATGTTATGTTCATAGATGAGAATCATAAGGTTTAATGTTCAGAACTTTAAAAGGTTCCTAGAGACCCATGCAGTGTTAATCATCGCTTGATAATCTTTGAGAATCAATAATTTTGAGTTCATGAACCTGGATGCAAAAGATTCTACGTTCATAATTTTCTAAACAGAAATTCCAGAAGGTAGTTATGACAGTTATAAATTCTGATCATTTACTCCGAATAAGGATATTCCCTCGCTTCATCCTAAAAGATGATGCGAGGAAATATCCAGATAGATCTATTATGACAAAGGCTATTTAAATACTCACGCGATGTCAATCTGACAAAGCGAGAGGATCAATCTATAACAGCAATAGACTTGATATCCATTTTGTAGGATATTAATCATTTACTTTTACTTCCTATATGTATATAACCACTATCTATAAGTAGGAATTGAGTACCTCGCCGCATTCTTACAGAAACTATCGCGAGGCATTCAATTCTTTGTATAAACAAAATCTGGAGAACATTCTTTGAATATTAGCTCCCTCCACGCTGTACAGACATAGCGCGCGGAAAATTGGAATGTTCATAGTTTGAAACCTAAAATAGTTACTGCAAGCTATTTTGGACACTTATTTTGCAGAGTTATTTCTCAAATTCTTTTTCTTGGGAAAGTTATCTCCTAATTCTGTCTAGTTTCCAATGTATATTTTGGAAGCATCCTTGCATTTTGATTAAGAGGATTCAGAACCCTCAACGTCTCTTTATACATATAATACTACATATACATATAATATTTTGGGATATTTCCCAGTATATGATGAGTAATCTTACTTCATGATTACAAAATTACAATTCATATGTGCAACACGTATAACTATTTTACACTGGTACGCTGAGAGAGATGATGATATAGGTTTACTCAATCATTACTTACTCAGGACTGATAAAGAACAAACTTGTTCTTCAGTTGGGCATTTAGTACCTGTCGTTTAAAAGGGAAAGATGTTTCAAGAACCATCTTTTGTCCTAAAAATTAGTAGAGTATCAGGAAGATTAATTTCCAGGGTTCATGGTATTATAGTTATCACTATAGCTATGAGTAGGAGATTAAATATTTCTACTACAGTCTACTAATCCTGAGTCAAATCATGGATATTTGGAACTGTTTACAGAGATTTCTTGAGCTAAATCAGTTATACAAATCTGAGTAGTCTGGATAAGTCAAGGAAGTTGAATAGCAATTTCATCTTGATATACTTACAAGACTATTATTCCTTATGAATACTTGCAGGAATTACTCTGAAGAAATAAGTCTTATGAAAACATTGGATGATAGATTTAAATATTAGCTTTTTCATTTGTTGTAGAGGACATCCAATACAGGATCATAAGATCAGTTTGATCATAGTAATAAAAAGAACAACTTCAAGTTCAGACGAATATAGTAAGATTTAGAAGTGACCTCAAGTTGTCAAAGGCTTAATCTAAGTCTGAAAGAAAAAGATTAAGTGACAATTCTAAAAGCTATTATCACAGAAGGAGTCTGACAGATCATTCTGTGATGACAGTATTCCATGATTTCAGAGCTTAGAATGTCATGACACTGAATCATAAGTACCAGTCTTGGGAAGTGATTGAAGACATGAAGAATTGATTAAATTGTATAAAGGATTTTTCTATCTCAATGAACTTTCATTATGTTTTATCCAATGAAGTACGATAATCTCACCATATGCCTATTTCATTTGATTTGGTCTGTAGCACCTTAAACCCGTGAATAAGATCATAATGTTCTACATCATTTTAATTGTTGTCTTTACTACATTTACAGCTTTAAGCATTTACATTTCAGTAGTATTCTTTAGTAATCATCATTACAACATTCTTAAATCAAGAGTAGAGACAGATTCTGAAGCTAATAATTCTATTAAAACACTTCTATCGTGTAACTCTCTTTTGAACGATCCCGACAATTAAAATAAATATTGCAGCTTGATACCGTGCGCTTTCGATAGGAAAAACTAGGCAAGCTTTTTAACAGCCCTATAGAGATTATAGTGTAAAGGCTGTCGGGGGGCACTGACCGAGGTTTCACCTCAAAAGCTTCATGGCGCCGTTGCCGGGGAGGGTGTAGCGTTATGAATTTTAGAACTGTAGATATTCTTGGTTTAATTGTAATTATTTACTTTTTATTATAACGAATTCACAAATTCTTTCATTTTGTTCACAGAGAAGCCTCAACAGTTTATGAGCGAGAGAAAAACTCGATCTTCAAGACCACCTTTGCTTCCTTTTAATTGTGAACTTGAGAGAACAGCAAGGCTGATCAGAGCAAGTGCAAGAAGGAGACAGAGAGATCTTGCAGAAGGAAATCTTTCAACCATAACAAGGATGGCTAACAATGGACAGAATGACGGACCTGGGAACTTACCAAATGGACAACCAGATAATCAGCAAAACATTCCACTTCGAGGACCTTTTCAAGCACCACAAAGAGCTGCTGCACCACAATTTATTCATCAACACTATTTTCCACCAAATTTTGCTAATCCTGTTCCAAACCCTCAAGAAGAGCAATATCAACCATGGCAACCTAATGTCGATCAATATTTGGCTGGGACGGATGAGGAGGTTGATATACCACCTGGTATATTGAACCTAGCATCTTCTAGAGCTTTTTATGGAATGAGTGTTGAAGATCCACATTTACATCTCAAGAAGTTTGTTGAACTAAGTAAGACAGTAAAGAAAGGAAGAGCTTCAAGGGAAACCATTCAGTTGGCTATGTTTCCATTCTCTTTGGATGGCTCAGCTAAAGAATGGTATGATTCATTAAATGCTCAACAGAAGGCTACATGTCCAGAATTAGTCAGGAATTTCCTACTCAAGTATTTTCCTGAAAGCAAGGTTGACGAATGGGTAGACAAGATCTCTAGTTTCAAGATGAGAAAAGGGGAATCTCTTAAGGATGCCCGGGATAGATTCTTCGACATGCTTAAGAGATGCCCACAACATGGTATAACTGAAAGAAGGTTATTGAAGATTTTCTTCACCGGACTAACTCACACTTGGCAGATGATGATCAATGCCACTGGAGGGGAACAATTGCTTCAAATGCCACTTGATAGAGCGTGGTCAACAATAGATACTATGACAGCCAGCAGGGCAGTCCTCCAGGACGATGATCCACCATCTCCTACCAGAAAAAGTCTTGTCATCCATACAGATAAAAATGAAGAGAAATTTGCAGCACTCTCCAAGCAGATTGCTGATCTACAGTTGGCTCAGAAAGCAAATCAACAGGCTCAGCATCAACAACAACAGCAACCAGTAATGGTCCTTCAACCTGCTCCAATGGAACCTGTGTATCAGTGCGGAATTTGCTCAGGGCCACATCACAATGATCAGTGTCCACAAATTCAGGAAGCCCCAAAGCAAGATGAGAGCTGCAACTACACCGGGTTCCAAAACAAACACCCGAATCTGAGCTATGGTAATACTCAGAACGCACAAAATGCACATCTTCTGAACCCACAACAACCAAATCAGCAGCAGTTTCGTCCTCCACAACCATTTTATCCACAACAACAGATGTACCCACAGAGACCTTTCCAGCAGGTGAACCAACAGAATAGGCCATTTGGACAGTTTGCACCAGTCCCGGTGAACTTTCCACAACAACCTTATCCTGTTGCTCAAGATAATACTTACTCTTTAAAGGTGGAAAATGCTCTGAAGGAGTTCATTGTTAAGCAGACAGAGACGAATAACCAACTGCAGGCTTCAATCAAGAATGTTGAGAATTCAGTAACAGAGATGGCCAAATTATTACAGCAGAGAGAAAAAGGAAAAATACCAAGTTCTTCTGAAACAAATCCACAATGTAAGGCAGTTACATTGAGGGGAGGAAAAGAGGTTGTTGATCCTAAATTTGAAAAGAAAAGAGATAGGTTGCTGCAGCAGAAAAAGTTCAAGGATGTTCAAACAATGGAAGAAGATGATCACCCTGAACAGAGACAGATACTTGAGGATAAGGGTTTGGAAAAGAATGTCTCAGGATATTCCTTTCCTAAGGAAAAAGAGGGAGGGAAAAGAAGTGCAGGAGAGCAGCACATGGTGGTCCTAAATCAAAACTGTAGCTTGGTTCTTCAGCAGAGGATTCCTCCAAAGCTTGAAGATCCAGGGAGTTTCACTTTACCTCTGATTATCAACTGTAAAGAAGCTGGGCGAGGACTCTGTGACTTAGGAAGCAGCATCAATGTAATGCCACTGGCTATGGCGAGACGTTTGGATTTGGGAAAGATGAGGCCAGTCAATATGACCCTCTTCTTTGCTGATCAATCGAGCACCAGACCAGAAGGGATCATTGAAGATGTTATAGTAAAGACAGGAGGCCTTTGTTTTCCAGCTGACTTTGTCATTCTTGATATCGACGAAAATGTCAGAATTCCTATCATATTGGGAAGGCCTTTTCTGGTGACTGCGGGAGCCATGATTGATGCAAAGAATGGCATAGTGAAGCTTCATGTTGATAACCAGGAGGTCACTTTTGACATGATGAAGATGTCAACATATCCTTTTAACGCTTTTGAAACCAATGTAGCGGGGAATGAATTAGAAGATAGTACTATGGAGGGGGGAAATCTTTTTGATTACTATAATCTCTTTACTACTGATGTAACTGAGAACAATTTCACCCCACTCACAAATGCTAAAGATGCTACTTTTGCTTACTTGTGTGCGGTTAGATTCGCTGATCCTGAGACTGGTGAAATCAAGGATGGATCAGAAAGTGAGGATATGCCATCTTCAGAGCAATCTGAGGATGACATTGATAAAACAGACCCTTTTGAGGAAGGATCTGATTTAAGGATGAAAGTGCAAACTCGAAGCAGATTAACTCCATCGATAGAAAACCCACCTGAGCTTGAGCTTAAAGTATTACCAGAACATCTTAAGTATGCCTTCTTGGCAGATAAAAAGAAACTTCCGGTAATAATTTCATCCAAATTGAGTGAAGAACAAGAGCAAGCTCTAGTAGGTACTCTTAAAAATCATATTCAGGCAATTGCTTGGACTATAGCAGATATCAAAGGCATCAGTCCACACATTTGTATGCATAGGATTCTGATGGAGGATGAATACAAACCTTCCAGACAACCACAAAGGAGGCTAAACCCACCAATGCAGGAAGTTGTCAAGAAGGAGGTAATCAAGCTACTTGATGCAGGTATAATTTATCCTATCTCTGATAGTAAATGGGTAAGTCCAATGCAAGTTGTACCCAAAAAGGGTGGGATTTGTATTATGACAAATGAACATGGTGATGAAGTAGCAACAAGACCAGTAACTGGTTGGAGAGTTTGCATTGACTATAGAAAATTAAACACTGCCACAAGAAAAGATCATTTTCCTTTACCGTTCATTGATCAAATGTTAGAAAGATTGTCACGTAAACCATTTTACAGTTTTCTCGATGGTTATTCAGGTTATAATCAAATAGTTATTGCTAGTGAAGATCATGAGAAAACAACTTTTACATGCCCATATGGAACATTTGCTTATAGAAGAATGCCTTTTGGATTATGTAATGCTCCTGCTACATTTCAAAGATGCATGATGAGTATTTTCTCTGATTTTATTGAAAAATGCATTGAAGTGTTTATGGATGATTTTACTGTTCATGGAACTGACTTCGAAGATTCTTTAAAAAATTTGTCAAAAATTTTGCAGAGATGTGAGGACACTAACTTAGTTCTTAACTGGGAAAAGTGTCATTTTATGGTTCAAGAAGGAATTGTCCTGGGACACAAAGTATCTAGAGCAGGAATAGAAGTAGATAAGGCTAAGGTTTCTGTAATAGCAAATCTACCACCACCTAAAACAATTAAGGCAGTAAGGAGTTTTCTTGGTCATGCTGGTTTTTATAGAAGGTTTATTAAGGACTTTTCTAAGATAGCAAGACCCTTGTGTAATCTTCTTCATAAGGATGTGACATTCAGCTTTGATGAAGACTGCTTAGCAGCTTTTAAGACTTTGAAGGAGAAATTAATCACTGCACCTATAGTTCAGTCTCCTGATTGGAGTCTACCTTTTGAGCTTATGTGCGATGGAAGTGAGAATGCAGTAGGAGCAGTTTTGGGGCAACACAAAGAAGGCAAACATCATGTTATCTATTATGCTAGCCATACTCTTAATGATGCCCAGATAAACTACACTACTATAGAAAAGGAAATGTATGCTGTAGTTTTTGCCTTTGATAAGTTCAGACAGTATCTTATTGGAGCCCAAACTATAGTTTACACAGATCATTCTGCATTACGATATCTTTTCTCAAAGCAAGAAGCCAAACCGAGGCTGATACGATGGGTTTTACTTCTACAAGAATTTGACATTATTATCAAGGATAGAAAAGGAAAAGATAATGGAGTAGCAGACCACCTTTCTAGATTGGAGGAGAAAACAGAGAAAGAGGAAGTTGTAAATGATAAATTCCCAGATGAACAATTGTATGCTTTGCAGTTGCATCAATTTGATTGTCCTTGGTTTTCAGATTTTGCTAATTATCTAGCTTGCAAGATTGTCCCAAAATTTAAAGACTCTCATCAGAAGTCAAGGTTTTTCAGAGAAATTCAGAAAGACCATTTCCCCCGTCTTTTGGTAATCATTATATTCTAGTAGCTGTTGATTATGTTTCAAAGTGGGTAGAAGCAGTAGCCTTACCTAATAATGAAGCTAAACAAGTTACTAAATTTCTACAGAAGAATATTTTTACCAGGTTTGGAGCCCCTCGTGCCATTATATCTGATGGAGGATCTCACTTTGTGAATAAGCTCTTTGAGAAATTACTAAAGCAGTATGGCGTTCATCACAAAGTTGGATCACCATATCATCCTCAGACAAGTGGACAGGTGGAGGTATCTAATAAGGAAATCAAGCACATTCTACAAGCTTCTGTGAACATTACAAGAAAAGACTGGTCAAAGAAGTTAGATGATGCTTTATGGGCTTACAGAACTGCTTTTAAAACTCCTATAGGAATGTCTCCCTACAGATTAGTTTTTGGAAAAGCATGTCATCTTCCAATTGAGTTAGAACATAGAGCATATTGGGCCATTAAAATGCTCAACATGGATTTTCAGTCAGGACAAGATAAGAGGAAGTTTGATCTGTCTAAACTTGAAGAGATGAGACTGGAAGCATATGAAAGCAGCAAGATTTATAAAGATCGAACTAAGAAAATTCATGATTCAAAAATTAAACATAAAGAATTTTCTGTTGGTCAATTGGTTTTGCTTTATAATTCTCGTTTGAAATTATTTCCAGGTAAGCTCAGATCAAGGTGGACAGGACCATTTCCTGTTGTAGCTGTTCATGACAATGGATCAGTGACAATTATGCTCAATGAAGGAGAAAAGACTGTGAATGGACACAGGCTGAAGGAATATATTGGTCAACAAGATCTAAATATCCAAACTGAATATTTGGATAATCCTTAGTTTTCTGTTATCAAAAAAAAAAAAAAAATAGGGGGGTGGATACTACCCAGGTTAACTGAGTAGTATTCCCTTTTTCTTTAGACTTATTTTTCATCTCTAATTCTTTTATTCTTTATTTTCAGGAATCCGAGAAATGAAGCTGTGATGGAATGAAGGAGGAAGAGACATGAATCTTCAAACAGGTTTTTGAGTATTAAGTGTTTGGAAAATGGAGTATGAATGGATTCTGAGGCCACGCTTCTGTAATTTTGTCAAAGCGTGAGTTAAAAATGAATTACTCTTACTCACGCTTTGTAAAGGTTATGATGCGAGGTGATCAGTTCAAATTTTTATTCTGTCAAAATTATAATTTGTTAAGGAATAAGAGTTTGGTGTCTACGCTTTGTTGAAAAACAAAGCGAGACTATTTTACTCTGGGAATTGTACAAGAATGTTTTCTCGCTATGTAATTAACAAAGCGAGAAAAAGATTTTTACCCACGCAATGACAATCGACAGAGCGAGAGTCTGGGAATTTTGAACGGATATATTTTCAAACTTCACAAAGACCAAAATACCCTTTTCAGACTCTTCTTCTTCTCGTACACTAACCATCACGTCGTTTCAACCGCCAGTAATTATGGCAGAATTTAGTTTTTCTGCTATAAAATCTAGTCGAATCCTCCTATTCTTTCATCTCAAACATTTCCATCCTGAGAAATTATCCTAAAACCATATTCAAAAGATAGAATGGCCGCAGCAGCTCCAAATGCTAGAACATCCATTCTAGACATTCCTGAAGAAATCTTGGGAGATATTCTCTCAAGGTTGGGAAGGGAAGAGATGAAGGATGTAGCCAGGTTAGCCCCAACCTGCAAAAAGTTCGCCAAAGCAACTATGGCGCCTATAGTATGGAGGAGGGCAAATGTGGAAAGGAGGATGACTGCAGAGAGGACACTTGACTCTCATTACATCCGAATACTTCGAAGATGCAGAGAGGCGGGGAATTTCATGCTGAAACTAGAACCTGCACTCTTGAGATTCTGCAATACAGGGCTCAAGGAAGCCGCTTTTGAAGTTCTTAAACCTGGAGTCGATGACAACCATCACCCCTCAATCTTTATCAAGGCCTTCATTCTTTTGAGTTTGGAGAGCCTTGAGGAAATTGATGAGGGATTGTATCTTCTCGGATCAATCTTTAAAGATGAAGATCACATCCGCAAGATGGAGGCGAAGATCAACAAGCTATTCAATGAAAGCGAAGAGGAGCCTAATCCCTTTAAGGGGCAGGGACATCGCGAGTACTGCGATTATTTAGCGCCACACAGTAGGGACTTAGTTAGGGAACCTCCACACTTTAACTATGGTGCCACAAACATTGATTGTTTGTGTTGTGAGGTTACTAGTTTAGTTAGGAGATTAAGAGAAAATTTTAATGAGCATGTAGATTAATCTGAGTCAGAATTAGAAACTGATTCAGATTCAAACTGATCGATTATGTAATCTCTTAATTTGTATCTAAATACTAACCCCTTTTGGTGTTGCTATATATTTACTCCTCGCTTCATTTTTGTTAAAAGGAAACAACTTGATTGATCTTATCCTTTACATTAGATTTTTATCTGTCCCTTTAAATAAAAATCTTCGAAATAGGGTTATTTTAGGCTTAATCATTACTCCCTGCAGAGACAAGATTTACTATCTTGACCCCTGCAGTCCTTAGATAAAAATAGGCGTCTCTGTCCTTGCAGTCATTCCTCTCACTTGTCATTTCAAAATTTTTATCAGATTTTTCTTCTCTTACTCAAGAAGAAATCGCCATACACCATTTTTATCACTCTCAACCATTCTCATAAGCAAGATCATGGCCGAGAACAATCCGTAAGCAATCTCGTTCATCTTTTCTTTCTTTTATTCTTAGTTCTCTTTTGAAAATTTGTTGTCAGATTGCATTTCTAGGCCTAGGGTTCATGTTTCTATTTTTTTAGGGAATGGTTGTAGAAAACGAAAATTAATCATTTAAGATTCCTCATAACTAAGAGCCGTTTCTTTACACTCATTAATCCAGAGAATCTTTTCTGAAATTTTTAGTTTGTAACTGATGCATTATCCATATGAGACTTTGGAACTTCATATTAGGAATGAAACTCCCATTTCGAATATTCTGGTTCCATCATAAAACTATTCCCCTGTGTTCCTCATTATATTATTTTATGGAAACAGAAATGCTAGGAATCCACAGCGCATTGGGACTCAAATATCCCATCTACCCACTGAGTTGTTGGGGGATATTCTATCAAGAATCGGAAAGGATAATGTTAGAGAGCTCTTCAGGATAGCAGAAGTCTCTCCAATATTTTACCAGGCAAGCAAAACCCATCTTGTATACAAGAGAGTGGACTTGGAATCGTGTATGAGGTGGAGAGAGGATGTCTATCCGGACAACCAGAAAAGATTCATTCGGGAGTGTCAAAATGCAGGGAACTTCATGTTCAACATTGAACCTGCATTAAGGGCATTTGTGGAGGAAAAAGATGAGAAGAAGGCATATGAAATCCTCAAGCCAGGACTAGATGATGGGCATGAACCTACTATTCTGCTCAGAACGATGCTCCTATTAACAAAACAAGAGGATAAATGGATTGAAGAAGGATTAGAGTTGGTCCAAACAGTAGCTTCTGATGTTTTAGAAGTGGTTTTCATTAAAATCTATCTTTTTCATTGGTTCACTCATATTCCTCAACTTCCAAATCCTTTCCTAGGGCAACCAGAGATGAGCTACTGCAAGGATCACACCTTGCAGGTTCGAGTCTTACTACCACCACACATCAGGATGGACTGCATCCCATGTCAATTCTTTGACATGGTGAGGCAGTTTAGACTGTATTGCGGTGAAGTATTTCCTGATGAGTTCATGTGGACCGACTCCGATGATGAGGAAATTGACCCTTGAGTAGTTAGAGCTAGAAATTCTATAGTATTATATATGTTTGTAATTTCTGGATATTTTGATGTATTTTGGATCATTTGGATTTTATGTATTACAATTCTCCTACTTTTCTATTTTGTATGATCAGTTTCTTTACTCAACTCAAAAATGAATTAGAGATGAAACTGGAAATCAGGAAATGGGATGGAAGAATTGGTAATCTGTAAATAAATAAGCTAAGGGTGGATTTTTGTTAGGCATTAAGATGAATCTGGTGAAGAAGATTTAATCAGACTTAATATTAAATTTAGAAGTCTTAATCCTTTTCAATAATTACCCCTCGCTTTGTTTTTAACCAATCCAATTTTATCCAATTTATGTTGTTTGAGTTCATTAACTCAATTTTTGAATCAATAACCAGACTCACTGATGTGGCAGGTCTAGAATGAGTGAGTACACTCTGAGTACTTGAGTACCCTACTTTTTATTCTTTAACTAGGCCAGCCCATTGTTTTATATAAGACCTATAACCTTCTTATCTTTTCAAATCATTTTCATATCTTTTCATATTCTCTCTTGAGAAGAAACCGCCATCTTTGAAGTTTTTCTTCTTCCTCTATTTGCGAAACTCTTCTTCAGTAACACTCAGCTTCAGGAACAATCCTAATGGCGAGCAACAACCCGTAAGCTCTCCGTTCATTTTTCATCGCATTTCTTCCTGATGTTTAAAGTTGTTACATTCTGCATTATAATGTCTTTACTCATACTAGGGTTTAAGTTTTTCATCCACTGTCGTTCTTCCCTAATTTTAAAACTTGGAGTATAACTTCAACTGATTCTTCTTCTTTGAAATTCGATTAAATAACAGTGAGGAGCAGCCTTCTGAGTCCTCTGCTTTACACCTGACTGATCTTCCATTGGATGTCCTTGGGGAGATTCTGTCACGAGTAGGGCAGAGCAGCTTTGAAGATCTGCTCAAGTGCAAACAAATCTGTTCAACATTCACAATAGCCTCAGAATATCCTATTGTCCTTCGGAGATTTAATGTACAGGATCTAGCCTTTAAAAGAATTTCCAATGAATCCTCTGGTAAAATCAATTTTCTAGATGCCTGTAGAGAGGCTGAGAATCATATTCTGAATTTACCCAAGGCCTTGGAATTGTTTGTACAAGGGGAAGGATCTAAGGCATTTCAGATCCTGGATGAAGGAATAGAAGATAACTTTAAGATGTCCCAATATTTTAAAGCTTTATGTTGCCTAAGTAAAAGTTCTAAGGAAGAGATAGAAGCTGGATTTCGCTTAATTAGTCCAATCTTAAGGGATAGACTAAACAGTTATGAATTTAGATACAATTTTCTCACCCTAGTTTCAGAATGGGAATATGTCCCAAATCCATTCTTAGGGCAGGAAAATAGGGAATTCTGTGTTGTAGAAGTTCGTGATCAGGAAACCTTCCATAAGTCATCATACTATACAGCCGATCAGGTCTGCTATCTCTGCTGTGACACAAAAAGAGCCATAGCTGACTTTAGGATGGCAGCAGGGGAGAACTTTGATAATTATAGCATTAATGAATAAGCTTTTGGACAAAGGAGAAAGAGATTGATGTATGTGACATGTCTTCTAATTTTTAACTTTGAAACTGTCACTAGATCAGATATTTTGCACAATGTAATGTAGCCTGATTTTGATAATAAAATCTAATCTCATTGCTACATAAATGTTGAGTTTAACTTTGAATTCTGTGTTCTTTCTCCTTTTCTTTTCTTTTCAGAAATGTCGAAAACCCTCAACTCTTGGAAACTCAATTACTTGATTTACCAA
This sequence comes from Hygrophila difformis, assembly GCA_030278955.1. NCBI lineage: Eukaryota > Viridiplantae > Streptophyta > Magnoliopsida > Lamiales > Acanthaceae > Hygrophila > Hygrophila difformis. The sequence goes on along the minus strand of JAOANR010000252.1, from coordinate 11,086 downwards.
TAGAGTTACTGGGAGACATTCTGTCAAGACTAGGAATGGAAAGCATAAAGGCACTTTTTAGAGCGTCCGAAACTTCTAAGCAATTTCTCTCAGCAAGCAGGTCATCGTTAGCTCTAAAGAGAGCTAATTTGGAAACTTGTGCTGTTTGGAGAGGAGATGCTTATCCAAGTAACCAAGTCAGATTCATTAAAAGATGCCAGGATGCAGGCAACTATATGTTTAATATTGTGCCTGCATTGATAGCCTTTGTCGAGGATAAAAATGAGGAAAAAGCTTATGAAATTCTTAAGCTTGGTTTAGATGATAAACACAAACCAACCACTTTCATAAGATCCTTTCTACTGTTTTCCAAACAAGATCCGCAGCTGGATGAGGAAGGAATTCAATTGATCAAATCTGTGACTCAAGATCCTTTTGAACTTCTATTTTTAAAAATGAGTGTTCTCCACTGGCTCCTTTATGGTGAAAAGTTCCCAAACCCATTCCTTGATCAAGAGGAAAGGAGTTTTTGTAAGAACCACTCTATCCAAGAGCGACAACAATTACCTTTTAATGAAAGGATGGAGTGTATTCCTTGTGAACTGTTTGATTATGTCAAGCAATACAGAAGAGCAAGTGGCGAACTAGGCATATTATTTGAATGGGAGCAATGGAACAATGCAGAAGAAGATCAGAATGAAGAAGAACTACTAGAATTAGAATAATCTAGAAATCAAGTGATTGATATTTTCTTTGCTTGTATCTTTTGTGTTTTGTCTTGGGACATAGAATTATGTGGATGATTCAAAGCTGTACATCCCTTTTCCATTAATGAATTGCATTCTTTAGTTGTTAATTCTACTTTTGTTTTTAACTTTACTCAGCTATGAGATTGGAACTTCATCAAAGCAACCAAGGACTTCACTAGAGAAATCTGGATCGGGGGAAACTCAGATCACAGATCTTCCCTATGAGATTCTTGGAAACATTTTATCAAGATTTGCATTTGACCACCTTGAGACTGTCTTTAATTGTAAACTGGTCTGCAAAGAGCTCGAAAAAGCTACTCATCATCCTTTAGTCTTGAAAAAGGCTTCTCTTGAAGACTTTACAGCATGGGGATGGGGAACTTTTGAAGAGACACAAAGCATTTTCCTTGAAACCTGCAAAAATGCAGGAAATTGGATGTACCAGTTTCATGAGGCACTGCGTTTATTCGTCAAAGACAAGAATGAACAAGCAGCGTTTGAACTCTTGAAACCTGCAATTACTGATAATCACCCCCCATCCATCTATGTAAAAGCTCTTATGCTCTTAAGTAAGGATGAAAGGGAAGAGCAAGAGAAGGGAATTTGGCTCTTCGCTCCTCTGTGCAAGAATAGATGAAGACTCAAGGATCTTCGACTTCAAGTCAGAGGGTGGTTATCCAGTTATGAGGAATTCATCTCACCTTTTCAATGACAACCCAAGAAGAGACTTTGTGACCTTAGGAGCTATTATGATAACAATCATGGTCCCTCAAGGAATACTTATGGAGTTGTGTCAATTTACTGTATGAGGTGCTTAGTTTCTGAGCATTGTAATCTGTTTCAAAGATTTGGAATTGAGGCAGAGACACCTCCTCATCTGTAATTGATAGGTTGAATGTCATAAGAAACACCATGCTTTGCAGTTCCATATTTTGAACTAGATGTTTTGCTTTTGATTAATGATGTTTTGAATTCGAATTTCCTGCTATTTTCTGATTAAATTAGACTCAGTTAGCATTGAAATCTTCACATTTAGAGCAAATCTCTAAATGTGAGTATGGTGATGTCATGAATAGAATGATGAATATAAAAAGAAAATCTGGTATTATGTTTCTTTTCTATCATTTGCACATTTAGAGTCAAGCTCTAAATGTGAGTATGGTGACACTAATTTACCAGTTGTTCTTGTTTCTTAAGGATTCATAAGATGACCTATGAAGAACTTCAAGCTCGAAATATAGAATCGGACAAGAAAGAGAAATCATTCTTGGCAAAGACGAGAACGGCTAAGATGGTAGAAACTATTCAGAGGAGTGGTGGATGGACAGCAATGCAAATTTCACCTCCAGAATTTTATATCAATCCATTTATGCTTCAACATATACCAGAAAAGGAAAAGGAATCATTGAGGATTGATTTAGAAGAAGCATTCTGGAATAAGATGAATAGATTTTGGGATGATCAAATGATAATTCTGATCAATGATAGGCGCTGGCCTAATGAAATCAGACTGGAAAGAATTTTGGAAAGGGAAAGGAAGTGCATGGCTGAGTGGAATCAGGAGTGCTACAGAATTATCAATCCGAAAGATCAGACAGGGCTGGAGCTGGATTACTTTGATCCCCAACCACTACCAAAATATGTTAAGCGACTCACCAAATATTGCTGCAAACTTAATGAAATCCGGAATGCTAGAGTCTATGATGCTCAGCAGGCACTCCCTGCATACATGCCTCCAACATTCCTGAACAAGAAGGGACCCGTTGAACAGAATTTCTTAACAAATCTGGCCCTAGATAAGATTATTGATGCTCGCATCAATTTAAGGCATGACCTCGAGCCTTATTTCAAGAAAGCTAAACAGGGTCAGGCGGTATGGAAAGATGTCCTTAGAATTATTCAAGAAGCTAGAAATAGCTGGATCAGGTATATGAATAAATGGTCAAAAGGGGGTGATCTAAGGAAAAGGATTCTTAAACCAGGGTTGGTAAGGAAACCTAATGAGGAATTTCCTTTGGAGGAGTTTGCTGAATTGATGCCAGAACAGCAAGCATGGATTAAGGATGCAGAGAAGAGAGAAGCTGAGAGATCAGGCAAAAACAGAAAGCAGAGATCAGATGCAAAACAGACACCACAAAACATAGTAAGGAATATTTTCAGAGAATCAGTTGTTAATGAAGGACTGGAACCTATAGAGAATTTCAGAAAAGTTTCAGCTCCATCAATAACACCAGTAGATGCAGATCTACTCATTACAGATAGACCCAATAAGATCATGAAGAGATTACCTCTAACTCTCCAACAGGAAGTTCATGGATATGTCCAGGAGAGGAAGAAAGAATTCATCGAGAAGTATGTCAGGTATGATGCTATGTGCAGGGAAAATGCATACAAGGAGCACAGACCTTACACTGATCAAACACAAGGAAGAATTCAGCAGGTAATTATTGATGATTGGGATGAATGGAATGAGAAATATCTGAATAGAAAGGGAATGAATATCATGCTGAAGGGATTAGGCAAGAATTTCTATATTAAGAAGCACGATTCAGATGAAGACAGCACAGATGATGAGCAAAGAATTGAGAAGATGAGAGTAGTTGATGAGGTTACAACTATTTTGGGAGAAAAGAACGAGGGAAATGATGAAATCCATCCGATTCTGCAAGAGAGTATGGATTGCTATTATGCAAACAAACGAAAGGCAGATCGTGAATGGGAGGAACTCATGAGAACTCAAGACAAGAAAGGTAAAAAGAAAGTATCCTCCAAAAAGAGGAAGTCACACAATCTCAGTTCGAGCACTTCAGATGAAGTACCATTAGCTAAGAAAAGGACTGAGAATAAGGTGGAGGCAGGCAGGCCTGAGGAAGCTAGCCGAATTCTGAAGAAGAGGAAAAATGAAGATGAGCTAACAACTAAAGAAATTCTGGATGTGACAAAAGACTTGATGAATGAAGATGTTGAGATTCTACAATCAGCTCAAGAAAAGAAAGAAGTTGTTACCTACAAAAGGAGAGGAAGGTTACCTTCTGAGCAGAAGGAAACCAACCCTGAAGAATTTAAGCAGCAAGGATCTTCTCTTGAGAATGTAGAACAACTGGGAATCATTCCTGAGAAAGAAAAGCAACAAGAAAAAGAACCTGAAAAGCCAGTTAAAAAGTTCAGGATAAAGATGAAGGCTAGAAAGCCTAAGTATGTAGTACCTGACACCAGCTCTGAAGAAGAAAAAGTCGAACCAACTCTAGGGATAGTTCCCTACACAGAAAGGTTGGAGCTCACTCCTTACGCTAATTTGGAAGTGGGGGATATAGATCCAGAGGGCTGGAGAGCATGCATTGAAGAACATCAACCTGATGAACAAGGATCAACTAGACCAAGCACTGATCTCCAACTGGTTCAGATTACTGAAAAAGATGATAGAGAAGGGCAAGATGAAGATCAACAAGCTCAGGTCAACAGGGATCTTATTCAAAGTCAGATTGATCTACAAGGGTTTTCAGGAGAAGATACTGAACAAGATATACCACCAGAACAAGCTGCAGATGAGCAAGAATTTGTAAATCAAATTGAGGAATCAGTGGCAGACATATTTCAGGAACAGACACTGGAAGATTTACAAACTTTTGAAGATATGAACTTGCATGGAACTACAGTCGGGAACATGACTTACTCTCTGGAAGGACTGATTAAAAAGTTCAGAAAATTGGCTAGAGAAGGAGGGAATGCACGCACCTCAGCAGAACAAGCAAGTGGATATGCAGCTAAACTTGAGTCAGAGTTAGAGGAAATCCAACAACAAATAAATCCTGACCAAGTAATGGAACCATCTCCATTAGCAATTCAAGCTTATGAAGAAGAAGTGCAGAGAAATGAAACTCAAGAAGCTCAGCAGAGAAAATATTTTATGGAAGACACTGTCAGTCAATATCTCAGAACACAGACGAATGCTGAAAATCAAATGAATCAATGGCTCCTTCCACCTCAAGTCAAGGATGAAGTAGTTCAGAGAGCAATTGTAAGGATGAATGATCCTGAATGGGCCGCAGAACAGAAGAAGAGAGTAGAAGAGTACTTTGGAGTCCAAGGATTTCTAGATTCAGAATCCAGTACTATTCCTCTTCTACTAAACGAACCTGTACAGGAAGATCCCACAGAGATCTTAAATCAGCATAGCCTTGAAGTTACTGAGAAGGTAGATACCAGCACGTCATTGATTTATGATTCAGGTATAGGCAATTCACAACATGATGACATTGATAGAGTTCAAGAAGAACATCCAGAGCCTGACCATGAGCAAAACTCAGAACAAGTTCATGAAAGAAATGTGGAACCTGCTCAAGAAGGAGGCCAAACAGAAGAACAAGAAAATGAGAATACTGGGGATGAGCAAGAAGGAGCACAAGAATCTGAGGGAAATGAATCAGATACATCTGAAGGATCATCCCCCGGAAAAGATGTCCCAGAATTGCTACCTGCGAGTTATTGGGGAAAGAATAGTCCAAAGGTGAGGTTGTCAATCCCTGACAGCATTGAAAAGAGGACTGAATTTACAGAAGAAGAAATCAAGGTTAAGTTTAATGGAAGAAAGGAAGCATTGGAGAATTACTTGGGTATGTCCAAAATGATTGTTCCGGACAAAGGATTTCATCCCAAGTGGCTGGATCATAAGTGTATCAGCTACTGGAGGAGGATCAATGAATGGGACATTTTCATGAGACACAATAACAAATGTGGTTATGTGGAACTGACCAGGGAGTTCTATGCTAACTTTTGATGTTGAGGCAGAAACAACATGGATTAGAGGGAAAACAGTGCAAGTCACTGTAGAAACTCTAAATGATCTGATTCAGGCACCTTTGTTAGAACAGCCAGAAGTCAAATCCGAAGTCCTACTGAGGAAGAAAACTCAAGGAAATAAACTTGTTAATGCTAGAAAAATGGCATTGGGATTCTGTTCAACACACAGAGGAACTGAGCAGAATAAGATTCCATTGAAGAATTTGAAGCCTGAGTACTTGCCTACACTTGATTTCTACTACTCAAAGCTCAGACCTACTACAAATTTTCAAGGACCCTCAGCCGGAACTTTCGAGGGATTTGCATTGTTATGGTCAGGAAGGAAATGCAGTGCTGCACACCATGTTCTCAATGTTATTAAGTCAAGAGTTGGAGAAGATGCAGCATTGGCTTATCCGAATTTAATCAGAAGACTTTGTGAGAAACAAGGAGTCTCAATCACACCATTTTTACCAGAGATCATAAAGATAGATCCTCCTATTCCATTACCAGAAGACACTTTAAGGGGAGAGTTGATTTACCAAATGCCAGACTTAGAGGAACAAACTTCCGAAGGATCAGGATCAAAGGTGTCATCTCCTAAGACAAAAAGGGTCTATCTTCCTTCAAAATCAAGATCATATCAGTCAAAAACCTCAACAAAAAGGACAAAGACTGTAACTCCATCTCCTGCATTGAATCCTATTCCAGAAGATGAAGAGTTTGAGAACACTTCTGCACCATCTCAACCTGTGAGACAGCCAATGAGGAACACAGTATCTGTGGATGAATCTCAGAATATGAGTACTTCAATCCAAAGTTTTGCACAGTCCATGGAGATGCTAGTGAAAACTATGTCAGAGGACAAGCATGTTCAGAGAGAAATGGAGCAGAAGAGGATTGAACTTGAGCATGTCAGGATTCAAACTGAGGAGAAACTCAGGAAAGAAGAGATGGAGAGGCAGAGAAGATAAGGAAGGAAGAATGGGATAGACAGGAAAGAATGAGAAGGGAAGAGATGGAAAGATTTGAAAGGCTGAGAAGAGAAGAACTTGAAGAGAGAAGACAGGAACGAGAAAGGGATATGGAACTGAGGAGACAGGAGCAGTATAACAGCACGAGATTGGTAGACATTCTTGCCAACCTAGTCTCGGATCTAAAGAAATCTCCATCCATACCACCTAAAGATCCAGACAATGATGCAGGACCATCCTGAGATCACAGGGGAGTTCTCTGAAACCTTCTTCTTCTTTTTAATTACAGTCTCTTTTTCTTTATTTCTTTCCTGTTTCCGTTAGTTCTGATATAACTTAGGATAGATTTAATATGAAGTTGTGTCATAGTATTGAATTTCAAGCTAAATAATAATGATAGTAATAATAAACTCAGGGAAGCTAATAAACTGATAAAGGAATAGAAGATGAGTTTAAAAAGTGGTTCCTGTGGAGACATCTACTTTATAGATTTTCACTGCAAGCATGAGCCGCTCTTGAAAACTGTTCTTAGCTGTAAGCTCTGAGATCGATTGATGTCATTACTGGATAAATAATTTGAAGGTTTTGTGATGATATTAACCTTAGTGATTTGCATACTATAAATAATAACTGCACAAGGTTAAGAGGATTGATCTAATCTAGTCTCTCTTGGAAGATGAGTGTGCATATTGAGTAAAAAAAAAAGAAAAAAAAGAGAGCAAGGGAAATTTTAGAAACAGACGTGGTAAAATAATGTGGATATAAGTAGCTGGCACAGCTGCCCCTCTGATTTATAAGTTGAACTTTAAAAGAGCAGAATCAAGGGCAGGGGAGTTGAAGTTTCATCTGCAATGTCAGGGCATGCGACTCCTCTTAATAATGTGAAACCGAGCTATTGAAAGCCACGGAAGGCTACCCCTTGATATATAAAAAAAAAAAAGAGAGAGTGTATTTCAGAATACAAGATATGCACATGAGTTGGACAGGATTGAGCGTGAGAAGAGAAATCTGACTAGCTAAGGAGCAGAACAATAATTCACACAAGTGCAAATCACTTCTGTTAATGTTTCCATGAAATCTGGTGAATTCAAAGTCAGGTATGAAGCATCAATCAGTTGAAAGAGTTGAGCTTGGGATAGTTGGAAAAGAGAAGGTAGTGATCCAGTGGAGTCTTACATGAACATCTTAATCTCAGAAGCCACTAATTGGACTTATTCTTTGAAACTTTACAAGTTTCTTACCACTTGAGGACAAGTGTTTCTAAATGTGAGGATGGTGATGACAGCCTTTTGTGACTGTCATTTGCGTCCAATTTAGTGTCTTAATGATGATCTTTTGCTCTTAATTCCATTGATTTTTGATGAATGATCATAAAGGATTAGAAAAGATGGAAGAAGAATTAAGATTGCAAAGAAGTTGGAAAATACATGAAAAATGGCTTGAAATTCTGAGTTTTCATTGTAAGTCTCGCATGCAGTGTTTCTATTGAACTGATCCACGCTTCGTCATGCAGAAGGAAGTTAAGCTGGAAAACAGCAAGAAGTGGAAAGGACATAGCGAGGAAAGAAAAGGAATGGTGCGAGGGCTTGTTTCCTAAATCAGGAAAAGATTTAAGGAAAATGTGCGGATGCTGAAGTCCACGCGATGATGATTGACATCGCGAGGAAAGGAAGTCTGTGCAAGACAGAAGTTTTATCCGTTATGGCGAGAAGCAGATTCCTTGGAGAAACTGTGAGACCTCGCCTCATCAAGAAAGATGATTACATTTCTGACTCTCGCTTTGAAGGAACTGGACAAAGCGAGAGGAGAGCTATTCTGATGCGAGCGGTTATCATCCAAGCAGAAGCAGTTACAACACCCATCTATAAATAAGACCCTTGGGGAATCAGCTCAGCAAGCGGGAGATTGAAGAGAATAGCTCGACTTTACTCTCCAGTCCACTTTTTAGAATTTAGTAGGTAGGTTAGGATTTAATTTTCTCTGCAATTTATTTTGATGTTCTTCAGATTTGTAATTTGTTTTCGTAGATCTGTAATTCAATTTCGCGAGTAGTTTTCTTTAAGATTAGTTGTTAGACTAGCTAGAGGATACCTTGGGAGGAGAGTTGCTTTCGGATCGCTTGTTCATCCATCATGACGATCATCATCTAAACTCCGACTCGTTCGCTCATCTTTGCATTATTCTGATAGCAATCAGATTTCCAGGTGTATTCGTTTTTAATTCTTTGTTATTTGAGATACAAGAAGAATGATCGGTTATCAGATTGTGAATTTCTTATCTTTCTGGTTTCTATTTCCATTTCGTAATTCTGTTTCAGCATAGTATAAACTTCAATTTCATCATTCAAATCTGAATTTTGCATCATATCTTGAATTCGATTTTCGAAGATCATAACACTTCCACATCTTTAGTGCGTAAATTGTTCGTTCCAATTACGTAAGAAATTTGGATGTTGTAACCGAGTTAGGTATGATCTGGCAGAATTATGAATTTACTCGATTATCTGTCAATGTTATGTTCATAGATGAGAATCATAAGGTTTAATGTTCAGAACTTTAAAAGGTTCCTAGAGACCCATGCAGTGTTAATCATCGCTTGATAATCTTTGAGAATCAATAATTTTGAGTTCATGAACCTGGATGCAAAAGATTCTACGTTCATAATTTTCTAAACAGAAATTCCAGAAGGTAGTTATGACAGTTATAAATTCTGATCATTTACTCCGAATAAGGATATTCCCTCGCTTCATCCTAAAAGATGATGCGAGGAAATATCCAGATAGATCTATTATGACAAAGGCTATTTAAATACTCACGCGATGTCAATCTGACAAAGCGAGAGGATCAATCTATAACAGCAATAGACTTGATATCCATTTTGTAGGATATTAATCATTTACTTTTACTTCCTATATGTATATAACCACTATCTATAAGTAGGAATTGAGTACCTCGCCGCATTCTTACAGAAACTATCGCGAGGCATTCAATTCTTTGTATAAACAAAATCTGGAGAACATTCTTTGAATATTAGCTCCCTCCACGCTGTACAGACATAGCGCGCGGAAAAATTGGAATGTTCATAGTTTGAAACCTAAAATAGTTACTGCAAGCTATTTTGGACACTTATTTTGCAGAGTTATTTCTCAAATTCTTTTTCTTGGGAAAGTTATCTCCTAATTCTGTCTAGTTTCCAATGTATATTTTGGAAGCATCCTTGCATTTTGATTAAGAGGATTCAGAACCCTCAACGTCTCTTTATACATATAATACTACATATACATATAATATTTTGGGATATTTCCCAGTATATGATGAGTAATCTTACTTCATGATTACAAAATTACAATTCATATGTGCAACACGTATAACTATTTTACACTGGTACGCTGAGAGAGATGATGATATAGGTTTACTCAATCATTACTTACTCAGGACTGATAAAGAACAAACTTGTTCTTCAGTTGGGCATTTAGTACCTGTCGTTTAAAAGGGAAAGATGTTTCAAGAACCATCTTTTGTCCTAAAATTAGTAGAGTATCAGGAAGATTAATTTCCAGGGTTCATGGTATTATAGTTATCACTATAGCTATGAGTAGGAGATTAAATATTTCTACTACAGTCTACTAATCCTGAGTCAAATCATGGATATTTGGAACTGTTTACAGAGATTTCTTGAGCTAAATCAGTTATACAAATCTGAGTAGTCTGGATAAGTTAAGGAAGTTGAATAGCAATTTCATCTTGATATACTTACAAGACTATTATTCCTTATGAATACTTGCAGGAATTACTCTGAAGAAATAAGTCTTATGAAAAAATTGGATGATAGATTTAAATATTAGCTTTTTCATTTGTTGTAGAGGACAATCAATACTTGATCATAAGATCAGTTTGATCAGAGTAATAAAAAGAACAACTTCAAGTTCAGACGAATATAGTAAGATTAGAAGTGACCTCAAGTTGTCAAAGGCTTTAATCTAAGTCTGAAAGGAAAAAGATTAAGTGACAATTCTGAAAGCTATTATCACAGAAGGAGTCTGACAGATCATTCTGTGATGACAGTATTCCATGATTTCAGAGCTTAGAATGTCATGACACTGAATCAATAAGTACCAGTCTTGGGAAGTGATTGAAGGACATGAAGAATTGATTAAATTGTATAAAGGATTTTTCTATCTCAATGAACTTTCATTATGTTTTATCCAATGAAGTACGTAAATCTCACCATATGCCTATTTCATTGATTTGGTCTGTAGCACATTAAAACCCGTGATAAGATCATAATGTTCTACATCATTTTAATTGTTGTCTTTACTACATTTACAGCTTTAAGCATTTACATTTCAGTAGTATTCTTTAGTAATCATCATTACAACATCTTAAATCAAGAGTAGAGACAGATTCTGAAGCTAATAATTCTATTAAAACACTTCTATCGTGTAACTCTCTTTTGAACGATCCCGACAATTAAAATAAATATTGCAGCTTGATACCGTGCGCTTTCGGTAGGAAAAACTAGGCAAGCTTTTTAACAGCCCTATAGAGATTATAGTGTAAAGGCTGTCGGAGGGCACTGGACTTGAGGTTTCCCCTCAAAAGCTTC